>CM061066.1:170803405-171153405 GCA_030762895.1 Sophora flavescens
TGCGGTGAAAATAAAGAAGATAAATTACATATTTGGGAAGACATTTATTTTTCATATTCCTACGTCTGAAATGTGAAAACATAGAGCAACTTCCATATGTGGACGTGATTTTATCCAACAACTATGGATTTCCAAACATGCTAAAAGAAAATGATTATTAAATATATATATATATATATATATATATATATATATATATATATATATGACTTTTTTTTACTTACATCTAGGGACTGTAATATAATAATCATAGTGTTTATCTGGAAAAAAAATCATAGTAACATTTGGCAAAAATATAATCATAGTAACATAATTAAATATGAACTTTTTATTATTTTAACCACGCGATTGCTTGCAAGTTGCAACTATTATTATATGGAATAAGCCATTTAGGCATTTATATACATAAATTACGTACATGTACGTACACAGACTTCACATAAGAAAAAAGTGAGCAGTGAATGTGCGGAAACATTGGGATATATATATATATATATATAAAAGCATGAGTTTTGAGAAAAAGGTTTTTGAACACCAAAATATGGTGTCCCTTTGTTTGTTTTTATGATATATTTCTGGAATATGTGTATAAAAAAAATAAAAAGTAAGTAAGTAAGAGATAAGGATAAAAATATATAATATTATATATGATGTCTAAATTTTGATATTTAAATATCATAACTAATATTATTATTTCTGTCCACATAACAGGATTCTTATTTGTTTAAAAAAAAAAACAGGATTCTTATTATATTGATTGATGGCGAGTGTGAACGTAGAAATATAACAGTAATGGCTGCCATGTTTGGGTTAAACCAAAATCGCGGGACGAGGAAAAAAATTGAAAAAAGACTGTGGCGACAGGGAAGTGGTGAAGGTGAGTGAGAAATGGACTTGTTTGGGAGTCATATATCGGCGAGGATATTGACGTGGTTGGTGGGAGGTGGGTCCCTGAAGATTATTTGAGATGCCTGTAGCTGTATCGAGCATGTGGCACTAATCTTCTAAGGAAATTAGTCCGAGAATACAAAAAAAAAAAAGTTTGTATTTTTTTTTGACACAAATGAAAAGTTTGTAGCGAGAAACGAAGTTTAATATTTTTCAAAAAATTAAATAAATTATTTTTCATATAAATCTTTTTTTATTAATTTCTTAAACAACTCGTTAGTATTCTCCAAATTTTTATAATCGTCTAATTTAATTTAATAGATATTTTATTTTGTAACTAAAAATTGCACGGTGATAGAATCTCAAGATATTTTTTTATTATAAAAATCTAAGTACGTTTCTTAAGTAGTTATGGTATTATTATTTTTAATAATATTTCATTAATGAAAATATAATAATGCATATAATAATTGTTGTATCTACTCCGAACTCAATTATAAGTAAAAAATACTTATATTTGGTGGGCTCAAATATAAGTAGAATCCAATCGATTCAACTATATTTAATGTCTGTTCCAAAAATACCTTTGTTAATTAATACCATTTTACTTTTCCAAGAGCAATGCACACTCCCAAGAATTAAATGTGATTGTTATAAGCAAGGTTTACAATATCGGACCGACCATCGAACCGATGAAGGCAGCGGTTCGAGGTTCAATGGTCCAACCGAGGTTGAACCGTGGTTGAACCGGTTATAATTAAATAATATTATTTTAATTTTTAATATAATATTTGTAACAATATTAAACAAAAAAACAACATAACAACTAAAATTATTAAGCACAATTTTTTTTATTTTGAAATTAAACTAAATAAATATAAAGATATATGTTAAAATCATCTTCATAGGGAAAACCAACCCAAAATCTAAAATCAGCCCACATATCTTAGAAAACAAAAGAATTGGGTTTTGGCTAAAATGACCCAAATCCTTTTATACTAATTTTTTTTTAGGAAACCGGTTCACTACCGGTTATGACCGGTTTTACTGGTTTTGAACCGGTTTTCCGGTTTTTACACCGGTTTTCCGCAGGACCGGTTTTCCCTACCGACCGGACCGGCCATGGTCCTGGTTCCCGGTTAAACAGGCTGGTCCAGTCCGGTTTTCAAAACCTTGGTTATAAGTAAGAATAGTTTAGTAATTATAACTCACTTTTTACATAAATCAAAACAATTAAACTAAATCAACCAATTTTGTTAATAAGTACGGAATTGATTAATTTTACTTATAATTAAATCCGAAGTTATATCTTATTTTCATTTGAAAGTATTTTCATGATGTAAAAAAATTGCACCTAAATTTTGTAGATGTTCTTTTTTTCCTTGGACGAAAGTATTATTATTTTTTTGGTCTAGGGTTTATAGAAATGATATTTTGACACCAGATTTAGGATACCAACTTTTGACACAAGCACTGTAGCGGCACCGTAGCAGTGGTATTTTTTTGTAATTTTGACCACTTTTTTTTTAAAAAAAATATTTAACTTTTTTTAGTGGGTGTTAATCATAACCATATAATGAATTGAATTAACCAAATATTTGCACGTGATTAACCAAATATTTACAAGGTGTTGAAAATGAATGTAAGCTTTAGGATGACCCATTAACCATATAATGAACTGAATTAACCAAATATTTACAAGGTGTTGAAAATGAATGTAAGCTTCAGGATGACCCATTAACCATATAATGAACTGAATTAACTAAATATTTGTACATGATTAACCAAATATTTACATGGTGTTGAAAATTATTGTAAGCTTCAGGATGACCCTTTAACCATATAATGAACTGAATTAACCAAATATTTACAGGTGATTAACCATATATTTACATGGTTGTGGAAAATGATTGTATGCTTTATGATGACCCATTAATCATATAATGAACTAAATTAACCAAATATTTATACGAGATTAACCAAATATTTACATGATTGTGGAAAATGATTACAGGTTTCAGGATGACCCATTAACTAATAATGAACTGAATTAACCAAATATTTGTACGTAATTAATCAAATATTTACATGAAATTAATCAAAAAATATTAATACTAAAAAAAGCTAAATATTTAAATAAAAAAAAAAGTGATCAAAATTATAAAAATGTCTTCACTACATTGTGCTATAGTGCTGGTGTCAAAAATAATGTCCCAAAAAATATCACAGTTTACGAGAAAAGAATAAAAGAGCCGTAGATAGCATTGGTTAAAAAAAAAAAAGCAGTAGATAGCATTAGACATCACACTTTTCAGGCAGTAGTAGACCCAGGACTGTCAAATCTTGGAGCCTTAGGTCCACCGTGGTCTCTTAGTGGGCCCTCAATATCTTCTCCTCCCTTCTGAAGCAAAGTATCATCCGATCCATAATCCTATTCCACATATTTTCCAACCGCACCACCATTAGACACTTCCCACGTTCATCGTATTGGACAATTCAACAATGTTATGAGAATCTTCTTTTTCAAACTATATTATTAATTAGTATCTTGATAACAAGTGTACTGAGAAAATTGTTTAAATAAAATTTATTCAATAATATTCTTAAGTTACTTGTTAATATTTTTCTATTAACTTAACTTCCTTTCATATGATAATATGAGTGTGTTTGGATAAACAACTTAATTAAGAGCTTATCACATAAGATCTTATTGCATGAGAGTTTATGCCATAAGTGCTTAGAGAAAGAAAGGGGCATGAGAGGATTTGAATAATGAAAAACACGGAGAGGGTATTTAGTGCATAAGCTCTTATGATAATTCCACAAGCTTCTCCCAGTTACTTATGAAAATAAGTCAAAAACTCCTTATGGGATGTCATAAGTTATTTTTATAAGCTCTGTCAAACACACTGCATAAGAGCTTATGTCATCAGATAAGCCAAAAGGAACTTAAATAAGCTCTTCCAAACGTCACCTATATCATGTGACAAATGATCACACGAGGCACGAATCTCGAGAACACGTCGTGGTTCAAGAGTTTGGTGATGGAGCGATGAATGGATTACTCATTCTTGGGGGATAAATTAGATAATATGACATCATGAAAACAAAACGGTATTATGATCATATCTGTTATTCATTGCTTAGCTTCCGATTCCAAATTCCTTACTGGTTTCATTTTGGCAACATAAATATTCCGGTTTCTGAACGTGGCAAGTGCAAATCGAGGCAAAAAAGAAAATATTGCTCACCATGCAATACACGTCACACGACACGATTTTTTTTAGAAAAAAAAAACAAATTAAGTTGTTTATTTGATGAAACTTCAAATAACAACCCCAAATCTCACTTGGGTGAGAACCGAAGGGAATGAGATCATCTTAGGTCACTAGTTACTGTATATCTCCAGAAATACATACGATTAAAATAGTATTATCATCTCTTCTATCGGAGATTTCGAGTGACCGGAGAGAAGTTGAACTCGAAGTGAAGTGATACTATTATTACTTATATGTTGGGTGGCATCTTAGTCACAAAATACTAAAATATACTTGATCGATCTCTAAACTTTAAAGTACGAATGGTGAAGGTTAAGGAAACAAACAGAAAAGGGACTAATCTTCGTCACTAAGTTATCCCTATGCACGTGGTCGTCATAGTGCCGCAAATCCAACAACTACATCATGCACCAATAGTTTCACTCAATAGATGATTCAGAAAAGATGGTAAATACTTATTACGATACATAACAGATGATGGGCCTTAAGAAAATGGATTTTCTATATGTGTCGGTCCAAAAGTTGTTCCCGTCATTATTTTCTTATATTTAGACATCTTGTATAAATACCTTATAATTTATGAATATCTTGAAAGTAATAAAATATATGATAAGAGAGAGAAAAAATAGTAAATAAATAGAGATGAATACTTTTATACGATGTTGAACATCATTTTTATATCCAAATATTATTAGTGTTGTTCTTATTAGGTTGGTTGGTTTGTGTCAGTTCAAAATCTTGTGAGCCAAGCATGCGTGCGTGTGTTGTCCATTTGGTAATATTTTAATTTGTAATGGAATTTTGAAAAAAGTTTATGGATTAAATATGTCAAGTGAAATGCGTACGAAACAAACACGCAACTGTACCAACTCGTTTTCATGATCTTCATTCAGATATTTGAACGATCCACTTTGTTTGTTCTATCATTTTCTAACATAAAACGTAATCATGTAGCCAACGACGACAGATTGCAGTTTACATTCCAATTAAGGACAACTCGTGGGCTGTCACTCATTGACGCTGTGTAGTCTCTGCGTGATTCGAGTGTCTGTCTGACTAGTTAAAAATTGATAGTACCACGTTTTATTTTTAGCACATATTTAAAAACAAAAAGATAAAATGTATAAAATGTTGTCTGCTATTTATTTTGGAATGGGCCAATGTGTGGGTTGAACCAATTGAAAGTGGCCGATCAACTTTCAACACTAAAACCATGTTTATTTGCTTTTGGTCAAGACACTAAAAGGGCCTCACTATTTGCACCGTTTTTTCTTTTTCATACACCTGCTCCCTTTTTTTCCTGTTTTTTTGTTCCAAAAATACCCTT
Organism: Sophora flavescens; assembly: GCA_030762895.1. NCBI lineage: Eukaryota > Viridiplantae > Streptophyta > Magnoliopsida > Fabales > Fabaceae > Sophora > Sophora flavescens. Next base: position 170,808,899 of record CM061066.1, read on the forward strand.
AAGTGTCTCCCACATCAGGCCACCACATATGAAAAAACCTAGTTCGAAACTTCCCCCAAATTTCTCCTCCGAGCACGGCGACGCCTCCCCAGCGGTACCAAACCTGCCTTCCTCCCTCTAGCCACACGCTTCCCTAGTTGACGGCAACCTCTGCCCGGATTTTCATTTTCCGGATGAGTTCCGGATTTAGTTTTCCGGATGAATTCCAGATTTAATATTCTGGAATCTTTTCGAATTTTATATTCGATGCTTCAGTTCAAAGCTTCATAATAATTATCCTTTTTTTCTTTTTATGAATTTGGAAAAGTTTGGTGTATTTGAGCCTTGTTGTGAGCACACATCAATTGTAATACCACAGCAAAGTTTCATCGCCTTCGACATTTGTCTACTGATTTGCATCTGTGGATGTCTTCTTCTTCGGGCAAAAACGGCAAGACCCATCGACAAAACCCTGTGCATGTCTTCTTCTTAGGCACAGGGTTCAGGTGATGACGAGTCCAAGATATGGGGTGTTACAGACGTGGGTGTGGGGCGCAAGGAGTGAGTGATAGGGCATTTTTGGAAAATAAATATAAAAAAATAAATGCAAGGTATAGGGAGAATTATGCAAGGTGTTAATAGCAAGCCCCCGCTAAAATCATATGTGAATGTTCACCATTTCATGGGCTTCAGGAGCCGCCCGAGCAATAGGCCCATGTTCATTTTTAGTCATTAGAGTATGTCTTTTGATTGTGGGCTTTCCCTATGTCTATGGACTATGGTTATGTTATCCACTGGATTGTTGTTTTTTACACCACAATTTTTTTTAATATTCCCAGAATACCCATATTGGCTCTTTTCCGATATGTATATAAGTTTAGGGTTTAGCTACCAGAATTATATTTCCGGTATTATAGAATTATAATACCGGAATTATAATTCCGGTATGTACCAGAAATAGTGCAAAATTACAATACCGGAAATATAGTTCCATATGGCATATGTTACTGTAATTTTTTAGACAATCAACCGGAACTATATTTCGGGTATGATCGTGACATCTCCAGAGTCCTCTCTGGTTACCTCCACGTGCACAGAATGAGTCTTCTATGAAGGTTATAGTTTGAAGAGTTGAAGTTTTCATGCACAAATCTCAAAATCATGTGAAGGAATATGGATGATTCATGACAGAAGGCTCAGTCATGACTTTTGCTGTTATTTTGGTGTGGGTAATAACTAATAACCACTAACCAAGCCCTTTAGAAAGTGCTGACTGTACCCCTATTCTCCCAAATGGACCTTTACCAACACAATACTACGAAGAATCACTGTAGCTATGCTATCAGAGAAAGCAAAATACTGGAGCGACTTGCGACTTTTCTGGAGCAGCCATACCGGACATTTAGTTCCGGTACACCATAAAGAATTTATTTCAGCACCATACCGAAATTATAATTTCAGTATTATTATTTTTTGGTATTGGAAATTTAATTATGGTATACTGGTTAAAGAATTGAGAATGTTACTGATATAACAGAACTATAATTTCGATATTATATTTTTATAGTACCGGAATTACCTAAACCATACACACACACATATATATATATATATATATATATATATATATATATATATATATATATATATATATCAATATATGTGTGTTGGGGATATTATATTTTTTTGTGAGGTATGAGATAAAATTGTGACATAAAAAGCAACACCCTATCGACTGCTGTTTGCGTGTTTGTTTCTAGGCCTGTTAAGGTTCGTAGTTAATCACTTACCCACGCCACTCTAGTAGAGAATGGGCCTCAATGCCGACATAGTCCTTTTCAACTTTATATCCAGTCAAAAAAACATTATATATATATATATATATATATATATATATATATATATATATATATATATATTTAAAAAAAATGCAATTTAATATAGAATATAGTTATTTTATATCTATATTAATTATAAAAATGTTGGCAAGTTATAACTAGTATACCAACATGTGGTTGATACGAATAATAACGAGTTCAGACCACATTTAAATGCAAGTTTTTAGGGTTCGATTCGTTTAATCCGTGGGTTTAATAGACTCGGTCCGCGGATTTGCAGACCCGTCCTTTTACTTGTATACTTTTAATATATAAAATTTTTTTTACCTATGTTGGGTTAAGTGTTTTCCAGCATAGGAAACTAGGGGTGTTCGCGGATTGGATTGGATCGGTTTTAAGCTAAAAAGTTATCCGATCCAATGATGAAAACATTGTGCGGTTTGGATTTGATCGGTTTGCTTCCTTCAAAAAATCTGATCCGATCCAATCCAATCAAATGCGGTTTGGATTGGATTGGATAATTCAGTTTTTGTCATACTTTATTTTTTTTCTAATGTCAAGTGTCCTTTCTACTTATTTAATAGTGGTAAAAGATAATCTTTGTTTTAATTTGGGAGTTTGAGAAGAAAAAAATTATTGATATTTTTTAACATGTTCTTTTATATTAATTCTCTATATCTACTCCCACTTATCCTATTTTTTTCCTTGAATCGGCTACAAATAAATTGTAGCTAATTATTTTTCAAATTTACTTAATTGTTTTCCTATTTTTCATGATTACTCAATCAAATATATATATGCTATGCATCAAAACTTTTAGTAAAATATAACTTCAAGACATTAAATATTTATTCTAAATAGTCTTATATATGTCATTCCAACAAAAATATTAAAGAGAATGAGGGATAAAAAAGTATGTAGAATAATGTTTAAGTATGAGTAATACTATAATTTCAAAAAGAATAGTATACGTATATAATAGATCGGTTTGGATTAGATTGGATTTCACTATTGGATTGGATTGGATTTCACTGTAGGATCCAAAATCCGATCCAATCTAATAAAAAATTACGGTTTTTATCGATTTTCGGTTTTTTCGATTTTCGGTTTGTTCAGTTTTTCGATTCGATTTTTACGGTTTGGATCGGTTGATGAACACCCGTGTAAGAAACTTGGACAGCACTTTCATAACAAAAAGTAATTTCAAGAACAACATCCGCATAAGGGATAAGCATTATGACATGGCACATGTAGGAGGATATAGCAAATTTTTAAAAACCTGGAACATTATAGGGAAGGGATACTGGATCGAGTATTTGCATATGAACATTTTTACCTTACGCGTGCATAACAAAAAATTAAAACACGTGGTTGTGAAAATTATCTATTAATCCACCATCCATTCGATCCATTTACGAGAAAATTCATTCAATTCATTTATTTACATAAAAAAAAATTAATAAACAGTTGGATTGAATTAAAAAAAAAAATTAATAAATGCTTTATCATCCATTCTATTTTTTTAAAAAAAATCATTGGATCAAGAATAAAAAAATAATGGATCAGTTTTTTATCCCCTTCAAAACCATTTTATTTATTTTTTTCAAATCTTTATTCACTAAACAAAAAATAAAAAATCAAATCAGAATCAACCTATGTCACCCCTTCATCTCTCTCTGCTGAGCAACAATGGCGGCAACACATTCTCATGTTATCTAGCTACTCCTTGCTTTCTATTTTCGTTTTCTTTCTCCTTGTTCAAAGTTCCATGCATGAATCCAGATTTCAAGGCTCTCTTGGGTGCATTTTTAAATCCAAAATTGAACTACGTTTTTTCCAGATTCCGTTTTCCCTCTGCGTGATAAATTGGTTTGGGTGAAGGAGTGGAACTTTGAGCAAGAGAGCTACGAAATCAAATACAAACACTGACCAAAGATTGGAAAACGAAGAACAAACCAGAAGGAGGGGAGAACAGAAGAGAGGAGCAGAATGTGGAAAGAGGAATAAGAAAATGGAGTGGAGAATGAAGATTTGATTGACGATGAAGGTAGAAAGCAGAATGAGGAGAGGTAGAAGACGAAGGAGGGGGCAAAATTTATCAAATATTAATAATTAATTTTTAAAATATTTTAATATTTATATTTAATAAATAATTTTAAACTTTTTTTTGTGAATGGATGAAAAATATACTATTTAAAATAGTAATAAAAATTAATTAATTTTTTAAATAATATTAATGGATGGATTGAATATCATCCATAAAAAATTTGTTAATGGATGGATTGGATGGTTTTTATTAAGTGGATCATGGATGAATTTGATTTTTTTAAAAAAAAATTAGTAGATCATAATGGATTATTTTAAATCCATCCATTATAATCCGAATAAAAATTTATCATATATATCCATTTGCCACCCCACTATTACAGAAGCTCAAATATATGGTCCTACCAATTTCAAAAACCTAGAGCATGTTGCAAGCAGTTAAAAACTCAATTGTTATAATGGTATCTAATATCAAACAGAACCACATATACTTGTTCATACTTATCATAAAATTACACAAGAAAACAGAAAATATAATAATATACAAGTTGAATTTGGTTTAGATTTAATGTTTATTTGGTTTGTTTTTCTACACAATTTATTATTTGTTTTTTGATATTTGGTGGTAAAAAAAAAGCTGCAGAGTCGCGAATAGTTGGTTTAGTCCACGGATTATGCGGACTGGACGCGGACTCTGTTTTTCACGGTCCATTTATCATGTGGACTTTTAGATCAGGTCTGTTTCAGTATGGATCAATACGGATCGGATTTAAACGGACCGGACCGACCCGCATACCCAGCTCTAGGTTTGATTCATGATTCTTGTATATGTATAAAGCCTGGTTAGGAGGGACAATCCTTGAATGTCGTCCAAGTTCTCAACAGATATTAATCATTGTTTACAATGATAAATACTTCATCCTAACACTATGATTACCTAAAGAAATTCTAACTATTAAACGCTTTTAAATTTATGATTGGGTGGTATTTCAGTTATTCTGTACTGAAAAAATAATTGGTCTACGATAACTGCTAGGTTATTCCAATACTGAACTAATTAGTGAGGCCAATAATTAATGTTAAATTTATTTAACTATTTAAATTAACTAGTTAATTAAATTAAAAATGTAATAAAAATAAATTTATATAAAACCATATTAAAAGAGTTTTTTTTTTCAGAAAACTTTCTTTTGAGGATTAGAAAAGGACGTTATATAGAAAATGCGAGGTGGGGAAAAAAGGTAGTGTGGGTTCCACAGATGTCCACAGTTGAAGGCAAAGTTTATAGCAAGTCTTTAAAATGGTGGGAGAGGATAATGTAAGATTAGTGGCACCTTTGGGTGACTTAAAGCAAAAGGAAGAATAAAATAAAAATTGACATGGATCCGATCTTGAGATGATTCTTCACTTCTCGAAACTTACCTTAGAATAAATTTGTTGTCTTGTTGACCCGGTTGTTGAACTAGGAAGAAAAACTTGTTACCATCCTTCCTTTTCAGCACGGAAGTTAAAGAGTCATTAGATGCAAAGCTTTTTAAAAGGGAAATATTGATTTTTAATTGTATAAAACGAATTCCGAATAACAAGCAAAAAATTGTGTTTTGACTTTTGAAGCTGGGGGCGTTTTTATTATGCAAGCTTAAAAAATACTCTTTTCGATATTTATTATAAATAAAAATTAAATAAAAAACATGAATTAAAGTGATTAATTAATCTCATTTAATATTATTAATCTTATTTAAAAAATAAATTTGTTACCTAAATTATCATTTATATTATTTATTATGATTTTTTTAACCTATGCAATATTGTATTGGATAAGATTCGTTAATTAACCAAAGTCAACCCAGTGTTAATTAATCATGTCAAGCTCCTTAATTATGATTTTTTTTTTTAAAGAATCGATCATCTCTCTCCTATTTATTTGTTTGGATTAACATTTCTATATCAATATCTCTTCCAACCAAAAATTAATTACCAGTGTCTCTTCCCACCAAAAATTAATAATCAATTTTGGATTTTGATTGAAATTCATTTTTATTTATTTTATAACTATAGTTTTTTTTTTGACAAACCTACACATTTTGACCAGTTATTATAACTATACTAATTAGTTTAATATAATTATAAATTTAAATCCTATTGTGTTGCCTTTCCCCTAGTATTTAGAAAACTATAAAATACAAAAATGGTTTTCAATCAAAATTCAAAAAATAATAAATTTGAATAACAATAGAAAAAAAAGCACAAAGTGGAATATGAAAACACAAAATAGTTAAATATCCATAAATCGCCGTCTCTTACAAAACATACTTCAGTAAAACAGATTCTTAAAAATTTAATCTAAACTTTAGACAAAAAATAGGATTTAAAGCTTAGAAATAAGGATGGAATAATACATTTTCTTTGTTGCTGCCAACGTACCTTTTGTAGTTTTCTTTGTTGCGGCAAAAAAAAATCTAATTTATGTTGAGGGGGAGTCTTTGGAAGAGAGAGGGTAAGCTTAAAAAAAATGAAAATCAAATGGTTGTGGAAGAGATATTGACTAATTAATTTTTAGTTAGAAGAGATATTGATATAAGAAGGTAAATCCAAACAAATAAATAGGAGATAGATAATTGATTTTTAAAAAGAAACATAATTAATGAGCTTGACATAATTAACTAACATTGAGTTGATTTTGGTTAATTAATGAGTCTTATCCTATGCAACATTGCATAGGTTAGAAAACCGTATTTATTAAACTTGTGTTGTTGGGAACAAAAGAAATCATTGAAAAATAAAATTTGTATTAAATGAAGGTGTATTTTAGAATAATGTCATTAAATTAGATAAAAGTAATTAAAATTTGTTTATATATATTGGACCAAAAAGTTTGGTATTTTTTTTACTTATAATAGATACTGGAGGGAGTAACTGCAAATACCAGATAGAGATAAAGATTTTACTGTGTGAAGGAGGAGCGTAATCAGTATATTTAAAATTGTTAACTTCTCCATACAAAATTTCTATTTAATATGGCAGTAATACCCCAAAACATATATGTAACTCGGACAACATGGTTAAGGGAATTAGCTATTTACCAACTGCGTTGGATCACATGATAACAATATTCTTCTTAAAATTCTATTTAAAATATTATAATATTAGTTTAAGAATTTAATTTATGTATGAGTTGTTGCACACTGTATTTAAAGTTTTATAAATTCCCGCTATAAAAAACAACATAAATTAAATTGCCACAATTTTTATGGATTAAATATATTTTTACCCCTTCTAAAAATATTCTGTTTATGTTTTACAGTTTCAGACCGTAAAAAACAATTATGATTAGTCTCTATAATTTAAAAAAGCGAGTGAAATTGATTACTATACTAGTATGTGCACCCGTGTCCGCCACGGGAAAAAAATTATCTAATATGATTATGAATGATACATATATAAATGATTAATAATATGATATATAATCATTTAAAGTTTAATAAATAGAAATATATAGTAGAGGAAACTGGTTGATAAACATAATTCACAAAATTGTTGAGTTAGTAATTTAGATAAAGATTTAGAGATCCAAAAAGTTAAACATCATTTAAAACAACATTGGTCTTGACTCTCATAAAAATGTTCTAAACATTTTTAGTCTTCACATATATTATTTTCTAATCTTCAACATTCACTTTCAAGAAAAGCTTCTTTTTGAATAATTTTGATAGTACAACTGACTGGCCTAGAAAACAGTCATCTTTAACAAACCGAGCATGCAAATTCTACAATTACAAAAGTATATTTGTTAGTATAATTAGCAAATATGTTCTATTAAAACACATTTTCTCTCTTAAAAATTTATTTGATTTATTTCTCATTTTTTTCCTTGTGCAAGTTAATCATTTTTAGAAAATATTTTTATCTATCATATTATTAATTTTCATCCTTCATGAAAATAGATTTGATATCATTTTTTCCCTGTGTAAGTAGATTTTTTAAAAAACATATTTATCTACCATATTATTTTTTATTCTCTATGAAAATCTTTTTGATTTGTTTATCATAAATTTATGTTTTGTAAGTTATCTAAATTTGTTTATGTTGAACAAAAAAAATATGAACATTTAGACATTGTTAAAATGTTTTACATATATTTCGCGTATGTAAAAGTGTCTAAACCATTAGACAAATTTTTTTTTTTTTTTGTGGTTAATGATTCAAATAGACGATGCTTAAAATATAAATTTCACATTATAGTCGGATTATAGGGAGAAGATGTATATTCTAATAAACATTGTAAGGCTAAAACATTATGATATATAGCATAATAATGCAACTGATAAAGTTCTAGAGTATATTCGTACAATAATAATTGAACTGATAAAGAGAAAATGAAAGACTAATCAATCAAGCAGCACTATTATTGTCATCTAGTCTTTGTTATACTAACTAAAGTGCATGATTCTCTCCCCCAATTTCTAGAAAAAAAATATGCTTTCTCCCTCCAAACCAATTTTTTTTTACAAAAGGTTTCACATTTCTGATCAAGATAAGCTTGTATACTAATCATTCCCATATTTATCTAATGATGATTCAAATAGATGTTATCCGTACAATGCACGACATATAAGAATGATTGGTGATAGTGTAAAAAGTTTATGAATTTTAAAAATTATTTACAATTTGAGAACTAAAAAATAAGATGGCTTCATAGTCTGATTTAAAATTTGAATATCATTTATATGTAATTCATAAAAATAAACAATGCCTTTAATAGTCCGATTTATACATTTCCCACATATAACTTAATACCCTGCACGTGTATATATGATAAGTCACTTATCATATGTCGGACAATATGTATCGAAAATATAAATTTTAATTTTTAATTTTTTTATGTGAAATATTTGAATTTGTTGTTAGATACTATATAAAATAAAAATCATCTCTGTTGACTAAAACCCATGTTTTTTGTATTCTTTATTTTTTTTCACTTTTTAATAATATTGAGTTAGTTTCTTGACAGGGATCGTTGTTCGATATGGTGTCAAGCTTGTAAGACTAAACCTTCATTCATGTTTTGATGTATGACAAACAAAGTGTATTTTGCATAAGATTTATAATTTTGATTACGCACTCATTTCGTGTTAAGTTGCATGCAGGATCACTCGTCCAACAAAGCAAAACTAGCGCACGTCCAACACAGGGAAAATATAAGCGCCCGTCCAATGAAGTGAACCAAGAATGACGTCCAACAAATAAAAGAACAAAGAAAGCTCGTCCACTAAAGTATAACAAAGTAAAGAGCTAACGTCCAATGAACAACTAAAGAGCTCGTCCACTAAAGTACCATTTGGAGCGCGTCCACTGAAGTACAACAAATACGCGTCCACTGAAAGAACAAAGAAAGCACGTCCACTGAAGGAAACAGAAGAGCTCATCTGCTGACGTGGCACATGAAGCGTGTCCACTGGAAGAAAAAGAAGAGCTCGTCTGCTGACTAGGCACATGAAGCGCGTCCACTGATGAAAACAGGAGAGCTCGTCTACTGATGTAAAAGGGGAGCTCGTCTACTGATAGTGGCTCTGGGAGCTCGTCTGATACACGCTAAGATATTTAATGAGAATCTCCATCCACTAACATGGCATATAAAGCTCGTCTACCAGTTGGAGCCCGTCCAATTGCCTGGTGTTAGCACTCTCGTCTACCAATTGGAGCCCATCCAATAACCTTGAGCTAATACTCCCGTCTGCTGACGTGGCAAATGGACACGGATATTTTTCTCTTCAATTAAACACGGATATATTACTCTTCAAAAAGACCTGGCAATCCTTTCAGATGGAAATGGTTATATTTCAAGAAGGACGCACACTCTACAAAGATCAAACAGAATCTCATTTCAAGATCAAGAATCAAGAAAGCAGATTTTGTTAAATCAGATCCAAATCTGTTTTAAATGATCCCAACGGCTATAATATCGTCCTCTATATAAAGAGGGATCAAAAGAAACCCAATATAGAACACGTACAATAACAACAACACAAACTCATTCTGATCAAAAGTGCTTCATCGCTGAGAAAAGTGTGATAGTAGTTAGAACTTCAATTTGTATAATCAGACTTTTAGAGTCTTACTTCTACTCAATTCTTTTCGAGAATTAGAGCAATTAAGAGAGGGTATCTCTTAGGCTTTAACAAGGATAGAAGGGATCCTTGGGTAAAGAAAGCTAGTGTGCTTTCTGGAGATTTTTCAAGCAAGGAGGTTATCCTTGTATTGCTGTAATTAGATTTGTGTAATTGCTGATTATAGTGAAGAAAACCACAGAGGTGTGGGACTGGATGTAGGCTTACCAGAGGAGGTAGCTGAACCAGGATAAATCGGTTTGCATGTTCTTTTCATCCCTAAACTCCATATACTTGTTAAACTTGAATCTTTAATCTGTAATCTGTGTTAAAATCTGTTGTTACTACTTATAATTCTTCTTGTCATCATTACTTGTTCCATAACCTGATTCTTGGAAATTAAAATTGAGTGAAAACCAATTTTCTTTAAAGAAACACTGTTTCGCTTTAAGTTGTCGAAAAAGTTTTCAATATCTCAATTCAGCCCCCCCCCCCTCTTGAGACCGTAGCCACTACCAACAATTGGCATCAGGGCTAAAACTCTTGTTACAAAGCTTAATAGCTTCAAGAGATGGCTATAAATGATATCCCGGGTGATGGGGCTTCACTCACTAGACCCCCTGCCTTTAATGGCTCCCAATACATGTACTGGAAAGAGAGAATGCTTATCTTTCTTGAGGCTGCAGGTTTAGATGTTTTAGATGCTGTTGAAAATGGTCCCTATGTTCCATTTATTCTTGATGCTAAGGGAAATAAACAAACTAAACCAAAAGATGATTGGAATGATGATGATAAAAGAAGAGTTGGTTATAATGCTAAAGCAAAAAATATTATAACAGCTGCTTTGAATTATGATGAGTTTTTCAGGGTCTCCAATTGTAAAACGGCAAAACAAATATGAGATACTCTTCAACTCACTCATGAAGGAACCAACGACATGAAAAGAGCAAGGATGAATGCACTAATCCATGAATATGAACCCTTTCACATGAAGAATGCTGAGGAGATAGATGATTTGAAAAAGAGGTTTACACACATTGTGAACCAGTTAGAAGGGCTCGGACATACAATCATAGATGAGAAAAAGATTAACAAGATTATGAGATGTTTGAGTCGTGAATGGCAGCCAAAAATTACTGCAATTGCTGAAGCAAAGGATCTTGACACGATGCAGATTGCTACTCTATTTGACAAGTTGAAAGAACACGAGTTGGAACTCAATAGATTGAAAAATCATGAAGATAAGGAGAAAAAGAAGAAAGGACTCTCACTCAAGGCTCATATCTCCAAAGAATCAATAGAAAGTGATGAAGATGAACACCTTGATGAAAGTGAAGAATCCGAAGAAGAATACATGGGATTGCCTGTGAGGAAATTTAGAAGATTCATCAAGAAGAATAGAAACAAGAAGCAATTCAGTTTTCCTACCAAAAAGAACATGAACAAAGGTGAAAGCTCTTCCTCAAGAGTCAAATGCTTTGAATGTGGAAAGCTTGGACACTACAAAAATGAATGTCCAAAGCTACAAAAGAAAGAAAAGTATGAGAAGAATGACAGCAAGGAAAAGAAAGGAAGAAAGCCTAGAAGAGCATACATAGCTTGGGAAGAAAATGATATGGATTCCAATAGTAGTGAATCTGAAAATGAAGAAGCCAACCTATGTCTCATGGCAAATCATCAAAGTGATAGTGAAACCGAGGTAAATGATTCCTCTCCTACTTATGATGAGTTACAAGATGCTTTTGATGAATTGTATGAAGAATATGTTAAAATTGGTAAACAACTTAAATCTTCTAGAAAGATCATCGCAAAACAATATAGTGACTATGCATCTTTAAAAATAAAGCTTAAAGAACTAGAAGCTGAAAATTCACAATTACTTGCATCTAGTTCAATTTGCACCAAATGCACTACACTAGAAAAGGAAGTTGAAAAACTGAATACAACTCTATCTAAGTTTACTTTGGGTAGAGATAACTTGAATGCCATATTAGGACAGCAAAAGGGTGTGTATGACAAAGCTGGAATTGGATATAAGCCAATGGTACATGAAAAATCTTTTAAGAAGCTTTTTGTTCCACCTATTTCCTCAACTAGTCCTTTTGTTAAATGCTATTATTGTCTAAAGAAAGGTCATATGGCTGCCATTTGTAGACTTAGAAAGAACATTCATGTTGGCATTAAACAAATATGGGTTCCAAGAGGAACTTATGTTGCTACTAACACTAAAGGACCCAACCAGATTTGGGTACCTAAAGGAAAAACATAAAACAATCTGTTTCGTAGGTGTGTTTGAAGGCCAAAACCTCAAGCTGGTTTTTGGACAGTGGCTGCTCCAAACACATGACCGGAGACATCACAAAATTTATATCTTTCACTCCCAAGGAAGGTGGAAATGTCACCTATGGAGACAACAACAAAGGAAAAATTCTTGGTGTTGGAACAATAGGAAAAAGCCCAGCAATCAAGATTGAGAATGTTCTCTATGTGGAAGGACTCAAACACAATCTACTAACTATAAGTCAATTATGTGATAAAGGCTACAAGGTAAACTTTAACTCAAATTTGTGTATGATCGAATCTATTCATGATAATAACATAAAATTGATTGGAAATAGAATCAATAACATCTATATGCTAGACATAGACAACTTAATTTCCAATGATGCATGTTGCTTAATTTCCAAAGAATATGAAAATTGGCTTTGGCATAGGAGAATAGCTCACATTCATATGGATCACTTGAATAAATTAATTTCCAAAGAACTTGTAATCGGTTTACCAAATAAAATGTTTGTTAAAGAAGGCCTATGTGATACATGCCAAAAGGGTAAACAAGTAAAAACCTCGTTTAAGGCTAAAAACACTATTTCAACTAGTAGACCCTTACAATTATTGCACATGGACCTTTTTGGACCTTCTAGGACATAAAGCTTTGGTGGAAATCTCTATGCTCTTGTAATTGTTGATGACTTCTCTAGATTCACTTGGACCTTTTTCTTAGCAAAAAAGAATGAAGCTTTTAAAGATTTTAAGAAAATGGCTAAGGTTGCTCAAAATGAGAAAGACGTGAAAATTGTTTCAATCAGGAGTGACCATGGAGGAGAATTCCAAAATTAGGAGTTTGATAACTTTTGTGATGAACATGGTATAAAACATAACTTTTCTACACCTAGAAATCCACAACAAAATGGAGTAGTTGAGAGGAAAAATAGGTCACTTGAAGAAATTGTTAGAACCATATTAAGTAACTCTAATTTACCAAAGTATTTTTGGGCTGATGCTGTGAGTACTGCATGTTATGTTTTGAATAGAGTTCTAATAAGGCCAATTTTGAAGAAAACTCCATATGAACTTTATAAGGGAAGAAAACCTAACATTTCTCATTTTCATGTCTTTGGGTGTAAATGTTTTGTGTTAAATAATGGCAAGGATAATCTTGGGAAATTTGATCCCAAAGCCGATGAGGGTATTTTCCTAGGTTATTCATTAACTAGCAAAGCATATAGAGTGTTTAATAAGCGTACTTTATCAATAGAGGAATCTGTTCACATAACATTTGATGAGTCTAACCCCAAAAGGTTGGGAAAGGACATTTTTGATGATGCAGAAACTCTTGAGGATGAAGTGAAATCTGATGAAGGAAAAGAGAGCAACAAGGAAAAGGAAGATGAAGAAAGCAATAAAGAACCTCCAGAAGAACTTCAACAAGAAAATCTTCCTAAGGAGTGGCAAGCTTCAAAGAATCATCCCCTAGACAATATCATTGGTGAGATCACCAAAGGGGTAACCACTAGAAACTCTTTAAGGAATATTTGCAATACCATGGCGTTTGTATCTCAAATTGAACCAAAATGTGTTGATGATGCTATTAATGATGAACATTGGATGATTGCAATGCAAGAGGAGTTAAATCAATTTAAAAGGAACAAAGTTTGGGATTTAGTTCCAAAACCCAAAAGTAACCAAATAATTGGAACTAAATGGGTGTTTAGAAACAAAATGGATGAGAATGGAATAATAGTTAGAAACAAGACTAGACTAATAGCTAAGGGATATAATCAAGAAGAAGGAATTGATTATGATGAAACATATGCTCCCGTAGCTAGATTAGAAGCCATAAGAATGCTCTTAGCCTATGCTTGTATAATGAACTTTAAACAGTACCAAATGGATGTAAAAAGTGACTTTTTAAATGGAATAATACAAGAAGAAGTATGTGTAAGTCAACCCCCTGGCTTTGTTGACAGTGAGTTCCCAAATCATGTCTATAAACTGACTAAAGCCCTCTATGGACTCAAGCAAGCTCCTAGAGTTTGGTATGAGAGGTTAAGCAATTTTCTCCTAGAGAAAGGATTTAAAAGAGGAAAAGTTGATACAACACTATTTACTAAAACAAAAGCACACAATATCTTACTTGTTCAAATATATGTTAGTGACATTATTTTTGGTGCTACTAATGAGTCTTTATGCAAGGAATTTGGTGAACTAATGCAAAGTGAATTTGAAATGTCCATGATGGGAGAACTTACCTTCTTTCTTGGACTTCAAATTAAACAATGACAAGATGGAACCTTCATAAGCCAAACAAAGTATTGCAAGGAACTACTAAAGAAGTTTGGAATCAAAAGCGCAAAGGAAATGGCAACACCAATGAGTCCAGCCTGCTACTTGGACAAAGATGAACATGGTAAATCTATAGATGTATCCAAGTATAGAGGTGTTATCGGATCCTTACTTTATCTCATTGCAAGTAGGCCAGATATAATGTTTAGTGTGTGTATGTGTGCAAGGTATCAAGCTAATCCTAAAGAATCACATCTTACTGCAGTTAAAAGAATCATGAAGTATCTTTTAGGAATAAAAGAAATGGGGTTATGGTATCCCAAGGGATCCACTTGCACATTAATAGGATATTCCGACTCTGACTTTGATGGATGCAAGTTAGATAGGAAGAGCATAAGTGGAACATGCCATTTATTAGGAAATTCCCTAGTGTCCTGGTTTAGTAAAAAGCAAACTAGTGTGGCCTTATCCACAGCTGAAGCAGAATATGTTGCAGCTGGGAGTTGTTGTGCTCAAATCCTATGGATGAAACAACAATTAATTGACTATGGTGTTTATCTAGATCATGTACCAATAAAATGTGATAACACTAGTGTAATAAATCTAACAAAGAACCCAACTATGCACTCAAGAACCAAGCATATTGAAATTAGGCGTCATTTTATCAGGGATCATATTCAAAGTGGTGATGTTGTGATTTACCATATAGATACAACCAAGCAATTAGATGATATATTCACCAAACCACTAAATAAGGAAAGTTTCTTCTTTATAAGAAGAGAACTTGGCATAATTGATCCTCAAAATAATTAATAACAGATGGCACGCAAGGCAGCACAAGTTACTGAAAATTATGAAGGACATGGACAAGATGCTAAGCGTCCTTAGGTGTCTGTAATTTTTTTTTTTGGTATTTTGGATGTTTTGATGAATTACATAAATTCTGAAATGCTTCATTAATCAATAAATGCAAGACTGTTTTTAAGTTTGATTTCAACATTCTCCATAGTTTCTTTTTGATAATGACAAAGGGGGAGAAAAATGAACCATACATTGGAGAAAAATGAACCATACAAAAATGAACCACACATTGGAGAAAGATGAACCATACATTTTAGATGAACCATGCATTTGCTGTAACTCTAATACACAAGTATGAACTGTTTTAAAAGACATACTAGAACTTATAATAAATGCAAGATAATCTTTTTTTTTATGATAATGATATGATAACACTTGATCTTTTTAAAGATATCAATGACACAGGGGGAGGATCAAAATAACTCAAGAACCATGCTTACTGAATAGCTGCACTCTGATTTCTTAATAACTAAGGTTAAGTATGGTAAGGTTTGTCATAATCAAAAAGGGGCAGTTTGTAAGACTAAGCCCTCATTCATGTTTTGATGTATGACAAACAAAGTGTATTTTGCATAAGATTTTTAATTTTGACTATGCACTCATTTCGTGTTAAGTTGCATGCAGGATCACTCGTCCAACAAAGCAAAACTAGCGCACGTCCAACACAGGGAAAATATAAGTGCCAATCCAATGAAGTGAACCAAGAATGACGTTAAACAAATAAAAGAACAAAGAAAGCGCGTCCACTAAAGTATAACAAAGTAAAGAGCTGACGTCCAATGAACAACTAAAGAGCTCGTCCACTAAAGTACCATTTGGAGCGCGTCCACTGAAGTACAACAAATACGCGTCCACTGAAAGAACAAAGAAAGTACGTCCACTGAAGGAAACAGAAGAGCTCGTCTGCTGACGTGGCACATGAAGCGCGTCCACTGTAAGAAACAGAAGAGCTCGTCTGCCGATGTGGCACATGAAGCGCGTCCACTGATGGAAACAAGAGAGCTCGTCTACTGATGAAAACAGGAGAGCTCGTCTACTGATGTAAAAGGGGAGCTCGTCTACTGATGTAAACAGGAGAGCTCATCTACTGATGAAAACAGGAGAGCTCGTCTACTGATGTAAAAGGGGAGCTCGTCTACTGATAGTGGCTCTGGGAGCTCGTCTACTAATGATACGCGCTATGATATTTAATGAGAAGCTCCATCCACAAACATGGCATATAAAGCTCGTCTACCAGTTGGAGCCCGTCCAATTGCCTGGTGTTAGCACTCTCGTCTACCAATTGGAGCCCGTCCAATAACCTTGAGCTAATACTCCCGTCTGCTGACGTGGCAAATGGACACGAATATTTTTCTCTTCAATTAAACACGGATATATTACTCTTCAAAAAGACTTGGAAATCCTTTCAGATGGAAACAGTTATATTTCAAGAAGGACGCACACTCTACAAAGATCAAACAGAATCTCATTTCAAGATCAAGAATCAAGAAAGCCGATTTTGTTAAATCAGATCCAAATCTGTTTTAAATGATCTCAACGGCTATAATATTGTCCTCTATATAAAGAGGGATCAAAAGGAACACAATATAGAACACGTACAATAACAACAACACAAACTCATTCTGATCAAAAGTGCTTCATCGCTGAGAAAAGTGTGATAATAGTTGGAACTTCAATTTGTATAATCAGATTTTTAGAGTCTTACTTCTACTCAATTCTTTTCGAGAATTAGAGCAATTAAGAGAGGGTATCTCTTAGGCTTTAACAAGGATAGAAGGGATCCTTGTGTAAAGAAAGCTAGTGTGCTTTCTGGAGATTTTTCAAGCAAGGAGGTTATCCTTGTGTTGTTGTAATTAGAATTGTGTAATTGCTGATTATAGTGAAGAAAACCACAGAGGTGTGGGACTGGATGTATGCTTACCAGAGGAGGTAGCTGAACCAGGATAAATCGGTTTGCGTGTTCTTCTCATCCCTAAACTCCATGTACTTGTTAAACTTGAATCTTTAATCTGCAATTTGTGTTAAAATCTGTCGTTACTACTTATAATTCTTCTTGTCATCATTACTTGTTCCATATCCTGATTCTTGGGAATTAAAATTGAGTGGAAACCAATTTTCTTTAAAGAAACACTGTTTCGCTTTAAATTGTTGAAAAAGTTTTCAATATCTCAATTCACCCCCCCCCCCCCCCTCTTGAGACCGTAGCCACTACCAACAAACCTAGTTGGAATGATATTCTTCATTGAGAGCCTTGCTACTACTTTACTTTTGGTCCCCAAAAAAAAATCTGATGCAAGTTACCCATTTTTATAAAATATATTTATCGATCATATTATAATTTCTTTTCCCTCTTTTTTCCACTCAAGTTAATCATTTTTATAAAATTTATTTATTTATCATATATTTTTTTCTTCTCTCTTGAAAATCTATTTGACTTGTTTCTCCGCTTTTTTCGTGACCTTTTTTAGAAAAAATATATTTATCGAATATTTTATTATTTTTATTCTCTCTTGAAAATCTATTTGATTTAATTATCCTATTTTTCAGTGTAGGTTATCCAATTTTAGAAAAATATTTATCTACCATATTATTTTTCTTCTTTTTTTAAAATCTATTTTATTTGTTTATCCTCTTTTTCTCGTGCAAGTGTAATCATTTTTAGAAAATATATTTATGTTTCATATTGAACCTTTTCTTCTCCCCTTAAAATCTATTTGATTTGTTTATCTTCTATTCCCATAAAAGTTAACCATTTTTAGAAAATTATTTATCTATCATTTTTTCTTCTCTGTTGAAAATTTATTTTATTTTTTTCTCCTCTCTTTCATTCAAGTTAACATTTTTTTAGAAAATATATTTACTATATCTTGAAAATATTTTTCTTCTCTCTTGAAAAACATTTAGATTTAGTTAATTAACTATGATGGAATTATTTAATTAATTATTTAACATTTGGTATTTATTTTTTATTTAACAAAGTTCCAATTATATAGATTACTAATATATTGATTTTGTGATTTATATTAAACAGATGAGTTCTGATCAAAAAAATATGCCTCCGATCAAAAAAAAAAAAATTAAACAGATGAGTACCCTAATTCCCAAAATGGTTCGTCCATTCCCTAGAAATTTCACAAAGGGCAATTTGTTACAATAGTATTTTACTATTTTTACATAAATGTTCATCTTTTTCACGTAAATAAGGTAATTACATTTATTTTATTATTTAATTATTTTTTACATTAAAATTTTATAAGAGACTACTGCACTGTCATGAAGAATGATGCATATTTAAGTCTCCTCTATGTTCTAAACTAATTGTGATAATTAACTTTAATTGTTTATACAGTGACACACCAATCAAAGTTTTATGGAGAATGGTGCAGGATTTTGAAAAAAACAGACAATTTTTAATTACGTAATTTCTAATAAGGTATGATATCCAAGTATATTGTAATTTTGAACTCTGCACCATTAAGGTTACAGAGTAATTTCATATATAAATCATTTTATTGGAATTTGTTTTAATTGTTGCATAGATTAAAGCAATTTTAATGTAATTTTAATAATTATACTTTAATTTTGAATTATGGATGGTAATGGTAATATAGTAATTCTTAATAAGATTATTTCAAATTTTGGACGGTTAATTAATGATTTATATAATATAAAAATGTATATTATCATAGTAAAAATTTATAGTGAATGAAAATCAAAATCGATACTTTAAATTCCCCATTGTCAATTGGGAATTTGTTATTAATGTCCTTTAATCATGATTTATCATGTTTTAAATAATATAAGTTTGAATATAACTTTGATGATAATTACAATAATAAATGGTGGATGGTTTTGGAGAATTGTGATAGTTTATTCCATTGTCTTTTTCAATACACCACCCTTAATTAAGTTGAATTAAGAATATAGATCCTAGTTGAGTTTTTTTTTTATTCCAAATGGTCATAATGATATGTTTTGTTATATTATTATATTTTTATTTTACTGATTTATTTACACTTAATTTAAATGAAAGAATCGGGGTATGACAATGATATCAAAATGCAGAAAAATTCGATGAATGATAATTTGACAATGATATCAAGATTTGGTGTATGATAATGATATAAATTGTTTTGAAATGTTGGAGTAGAAGAGCAATAAATCTGTTTACCAAAAAAGAAGAGCAATAAATCTGACAATGATATAAAAATGCAATTAAAGATAATAAAAATAAAATCAAAACATTGAATAGTAATAATACGTTAACATAAAAAATAAGCTAAATAAATAATGTTAACCGATAGTAATAAAGGGAATTTAAAACATTTCAAATTTCAAAATAAAATTATTTTAAAATAAAACAAAATATCCAACAAAATCTGCTTTGTAATCCAACATGATCAAACAAATCAAATATTCTTATCTAGCTTCATTGTTTTCATCAGCTTGTTGCTTGTCTCTTTAAGGGTTATTTTCAAAAGTCTGAGCTTCAATGTCATGGTTCTTTATTCATTCTTTGAACATCTTATTTCCAAATCAAGAAATTGCATTAGCTTTGAAGGAGAAACCTCAACAGTTTCTCTCTGCAGATTAGAAATTTCATGCCCATTTATTCCTTTTTCCTTTTGAACTCCAATATCAGCAAATTGATTTATAATATCAACACAACCACCGGATAATATCTTAGTATTGGAAAACCTTTAATACATTTGAAATTTTAAATTTTAAATAGATAAATAAAATAATTAAAATCAAAATGAATATAATATTAGGTTGTCATCCACAATCAAAAGCATATGTACAATTATCAAAGTGTTTTTAATGTATTTTTAATTATTGGACTTTGAAAAGGTTGAATGGGTATGGGAAAGATACACAAATCATTTACTTTATAACAATAAAAAGTATTGTTATTTCCCATTTTTATTATTTTCCATATCAATTTAAATATTTTTATATCAATTTAAATTATTTTTTATTTCTAAATATGGAAATGATTGAGAGGCTTGCAAAGGAAGTCGTTTCATGACATCGTGACACTTGTCCATACTTTCCTCCAAATGAGGTTTAGTTTATATATTGTATAGATTTATTTTATAAATTGATAAATTTGACTCAATTATTCCCTCTTTCCGTCATTTTAATTATTATTATTTTGGTACCCATGTGATTAGGAATGGCAACGGGTACGGGCGGGCACGGATAGCATCCTACCCGTCCCCTGCCCTTGGTGGGCAAATCTGAGCCCGTCTCCGCCCGCCATCCGTGCGGGTATCTGGCAGGCGGGTGTCGTGGGTATCTACGGGTTTCGCGGGTACCCATGGGTACTATCAGCAACTATTTTTTTTTTTTTAAAAATGCATTAATTCCTTAAAAATTTATTAAAAAAATTGCAAAATATGCAAAATGTCAAATAAAATAAAGATTAACATAGTCAAGATACATCAGTATTCAACAAACCATAAAAATCAAACCAAAGTCAAATAATAAACGAGTATCATCAACCACTTACAATTTAAACAAAACAAGTTACAAAAAACACATGCACGCAACCATCACGACATCACATTCGTCCCTCTATTACAATTAACCAGAAATTAGTTACAAAAACACATTATGCAGCAACTCCAAACAGGCAAACAACAACAGCTCCAAGCAAGTCCAAACATCCAAGTAGCCTCACTGTTAAGATAGAACATAAGTAAACTTAGAATGGGCATAAGCTATGTTTACAAAAAAAGAATCATAAATAATCATAGGATCTTGAATACTTACTTACCATCAATTGCATTTCATCATCGAGTTGCAATAACCAGATTTACTCATGGAGCATTACTTTCACATTCCTGAAATAAAAGTAAATGTTTCTAACAAAAAATGCAAACAACCGACATTATTGGGAAGGTTGAAATGAAATCTTAAAATTATTTACTAACTATGTCAACATCCATATCTCCCAATATTGTATGGGCCGAGATACAGAGCTCGGCTAAAACATCATGAAAGCTTCTACGCCTAATCAGCTCAAAGCTTGGGGGGCTTGTGTACTGGCCGAGGTTATTAACCCGGCCACCGAGCTCAAGTACCCGGCCCAGTCCGGAAATTAAAGATAATAAATCAAAGATCACTTAAATTAAAGAAATAAGATATTGGTATTAAATTCTGATATTATCTAAAATAACCTTATCTGGTTAAAAAAGATAATATCCCTTAAATCAAGGAATCATATCTCAAATGAGATATTAAGAGATAAATCATATCTCAAAAGAGATATCAAGAGACAAATCAAATCTCTAAAAGATATTAAGAGATAAATCAGATCTCTAAGAGATAGGGGAATCCTATTATAAAAGGAGGAGTACCCCTCATAAGAAACTCACCTTTTTACTGAATCCCGGTAACTCTCCCTTAAGCGTGTTAGAGGAACTAGCGTCGACCAAGAGACTCTCAGACAGTCCTTGCTCCCTAGTACTCGTCCGATACAAAATTAAGGGATCGAGATCACCGCCCCGCCAAGGGATGAACTTAGAACTACGTCTGGTTTTGATTCCCACTGGGATACGTAGGACCGGAATCACTGAATTCTGTCAAGCCAAAATCTAAAACATCCCCCTTGGTTTAACGTTCTATGGCGAGATTTCGGTAAGTCGGATCTCGGCAGGAACATTTGGCGCCCACCGTGGGGCCAGGTAAAACTTTGCCCCGATCACTCAATCAAACCACCGTGGGGCACCGTACTACCACTACTCACAGTACGACCACTACCCACAGAGCCGTTCCCTACTGTGTTGCGTTAAACCACAAAAAGAAAACGCTGTCGTTTTTCTGGTGAAAATCTCGACACTCAGGCATTCAACTGGCACTACGCCGGAGGACTCGACGACGGAAGCCTCGAAATCCGAGGCCGTAGATCCTTCTTCCTCCTCGTCCTCTTCGCCATTCTCCTCTCCACTATCGCTCTCTTCCTCTACGTTCGCAGGATCTGCCACCCCCAGTCCTTCTCTCCAATCCGAAGGCTCCGCCACGCGCCGCTCTCTCAGCTGCCGTCACAGTAGGGCCTCGACGTCGAGATGATAAAAAAACTGCAGATCATGTTGCATCAGACGGCGTCGGATTTGGATAACGGCCGTGAATCGCTCGAGTTGTCCTCTTTGCAGAGCTTCTCTCAAGCTCGCTTGTTCTCCTTCGTTCCCGAATATTCTCATCTAAGATAAAGTCCACAGTGAAACCCGACAATGGCAGAGGGTCTTGTTTTCCGCGGCATCATGCGTGGCCCCACCGACGAAGTCACCGTCATCGCCACTCTCCTCCGCGCACAGCCCCGCCACGATCCGGCCATGCCTGTATAGATCGACCACGAGACCACTCCTGTGACGCCGCACCTCTTCACGCTGCCATGGTAAACGGACAGGAATTGGTGTGCAATGGGAATAACGTTCAATTTGAAGCAGAGAAATTAACTCCATTCCTGGGAGAGGGAGTGGGAGTGGGATGGAAAGTTTTGGGTTCCACACAGGAATCAACTGTTGGCGCTTCACGCGAACCCACTTCCTCAATCTAACAAAAGGAAGTTGTATGCAGGAGGGAGAGGCTTTCTCTCTCTGTTTCAAACCGGAACGACAACCTGCTTTTCTGTTTCGCACAAGGTCAAAGACTACCGCTACTGCTACTGCATCAGCACCCCATTCAGAAGCTTCACAGGATAATTCCCCTAATCCTGTGAGCAGGAATTCCATACGGCGTAGATTTCTGGTGTTTTTATGCGTCCTGTGGTCACAAGGTCCTTCCCAGCGCTTCTCTCGTCCCCGATGATCCCACTGTTCTACTCATTATCGCAGGAACATCTGGCAACAAACTTTGTTAAAAGATGACCGAGTTCCTAGAAGACCAATCCTAATAGCTAAGGGTCAACGGTGCAAAGGGCAACAAGTCTGGTCTCCAACAGGGAAATATTACAAATGCTCGGACCTACATGGGGAAGCTTTAAAAATCAAAATGGTCAGTAAGGGATTTGCTGTTGATACACCACAGCTCGGCCGCCTCGGAGAGCTAAAGACTTAGATAGCTCGGCCAGCACAACTCGACCTCGGAGAGCTGAAGGTTTAGAGAGCTCGGCCAGCACAGCTCGGCCTCGGAGCTCGGCCAGCACAACTAGGAGAGCTCGACCATATGGGCTCGAGGGAATGCCTAGATCAGAGGCCGCAAAGTGCCCAGGTGATATTATTCCTTAAATCTAGCTTAAAACTAATATGTTTTGGTATGTTTTGCTCCACGCCTTTAATGTTGTGTTATGTAGCATCATATCAAGTTATTTATTTGAGCAAAGTGATGTTCGGCTGATACCACTCCCAGGGTCACAAAATTTGCAGCTACAAAGTGATTGAGCTCCGGCTCCCGAAAGATCAAGCTCTCCCTTGGAAAATAAAATTCCATCGGCTTCAGCACTCAGACACCATACTTGACTCCTAAGCAAGAGGAAAAACTACTTACACTTGACTCCTAAGCAAGAGGAAAAACTACTTATACTTGACTCCTAAGCAAGAGGAAAAACTACTTACACTTGACTCCTAAGCAAGAGGAAAAACTACTTACACTTGACTCCTAAGCAAGAGGAAAAACTACTTACACTTGACTCCTAAGTAAGAGGAAAAACTACTCCTAAGTAAGAGGAAAAACTACTTACACTTGACTCCTAAGCAAGAGGAAAAACTACTTACAGTTGACTCCTAAGTAAGAGAAAATCTAACTTACACTTGACTCCTAAGTAAGAGAAAAAACTACTTACACTTGACTCCTAAGTAAGAGAAAAAACTACTCGACTCCTAAGTAAGAGAAAAAACTACTTACACTTGACTCCTAAGCAGGAGATAAAGCCTAAGCAGGCACTTAACTCCTAAGCAAGAGGAAAAACTACTTGACTCCTAAGCAGGAGATAAAGCCTAAGCAGGCACTTGACTCATAAGCAGGAGATAACACCTAAAGGTGCTAAACCCTGAAGAGGCCAACCGAAGCCTCTAAAGGTACTTGACTCCTAAGCAGGAGACTCCTAAGCAGGTGCTAAACCCTGAAGAGGTCAACCAAAGCCTCTAAAGGTGCTCGAATCCTAAGCAAGAGCCACATTCAACCGATCAGGGTCGAAGTGCCGAGCCTATATAAATATATCAAGTTAATAAGTGATCAATCAGGATCAACCCATAAAACATCAGAAAATTCACCAAAGTATAAATAAATCCACAAGTAAAATAAGAAATTTTAGGGGCAAGTCCCCAAGTACATAAAGTCTTACAAAAACAAAGATATTTCTAAACCGCTCATACGACTTCAGGAATCTAGGTTCTCCTCCGCCTCGGAAGGAACGGTATTAATCTGGCCAGTTTGGCCCACTTCACCTTCGGGTCCCTCCTCGTCCAATTGATCCTCGCCCTCTTCTCCAGGAGTTGCGGCCTCATCATCATCCTCCAGCTCGGCCAATGCCACAAGGATCCCGCCTCGGTTGAAATCCTTGTCCACATCGGCACTGGAGAAGTCGGCAATAGGGTTGAAGTGCTGGAGTTGCTTCACGACTCGGGAGAAACCGTTAACATGTTCCCTCATGATTGAAGTCTCAGCTTCAGCTAGATCAGCACGGAGCCTCCGGTTCTCCTCCTTCTCGGCCTCCAGCAACTTCCGCAACTCCTGGCTGGCTTCTGTCTCGGCTTCCAGCCCTTTCACTACATTTTGAAGATTAAGTCGGTCAGTTCTCTCCGCTTCTAGCTCGGTCGTAAGAGTAGCTCGGCCTTCTTCCAGCTGCACCTTCTGGGCCTTCAACTGACCGATGACCCGGCCTTGTTCCTCACACTTGGCCAGAGCCTGAGCATTCTCATCCTCCTCATCCTCTAGCTCGGACATTGGAACTAGGATTCCATCTCGGGTAAAATCCTTGTCCACGTCAGCACAGGAGAAGTCAGTATTCGGATTGAAATGCTGAAGCTGCTTCACGGCTCGGGAAAAGCCATTAACATCCTCCCTCATGATAAGCCTCGGCTCCAGCCAGATCAGAACGGAGCCTCAGATTCTCCCCATTCTCGGATTCCAGCAACTTCCACAACTCAAGACTGGCTTCCTTCGCGGCTTGAAGCCCTTCCACAACCCTCTGAAGGTTGAGCCGGTCGGTTCTTTCCATTCCCAGCTCGGTCATAGGGGTAGTATTGCCTTTTTTCAGCTCCACCTTTTGGGCTTTCAATTGCCCGATTAGCCGAGCTTGCTCTTCACACTTTGCCATGGCTTTTTTAAGCTCATTCCCAGTGCGCAAAGTTCGGGCAGCTTTCGCCTTCATACTTTTCATTATTAGAAAGCTCGCGGCTCGAAAAACGGGTAATGGAGGAGACTCAGAAGAGTGTAAGCGACCGCAGCTTTCCTACTCGCATCATGGACCAATTCTAGTAAAAGCCGAGCATATGCTGGCTTAACAACTAGAGAACCCACTATAGGTCCAGAGTTAAAATCATCCAGCTAATAATAAAGGGCAGAAGCCCAGAAAGCCGAGGTCGAGCATTGTCCCCTCACACCAAAAAGCCGAGGTCGAGCTATGCTCCCTCGCACTATGCACTGGAAAAAGTCGAAATCGAGCAATGTTTCCCTCCGCACAAAAATCCGAGCAGTGCTCGGCCAAGCAGGACGATTACCCAAGAAAGGATTGGTTCTACAAAAAGCAGATTTCCGAGCAATGCTTCCGCGAATCATAGTCCAAAGTCCTCGGCACCAAAAGCCGTGTTAAGACATGCGGGTTGACATTCAAGCTCTTTCGCTTATTTTATGATCGGAGCTTGGGGGGCTAACAGGGATAAAGGAAGGATATTCTCGGAAATTACAGAGAAAGGATATCCCTTAGCCTACAACTCGAAGAACCTGTTTGAAAACTATTTTCTCATACAAATTGGAGAAGATACTAGGAAAGTTTATTCTGAGGCACACCTTCAAGATCGGGAAAAATAATTCGAGGTCAAGTTGCAAAGTTAGTGGGTATTTCAAAATCCACCAAATGAAAGGGTTATGAGCTACTCGAAGAAAATGTTAAGAGCTCCCAAGAACTTCAAAGACCAAGCTACATTCGGCAAAGGGCAAGTCAAATTCAAACTCTCAAGATAAGCATCTCGAAAGCATCAAAAGTTAAAGGATGAAATACAAGCACCGAGGTAAATTCCTAATGACCGAGTTTGAACTTGACTCTTCAGAAGATCGGTTCAAACCTGAACCACTGCTAAGTCGAATCTCAGCTACCAGCTTCTAAACAAAGGTAAGATTGAAGTATCTTATGTTCAGAGCATGTTACTGGCCGAGATGTGAACCTCAACCACTAAACTCGAGTACTGCCCGAGAGATATTAACCGAAGTAAGAGGATCTATGCAAATCCAGTACCTTAACAACACCAAGGACAAGCTCAGCTTCATTCATAAAACTTTTTCGCTTATTCTGAGCTCAAATCTTGGAGAGCTTATATACTGATCGAGATGTTAAACTCGGCCACTGAGCCCACCAAACTAAAATATTGGATGAGAAATGAAGCTAGATCTCCAAACCCAAACAATCAAAGGGAAATGATTACTAGGCTCGCCCACCGAGCCCGCTGAACTTAAGAATTGACCGAAATGTAAAGCTCGACAACCTGAAACATGAAGCTCAGGTTCCCTAATGGGTTGAGCTCCGGCTCCCGACCACTCGGTTGAGCTCCGGCTCTTGACTTACCGTTGAGCACGCAACTACAGCGCAAGCCTTAGAAATGATGCCGTGAAGGCCACGCGTCACACACAATAACGTCTCTTTTCCATCTCGAGAACCGAGAAAGTATAGCCTCAACAGGAAGCGAGTAACCATCCCCACCTCGGCTCGGTACCTCGAAAGCGTCAAGCTCGGTCACCCGAGATGCTCACCGAGTTGGAGGATGTGAACACATATATAAGGTATGAAGCTCGGCCACTCACCTCGTCGAAACGAAAGATCAAAAGGTGAAACCAAGTTCCTAGCCTCGGCTCCTTCGAAAAAGCTTCCACGTGATCAGCTCGAAGCTTGGGGGGCTTGTGTATGGGCCGAGATACAGAGCTCGGCTAAAACATCATGAAAGCTTCTACGCCTAATCAGCTCAAAGCTTGGGGGCTTGTGTACTGGCCGAGGTTATTAACCCGGCCACTGAGCTCAAGTACCCGGCCCAGTCCGGAAATTAAAGATAATAAATCAAAGATCACTTAAATTAAAGAAATAAGATATTGGTATTAAATTCTGATATTATCTAAAATAACCTTATCTGGTTAAAAAAGATAATATCCCTTAAATCAAGGAATCATATCTCAAATGAGATATTAAGAGATAAATCATATCTCAAAAGAGATATCAAGAGACAAATCAAATCTCTAAAAGATATTAAGAGATAAATCAGATCTCTAAGAGATAGGGGAATCCTATTATAAAAGGAGGAGTACCCCTCATAAGAAACTCACCTTTTTACTGAATCCCGGTAACTCTCCCTTAAGCGTGTTAGAGGAACTAGCGTCGACCAAGAGACTCTCAGACAGTCCTTGCTCCCTAGTACTCGTCCGATACAAAATTAAGGGATCGAGATCACCGCCCCGCCAAGGGATGAACTTAGAACTACGTCTGGCTTTGATTCCCACTGGGATACGTAGGACCGGAATCACTGAATTCTGTCAAGTCAAAATATAAAACATCCCCCTTGGTTTAACGTTCTATGGCGAGATTTCGGTAAGTCGGATCTCGGCAGGAACATAATACATTCATCGATGTCAACTATCGATTTTGAAGAACATGAAGAAAGAAAAATAATAAGTAAAAAATTTGTAATAATCAACCAATATAGATTTTTAATTAAAAGTAGTAAATTTGGTTACCTTTCACATAAGCCCATAGCCAATCTTGGAGACACATCAATGCCTCTAAAGTATCTGGGCGCAATCTACTACGATGAGGAGTAAGAAATCGACCACTAATGCTAAAATAAGACTCGGAAGCAACAGTTGAGATATGAATTGCTAGAAAATCTCTTGCAATCATTTGCAGAATTGGATATTTTAACCCATTAAGCTTCCACCAACCCAAGACGTCAACCCAAGTTCTGACCTCTGACCTCTTGTGGCAGTTTTTTGATCACTAAGCTTCCTTTCATAATGTGACCTCCAACCTGCCACTTTTCCACCACCCACATCTTGACTTTGGTTTGTCCTTGAAGATGAAGAATCACTATCCTTACCCTTAACTTTGATCTCATACTCCCTAACCATTTCTTGACAAATGGACATCACATCTTCCATTTTCTCATCAGCTTTATCTCCATAAATTTCATGGAAAAAATAATAAAAAAAAAGTGTCTTTATACCTGGGATCTAAAATAATGCCTACAGCCATCACCCCATTGATCACACTCCAATACTTGTCAAATTTGGTCATCATGGATGTAGTCATTTCATGAATGATAAGATCAAGAATGTGAAACCACTCCATCAAGGCCAATTTAATTTCACAAACCTTTGTAAAATAAACATTTGCAGTTGGATACAAAGTACCATAAAACAACTCTGTAACATCATAAAACAATTCCAACTTCTTACAAATTTATGTGGCCATCTTCCAATCATCTTCATTAGGCACAGGTTTATACAAATGATCCCTTTGTGCCAATCGTTCAATCACATCTTTGTATGCTATGGCAAATTGAATCATTAAAAATGTAGAATTCCACCCAGTTTTGCAATCAAGAACCAGTTTTCTACCACAGGTAATGTTCACCTGGCCACATGTATCTATAAATTCCTCCTCTCTCTTTGGTGTGGCTGTCCAAAAATTAACACTTTCTCTAATCTTTTCAATTGCATTGGAGATTATGGACAAACCATCTTTCACAATTAAGTTTACTATATGAGCACAACAACACATATGGAACAATTTACCACCCTAAATAAGTGACCTAGGTGAAATATTTTCTAAAATATGTTCAATCATAGCATCATTTGTAGAGCAATTATCAACTGTCAAAATGGATAATTTTGTATCTAGATTCCAATCCATCATGCATTCAATTAAGACTCCAGCAAGAATTTTGCTACTATGAGGAGCGGGCACATAAATGAACCTAACATTGAAATGAAAGTCTCAAATTATCATCAACAAAAAGAATCAATAATAACTAACACGCACATAAATCAACCTAGTTTGGTGTTATTACCTTACAAGTCAACTGTGCAGTGTCCATGAATCATCAACAAAATGAGTTGTCACAGTCATATAGCCTTTGTTTTGATGACTAGCAGTCCACATATCAGTTGTAATTGCAATTCGACCATTCTTTGACAACAGTTTCATCATATTCTCTTTCTCAACACTATAAAGTTTCATGATGTCACTCTTGATAGTGTTACGGGAAACCCCCCTTTAAATAAGGGTTGGAAAGAACTACATAATGATTTAAATCCTCTGTGATCAACCATGGATAATGGATACTCATGAAGAATGATCATTTTTGCCAACTCTTGCCTTGATACATATTGATTAAATGCATAGGAACCAACAAGTACTGTCTCATTCCCTTTGTTCTCAGTTTTGAGAAATGCTTGCCTTATATCCTGAGTTGTTCGTAGCTTGCTGCCACGGAAGTGAGTATGCAAGTGTGAAGTTCCCTGGCGTGTCTCACCCAACAGTTTTGCACTACAATAATGACAAATAGCCTTCCACTTTCCATCTATGCATTTCCTCCCAAAATGGTTCCAAACAACTGAAGTTAGTTTTCTTTTTAAAGCATCGGATTGACTTGGTACTGAGCTCTGAGTTTCATTAGGAGTTAAATCTACATTCATAGATTCACCCACATTTGATTCACCCACATTTGATGTGAGCGGCAGTTGCTCTTGCCCATTACCAATAGGAGCAGAAGTTTGATTAGTAGACATTGACAAGACTGCACAACAAATTGAATGACACTGTTCATTTGGAAACCATTAAGGGCTACAGAAAAATCTTGGAAAAAATATCAACTGCATATTTACATATCGATGGAACTTCAATTTAAATAGTCAATCAAAATGATTGAAACCTACCCAGGCAGTCTCCATTTGTTTTCATGTATATTTTTATACAAAAGCAGCATTGTGAATGTTCAAACTTCAAACTAATTATAGTAATAAAGCCTATATGGAATATGCATCTTAAGGGGGTATATTACCATTAAAATATAATGATTGCAGAATCATATAATAGCTTATGAAGAAACATGACACAATATATCAATGTAACATTCAATTAGCACTTAATAATCACTAATCAGCAGTCAAAAATCAATCAAAATAAACCTGAGATAAGAGAAACTCTCTAAATATGTAGGATACTCATTCATGCTTGGGGCATTACCGTTTTGAAAACACCAACAAGCAATGAAGTTAAAGCTTCCTATTGCTAAACCAAATATCAAAAACAAAAGAGAGAAGCATTGAAGGAGCACCTCAATAAGCGCAGGGAAGTGAAAAGCCCAAGAGTGAGCCACGTGGTGGCTGTGACCGGCAAGGTGCGGCGCAAGCCACGCCGTGGCAGTGGAACGAAGTCACGCGGTGGCTGTGACTGGCAAGGTGCGACGCAAGCCATGCGATGGTTGTGGAACGAAGCCATGCAGTGGCTGAGAAGGGAAGAGGGAAGAGGCACGCGGTGGCAAGGAAGAGGAAAGAGGGAAAAAGGAACTTACCGTGAGGGAGGGAGGCACGATCGGCGACGCTTCTGGTGGAGTCCGGCGAGGTACGGCGCAAACAGGAGGTTGAAACTTGTAGAGTGAGGTGCGGTGCAAACAGGGGTGAGAAATGAGAATGAGAGTTTGATATCAGTGATATATGTGTGAACCTAGGGTTTATTTTAGGGTATTTAGGTAAGCTCCCTACGGGTGTGGTATCCGCGGGCACGGGTACCTCTATACCCTCCCCCGCCCATATATTAACGAGTAATGAAAAAAAATCCATTAATTTAATACGTGGGTACTCGTTTAGTCCTGCCCCGTACTCGATGCGGATTTTACCTGCGGGTGCGGGTAAAATTGTCATCCCTACATGTGATAGGTGCGAAGTATCCACGGTCGTTAGCAGTGACTAGTCTCCGTCGGGGAACCTGAAGGCACAAATTATAGCAAAAAAAATCTAGTTGCTAAAGTAAAAACTAATATATATATATATATATATATATATATATATATATATATATATAATTAGAAAGACTGGAAACAAATCTAATGGGTGTGACTCTGTTGGTTGCACGAACTGAGTTTGCAAGGAGAACACCTAGGTTCGAATCCCACAGAATATATTATTGGGAAAGGGTGAGGGCCCTTAACTGTACTGTGCATCCAAGGAGATTAGTCTTATATGTGAGGATATTTCGTAAACCCATTGAGAGCCAAAGGCCTACCGTGAGTTTAAAAAAAAAGACTTAAAACATATCCTAGAAAATTTTATATCAAATTGATCTTTTCATAAATTTGAGTTTTAGATTAATCTCCATTTGACAACTCGATTTATCTTTTAGGCAAAATAGGTAAATTGGTCATATACAATTTTTTTTTTAAACATTGGTCCTAAGTTTTATTTTTTTCAAATTCATAGTACACGTTACGTTCTGTTTCCATGTTATTTATTTCATTCAGTTTTGACCTTACAGAGTCAGATCAAAACCACGGGTCGGACTATCGTGATAGCCACATCAGGTCAAAACTAACGACATTAGGTCGAAATTGACGGAAAGGACCAACGTAAAAATAAAATATAACATGTAGGACCAATTTGAAGAAAAAAAAACTTATAAAACCGATGTGGAAAGAATAGTATAACATCAATTTACCTATTTTGCCTATCCTTTATAAGTGTAGAGTTTTATTTTAAATAAATTATTTTAAATTACATAATTAGTGTACTACTCTGAATGAAAGTTGCAGACGACCAAATTTATCATTTCATCATTGGTCAGCCTTGGGGTCAGTTTTCACCCAAGAAAAAAAATATAATTTCTTGCGAAAACAAGTAATTACAATTTACATCTCATTTAATGTTAGTGTTGTCACTTTAAGATAAATTATGAGTTTAATTGATATATAATTTTTGTGTAAAATATTTTATATTATTAATTAATAAAATATTATGATACATGTGACTTTTTTAGGTAATTATGATAAGAGTTAAATATTTTTAATAATATATCGAATTTTAATTGGTTAATAGTATAAAAAATATTTATATTATTGACCAATTAAATTTATGAATTATTACCATTCGATAGTGTGCACCAATTCATTTATATATTTTAACTTGACTATTTGATTTGCATGATGTACTGCTATAAAGAAATACAGTCCGGATGGTAAGGGTTTGAGTCCCTTAAACAAGTGGTTCGGATTTCGACTTTTGACTCTTACAAATTGAAAAAAAATTGGTTAGGAAGGGACTGCCCACCTTATGTTACATTCATTAATCTCGAGATTAATGATTGCTAATGATGGCACACACTTCATAACTATCATATGAGTAAAAAAAAATGAAATACAGTCCAAAAAAGAATGTGAATTAATATTTTATATAGGTAAATGAAAATAAATAACCATTTATTGAAGTGCGGTGGAAGCATTATTACTCATGTCACCAACAAATAGAGCTGGTAAAATGGGCTGGCCCGACTGGGTCGAGTCGAATAAGTCCGATAAATTATAGGGTTTGACTATGAAATTTGAGCCCGAATTAATTCCGGGTTCTATCCGATAAAGCCCGAACCCGAAGCGGGCTAGTCCTGCCGGGCTCGGACAGCCCAAATAATTTATATATTTCCATTTGTGATTATTTTATTTTCCTAAAAATGAAAACTAAAAAAGAAAAAATTTATGAATTTTTTAAAAAAAAATGCCAAACAAGCTTGATTCCTATACGAGTAATACGTCTCAGAAAGACCTTAATATTGACGTTGAAAATGATACTTGCACTGTTTGCACATAAGGTATATTATTCATATACGTCACAAATCTATACTAATATAATTAGGGATCCCTTTTCACTTTTGAGCTATGCATGACTAACACATGACGCTACAGTAACGGGTCAAGTGTCAGAATAAAGAATTGAATATGATAGATAAATATATTTTCTAAGAATTGTTCACTTGCACGGGAAGAATATGAGAAATAAATTGTAATGTCCTTCCTTATATTAGTAGTCCAAATTAATTTTCTAAAAAATCCTTTAAAATGTTTAAATTAAATAATCAAGTCATAAAACTTTTCACAATAAATTTAAGTCTGAAAGTATCTCGTATGTTCAAAATAATTCAATGAAGTAATAGTGCTAAATAAACCATTATATCCTAATAAAATAAAACCTCATAAATATTAATTAATGAAAAATCATATAACTCTTTTACAATTGTTTTTGGCTCAAAACACGGGCGTCTAATAAACCCAAAATAAATAAATAAATAAAATAAACTTGAGCTAAAATCTTCAAGACTTTCTCAAGACGCTGCATCATCTATCTTAACACGTGTAAACTCTAAAAGACAACACCACTAATGAGATTTATAATGTCAGTAAGTAAACACAGTTCTAATAGGTTTTTTGAAAAGATGTTGCTTTCAGCCGGTGCGGTAACCGAAAAACAACCATGGTAATCCGCCATTTTCAAAATAATACAACTCAAAATATTTTATATAAATTAAGGGTAATCAATATATCTCACGAAATTCATGCACAAATCACAACTTCATCAATAGATATAATCCATCACTAAAGTACGCATAACATAAATAAAATCATACAAAGGACATCTCTTTGTGTCCAAATAATCTCAATTTATCATCTAAGTCTCTTTTATGTAATTACCCAATTTTAGTCTATGAGCTTGTGACAAATGCAATGACGTCCCACTGTCTTCCCCTTCCCAAAAGGAGGTGTCTATAATGGGTCTTCCCATTCCCAGAAGAAGGTATCTATCTTCCCCTCCAACGAGGAGGTATCTGTCTTCCCCTCTAACGAGGAGGTATTTGTCATCCCCTTCCCAGAAGGAGGTATCTATCTTCCCCTCTAACGAGGAGATATCCGTCTTCCCCTCTAATGAGGATGTATCTGTCTTCCTCTCTAACGAGGAGGTATCTGTCATCCCCTTCCCAGAAGGAGGGATCTTTCTTCCCCTCTAACGAGGAGGTATCTGTCTTCCCCTCTAATGAGGAGGTATCTGTCACCCCCTTCCCAGAAGGAGGTATCTATCTTCCCCTCTAACGAGGAGGTACATGTTGTAACAGACTGATTTTTAATTACGTTGTTTAATCGGTTAAAATTTAATTAATTATATTTTAATCTAAGAGTTAGAAAGTGATTTTGAATAAAATAAAATCATATTCATAGTCTTTCTTATGGTAGAAGGGTACGGTGAAATTTTTGGTTTAAAACTTAGACGAAAATCGGTCTGCGCTTTTTTTACTGACATCATAATTTTATACCAACAGAAAACCCTAATTTGACCCGATACTGAAATTTGTAGATTTTTTATATTATGTCCGTGAGGAACCCTACTTTCCAAATTTCTGATCAGAAATAAAATATTATGTTTATTCGGGCGAGTTTTGGTAAAAGTTCGGACGGAAAACAATCGGTGTTTTCACTGACAGAAAGATTTTCATGATCAGAAAACCTAATTTTGACTCGTGAATGAAATGGTTTATATTTAAATCATATTTCTAACGAGTTTGGTTGTTTTGAAAATTTTCAACCGAAAACGAAATATTACGCTTTTACGCGGGCGTAAAACCCTAATCGGGAAACCGATGGAGTCGAAAACGGAACTGCAGAGACCCATCAAGATATAGGGACAATGATTCATACATGATGACTCATGGAGGATGAGTCACCAAGCATTTATGAGCATTAAATGCTAGTAATCATGACTTTTAGGTAAAATGACCAAAATACCCAAAGCTTTCGCGGTTATTAACAAGACACAACTACACATTTTTCATTCTACATGGTTGTAAACCTCCCACATCTCTCCAATTTCTTGCAGCCACATTCCATAAACCATACCTATTTCATTTTGCTTTCTTTTCATCATTTTCCTCTCAAAAATCGAAATCAGGTAAATAACGGAGCTGCGTACGGGGTTTCCGGGAACCGCTAACAGATTGAATCAATGAGTCATGGATGACCAATTAGATGTGGTCCAAAATCAGTCACACCTCCCTTCATTCTTCACCAAGTATTTTAACCAAACCATGGTTACAAATTAACTCTAGTTAGGTTATTATAACCATAGTTATTATATTATTTTCTAAACTTAACCTATGTCAAATAACCTAACCTTGGTTCATTTTTAACAATTAAACAAAGCCATTTCACTCCCTCACACTCTCAATTTCGTGGCTGCCTTCCTTTCCCACACTTAACACATTTCTTTCTCTTCCTATTTTCATTCTAACTTGTTCTTCACCAAGAACACTAAGAACATCCTTTGTGTTCTTGAGAAGTTCTTCAGTTCTCCTCAAGTTCTTGATCAAACTTATTCATTCCAAGGTGAGGAATCCCTTCCTCATCATCTTAGCTTCATTAATCATGCATCAAATCTTCACTTTCATCAACTTTTCACAAATCTCCATTTCTAGATCTAGAACTTCAAATAATTCTAGAAAATTGTAGAAAAATCATTTTAATGTGAAACCAATTTCTATGATCCTTATATGACTTCTACTTTCATCCTCTAAGAGTATGTAAGCAAAAGAATTTTTCTTCCTATTTTTCTATATATGGCCGAATCTAAGTATTGGTGGGCAAATGAGATTTTGTCCAACTTTTAACTTAGATGAAGTTGTTTATTAGCTATATAGGGTTTCTATGTTCTAAATCTAAGAGTTTAAAATCTAAAGAAATTCCTAACCCTATTTTCTAGTCTTGGCCGAAATTGGGTTCATATAAACAAAATAAATTTTCTTTAATCTTTAACTTGATCATGATTTGTATCAACTATTTAAGGTGTGTAGGTTCTAGATCCAATAGTTTGTGAGCAAAAGCAATTTCTAGTCTATTTTTCTTATTATGTCCGAAACCCTAACCATAGAGGTTAGAGGATTTTGTTTCATATTTTAAAATTGTAACACTTGATTTATGTTAGTTAATACTCTAGGAACTAAGATCCAAAAGACGGATTGAGAAAATAACCCTAGCCTATTTTTGATATCATGGCCGAACCTAGCATGAATTAGTCATAGTTGGTTTTTGTTTGATTTATTTGTGTTATGCTGTTTTGGTTGAAGGTTAACCATTAACTGTGGTAGAGTAACGAGGATCGAAAAGGTCGGGACTTTGATGATATGTTCAGGTGGGGGAAAAGGATCACTCTGTCGTCGGAATCGATAAGTAGTATATTATATAATATTTGTGTAGGACGACCTAAACCCTACTAGTAATCGAGTAATCGACAAGACCAAAATCACATTGGAAACCTTTTATGTAAAATCAATGATGATTCGGGGATATAGGTTTATCGATGTTAGGACGATTTTATCTTATCTAAGGTTGATTGAATTTATTATTATTACTGAACTGCTTATGTGATATTTTGTGGTATTTGAATATTTCTGATATTGTGTTATGCATGATCTACCTGGTTTTTAATATTGTGCATAGTGAATTTTAAGCAAAGATATATGTTGTTCGAGAGATAATTGTTTGGGTGTGAGGATAATGGTGATTTAGAGGTGCCTAACCTAAATGAGTTATTTTAAAGAGGAAGGGTGACATAGAATATGTGTTAAGACTTTGATGGAAGGTTAAGGCACTAGGATGTTATTAATATGGGTTAGTGATATTCATGTGTTTACGTTGTTGTTTACAACCGTATATTTGGAATATATGAGGTTAAGAGTTCTCGTTAGACCGTTCCACCTTAGAATTTAAGTTATGCAACTATAACGTCATTGCTATGCATGAGCACCCTTGATAGAGATGAGAGAACCAGGGTGTGCACCGACGGTACTGTGTTGCTATAGTGTCATTGCTTTGCATGAGCATTCACACCATGGATGAGAATGTGCACCAACGTTGGGAACACGTCACCTGTACGACTGACTGACATTCCTAACGAGGAATGTGTGACAGGATTAGTGGTGGCCACGTCAGTATCAAAGTTTAGTTGTGTGAGATTGGGGTAGAGGATGGTACATTAATTTGAGGATGATTTGTTAGTTATGTATGTTGATTGTCTGTGACATTTATTGTATGATATGCTATGACTCTTTTCCGCTTTTGGATGATAGAAATGTTTCTTATCCCCTATATTTTTCTGTGTGTTGTATTTTATTTCTGATGTGATCGTACGAGAAGACCCAATGGAGGAACCAGTTGCTGAGGAGTTAGATGGAACTCCGTATGAACCGGAGGCGGGAAGACGAGCTGTGGATTCCAGAAATGTAGTTTAGTGTCTAGGGCCAGTGAGTCTTATAAGATGTTTTATTTTCCATTGATTATAAGCAGTCTGTATAACTAAATACCTGTGCGGGATCCTACTGATAGGATACCCTAAACAGTGTTTTGGTAATGTAATGAACAAACATGTGTGTATTTATATATTATAACTTTGGTGTGTTTAGTTTGTAGAAGTTATATGATTAGTAAATAAGTTTTTAATTTTTGCATATTTTCAATGATAAGCGTGTGATTCAGTAAATAAATAATAAGGTTTTAATCTAATAATACAATGTGGGCACAACGGGGTGTCTCACCGATCTTCCCCTCTAACGAGGAGGTATCTGTCACCCACTTCCCAAAAGGAGGTAACTATCTTCCCCTCTAACGAGGATGTACTTGTCTTCCCCTCCAACGAGGAGATGTATCTGTCATCCCCTTCTCAGAAGGAGTTATCTCATCATGTATCAACAATAATTCTAAATAACATTTTGGGCATATATCATGACCCCAGGACATGACATATGACATGTTACATCAATCTCAGTTATATAACTCACATCAACTAAATCCTAGATATTCCAAAAACATGTTCAACCAAAATATCATGCAAACATCACATTATTACATGATAGCATAATAGATAAAACACTATACTATAAGAACTAAACAATAATATGTTAAAATGCGCACATGACAAACATATCTTTATATAAATTATTATAATCAGAAGCCTCCCTATAATATGTAAGCACTATACTATAAAACTATATGCACTGGATAAATATATGTATATAAACTATAACATAGTGTTCGTAAACGATGATGATGGAAAACCATTTGATTATAACTCAAAGAAAATAGACGAGTGTAGTGATTAAATTAAATTACCATGCATTAAAAATTCTCAAATAATTATCTTTTGATTTCATAATCAAACCCTTTAAAATCTATATCATGAAAGTGTAAGAAAAGAGGTGTTTACTTACTTTTTGTAGACCTCCAAGAGGCTTTAGTGCTTCACTAAAAAGTTTTCTTGTTTTTGTTAATATCTTTTTATATGCACACTGGTCTTCCTTGTTTCTCAGTTCACTGTGCGGTGCAGTGGTGCCTTCCTTTGTTGCACGTTGTTTCCGCTTGAAAATATCATAACCCTATTGATTTTATTTTTATTCAAATTCCAACTTTGTGTGGGTCCTACTTTTATTTTTTCTAAATTTCCTATTACTTGTTTAGTTGTTTTACGTGAATCAAGTCCCTATTCTGCCACCCATGTTTTGACTATAATTGATTTTCACATGGGCTCCATTTAATTGTTTTTCATAGGAAAAAAATAATCAAGATAAATCCCTTTAATTCTATATAATAATATATCCTAATCCTATCACTCATTCTTTCTAATACGTGAATGATTCGTGGCCTTTTCTTTTTCTCTTTTTTTTCCTTTCAACTTTACATTCTTTATAATAAATAAATAATTTCAATAAACTCTTATATTGACAATCCTCAACTAAAACTCATACTAACTTAATATTTTTACTATAATAATTATATTTAAAATTTTAGGATGTTACATAAATCAAATAAATTTTTAAGAGAGAAGAAAATATATATGGTTAATTAATATATTTTCTTAAAATAATTAACTTGCACAAGAATAGAGGAGAAGTAAATCAAATAGATTTTCAATAAAGATAAAAATAATAATATGATGTATTAATATATTTTCCAAAAAAGGTTAAATTGCATGAGAAAAGAAAAGAAATAAATCAAATATATTTTCAAGAGAGAAGAAAAAAATATTAAGATACATAAATACATTTTCTAAAAACAATTAATCTGTACCAAGA
Source organism: Sophora flavescens (assembly GCA_030762895.1). Classification (NCBI taxonomy): domain Eukaryota; kingdom Viridiplantae; phylum Streptophyta; class Magnoliopsida; order Fabales; family Fabaceae; genus Sophora; species Sophora flavescens. Next base: position 170,848,594 of record CM061066.1, read on the forward strand.
AAAGATTAAAAGTAAATGAAATAGATATTTAATAGAAAATGTTTATAAATTAAATAGATTCCAAAGTCGCTACAGAAACTCACATATGTGACTTTTTTTTCGATAATTGAGAAATTCATTAAATAATGTCCAACTACAATATCACTGTGAACAAACTCTACCCATCTTCTAGAAATGGTTGAAGAGAACTCTCACTATCATACAGGTGACTATATCTGATTTTAATGAACCATGTTCCTTTATGATGCATCAATTTTGGGCATTAATGGAGCACTCGAAAGTTGAATGTACCTATTTATATTGTTTGGTTGTGTAACATTAATCTTTAATGGTGAATCTATTATTTTACCTCTCTTTAAGTGAGGAAGAACCAATTCTTTTATAATATAATAAAGAACTTGAAAAGAGAATTAAGTCAAAGTATGATTTACTTATAGTACTCCAATTTATCAATTAAGTGATGGATTCATATAATTATATATATATATAATATGTTAATTGTCATAATATAATTATAATTAAGGTATCAATAATTAGACTCTTTAGTTCAATCAATAAAATGTAATATAAGTATATTTCAAATTTATCTATCATCTAAAAATAAAATTGTTAACTTTTTACCGATAAATAAAGTCATTACTTATAGTCAATTCTAAGTGAAAATATATCCCAGTAAAGATGAAAACAATATGAAAAAAAAGTATGTTCTATTAATAAATAATATCAATAGACAATAATTGATAGTATTAGTTCATAATTTTAAATACATTCTAATAATTGTTTTTATATCGACATAATTTAAAAATATTAAAATACATTATAAGAAGTGTCCTTGCGTTTCGCACGAGAACTACAATTACAATTTATTACAATGAATGTTATTATGTTGAAATTAGTTATAAATATTAAAAAAATAATCATCTAGTAGATGCCCGTGCGTCTCGCACGAGACACTACACTAGTATAATAAATAAATGGGGCACTGAAGGTGAATAAGAGAAAGGTAAATGGACAATATTCACATAAAAGAAGCATAGAATTCAACATTTAAAATTAGCTAAATGACTGGAATAAGAAAAAAAAATATTGGTCAAAGAAAATGGGCATTAATAAATGGCATTAGGAGAAAAATGCAATTTTGAACATAGAACCAGGTCGGCCCGTACAAGCCCATAGCCCGCACAGGGTCGGGTTTGGACACCTTTTTGAAGTTGGCACAGGCAAACACAAGAAGGAGGGTTGAATTGTGTTTGTTAATTATTTTAGTAAAAAAACCTTTTTTGAGAAACATTTTCACAAGTAGAAGATAAAAAGTTTAAGCACACAAGAAATATTTTTTAAAAGATTAACAAAAACAAAATCAAATCCCACAGTTAGTATAAATAAATAAAACTGTAAAAGATAAGAGATAGAAAATTCACTCAGGTATTTTATCCTGGTTCACTCTCTTCCAACCAAGAGCTACGTCCAGTCCCTTCTACTTGAAGGAATTTCTCCACCATTTCCAAATAGTTTCTACAACAAGTATTTTACACCTCTCCAGGATACAAGTATCGCTCTCTTGCCAAGCCTCTTCAGGCTCTAACTCAACCACATAAATTTTTCTAAGATCTTTCTAACTCACTATATGTGAGGGTATGAAGGTTTAAGATCTACTGAATATTTTTACAAATATTCAACCTTAAGAATTACAAACTTTTGCTTTACAAAGGGAATATGAGCTTTGAATATATTGCAAATGTTCAAATCGCAAAAGTTGTTCTTCAGTGCTTGAGACCTTCTATATATAGAGGTCTTCAACTTCTCTTGCAAATCTTCAACGATTATTTGAATAATCATATTATAGAGATAACATTAAATGCATGATATCCGTTGAGACTGATAGCTTGATTTTGGCCGTGTTGAAAAGCATCATTGGTTATCAGAAAAGCACAAAATGGAGGCTCGCTGTCCTGAGCAATCATACCAAAAAAAAATTTCTTTCCACCTTTGTGTATAACCCAGCTTTTGTCTAGCAATAAAGTTGTCATCGTACAAATCGTTTTGCAATTCCAATTGTACTATTTGTTTTTTGTATTTCCTTGATAGTACTATGAATTTTCTCACAAAGAAACACAGCATTAACCAGATAAAACAATTATAAAGAACATAAATTCCATTGAAATAAATGTCAATCATTTGAAATAAATTCAATGTGTTCCAGATTGCATTAAATCATATTCAAGGTAGTAAAGATATAAAAGATGTATAACCTTCTACAGGCACTCGGTTTTAGAACGCGTCTACACAAGGTTTTATTCTACTCGTCCATTGGTGTGGTAGAAGCACTCGTCCACACAAGTCTTTGGACTTGCTAAGTCTTTAGAGAAACTCCGTCCAATGACTTGGCACTATGGATGTCTACTCAATTTTAGTTAGGCACTATGGATGTCAACTTGAGTTTTAATTAGAGCACTCGTCTGCTGATGTGGCTACTGTGGACGTCTACAGAGATATAGTTAGCCGTCTACTTAACGATTAAAATATAAACAGTTTAAATAACCTTTGGACGGGTAATTCTTTGCAATAGTCTAAGCATTGTATAACTTATATTATTTTGGATATTCCTACATAAACTGAAATCACTTGTTAGATCTCAACTAACACTTTGCCAAGCAAATTTAATCCTTTTGTTAACATCAAAACCTATAGATTAAATAAACCAGAACCACTTTGGTTCCAACAATCTCCCCCTTTTTTATGATGACAAAAACTGATTAAATTTAAGTAGCAAAGTCTTAGAGAGCTTGCAAAGCTCCCCCTAAGATATAGCATTCAAGCAGATAAAGCATAGTCATATAAAATATAAGTTATCAATCAGAGAATAAACATATCATAGCAATAATCAAAAGCAATTATGAATCAGAGTAAGACATGCATATGCAAACAAATAAGATCTTTTTCAAAACTGACTTTATATAAAAATAATTAATTTAATCTATTTCCATTTCTCCCCCTTTTTTGTCATCAGACAAAAAGGTAAAGAGAATGGACCATCACCGTCAGAATAAAAAAAAGACTAAAGAGAAAAGTTTAATAATGAGGAGGTGAATGAAGGAGTTGATGTTGTGGTTTTGGGTTTGAGCTTGCTTGAATTCCTGCAGCAGATCCATCATCTTGTTTACAACAACATTTGTTGGAGCCATCTCAGTCTAAATTCTGAGTGACCCTTTCCTCCATCTGAGCAGTCTTTTCCTCCATAAACTTTCCAACCTTCTCCTCAACTATCTTGTTAATTAATTCTTCCAAATTTGGGGTCATAGATAGTTGTCTTGAACTTTTTGCAGTATCAGAGTAAGTGTCTTGGGGTTGAACCACAGCCAAGGCTAGAGGTTGAGACATTTGTTTCTCTGACCCAGCAGTTTGCTCAACATCAATAGTTGGAGTTGCAGCAGGTGCTTCTTTCTCAGATTCTTCAGCCACTGTCATCAGCAACTTGCTAAGCAAGGGAAGAAGGTGTTGGTGCAGAGGGTGGAGAGGATTTCTTCTTTCTTGGAGGCAGATCCCTAGCCCCGTGAATAGGATTAGAAATTTCTACATCACGGCTTGTAATTGGCAGACCCCAAAGATCCTTGAAGATCAAATATCTGACACGAGAGAGTCCACACTTGCCTCTGAATTTTGGAGTTTTCTTCTTCTCTTCAGCAGTCAGGCCAGAAGTGGAGGCTTCTCTGGTGCAGTGAATTAAGTGGGATTGCCAAAACGCTCCTGAATAATTAGCCTCATTGACCATCTCAATTGGCAAAGACTGAATGTAATCCATCTGAGAGTGGTCAAAGGGTTCAGAACTAAGATCTAGCATAATGTCTTGAACTATTGCCATATTTCCTTTGTGCATTGGATGCTTCCGGTCCTTATCCTTGTTCAGATCTATCATTGACAACCTAGGACAAATCTTGGTAGGCTTGACTCCAACATTTGTGGAAGAAGAATGTTTTTGTAAGACTCAATGACTTAGAGATTTTGATATATGACAAATACAGCTTAATGTGTATGCAAGTGTTTTAGTATCAAATTGCAAAGACAGGTATAAAGCAGTAATTAACAAGTTCAGTGAGCAATCAAAGGAGAATATTCAAGGAAGAACTTGAAGAAATCAAAGAGCAAAGACAGAGATCAAAGGATCATCAAGACAAAAGCTTAAAGGATAAATTAGATTTAAGTCTTAGATGATTTGTAAGAGATGAAATCTCTTATTCACAAAAAGCTCATTTAAAAAGATGCATGAAGAAAATCAATTTTCATAACCTGCATTAAAAGGAATAAGTTTTCGTTAATGAAAATGATTTTTAGAAATAAGATTTCTGAAATAATAGAAACGCTCGTCCAACACTGAAGTAATACAAGCGCTCGTCCAACACTGAAGTAATAGAAGCGCTCGTCCAACAATGAAGTAATACAAGCGCTCCTCTAACACTGAAGTAATAGAAGCGCCCGTCCAACACAAGTGACAGAAGCACTCGTCCACTAAAGTGATACAAGAGCTCATCTACTAAAGTGACAGAAGTGCTCGTCCACTAAAGTGATACAAACGCTCGTCCACTAAAGTGACAGAAGCGCTCGTCCACTAAAGTGACAGAAGCGCTCGTCCACTGTAGTGACAGAAGTGCTCATCCACACAAGTGACAGAAGCGCTCGTCCACAAAAGTCTTTGGACCTGCTAAATCCTTAAATGAGAAGCTCCGTCCAATGACATGGCATATGGAACTCGTCTACTAGTTGGAGCACGTCCAATTACTTTGTGTTTTAGTACTTCCGTCTACTGAAGTGGCTAGATGGACGCGGTTATTATCAAGATGGATGCAAATGCTATAATAGCCGATGTAGAATCTTATTTCAAGAACCAGAATCAAGAAAACAGATTCTATTAATCAGATCCAAATCTGTTTTGATTGATCCCAACGACTATAACTTGTTTTCTATATAAAGATGGATCAAAGGAACACTTTTAATATTCCCAACCAGATCAGAAATTTTTATACGAAATCAGTTGTGAAAATCATTCATCTTCTTACTTGAGCTTACTGTGAAAAGAGTGTTTCGTTCTCATAAGTGCTTCAATTTGTTTATCTGACTATTGAGACTTGGGAATCAACTTTTGTTTTACTTTTGATTATAAAGAGAGAGGGAGTCTCTCTGAGTGATTAGGGTGAGGTATCCCTAAGGTTGAACATTGAGGCTCTTCACAAGAGTGTGGTATCTTGAGGTGAAGGAGTGCTCTGTGGTGTAAAGGTTTTTCAAGCTACTTGGTAAAGCTTGTGTGTTAGTGTGTGAAATCCCACAGGTGGAGTGGGGAATGGATGTAGGTCATAGTGGAGGTGATTGAACCAGGATAAATCTAGTTGTGTGGTATATATCTCTAAACTCAAACTCTTTAATTTCTGTCGTGCGCACATAACTATGATCTTGATGCTCTAAGTATTCAATTGATATCAGTTCTTGATCTGCATAATCATTATTTGAATTGAATCTTGCATCGTAATCACTGAAACTGAAACCTGCAAGTTTGTTCTTGATTGTTACTGCTTGTATCTGAAACTTGCATAACTTGTCATTAATCTTTAAAGGTTTAATCAGTTTATGTATTTCATTATTACTGACTTTTGAACTTGAACCTATTCTGAATTAATCTTTCTTATCCTCATCATCCTTCTATTAAAGATTTTATATAAACCCTTCATTGATTTTGTAAAAGATCCCGTGACCACAAATCCGCAACTCTCATCATCCCACGCCTTCCTCCCTTCAATGGATCTGAGTATATCTATTGGAAGGAAAGAATGATAATCTTTCTTGAGGCAGCAGGTGTCGACATATGGGATGCAGTAGAAAATGGACCATTTGTCCCCTCTACTGTAGATGCTAATGGTGCTCCAAGAAATAAGCCTAAAATTGAATGGAATGAGGATGATAAGAAAAGAGTTCAATATAATGCATGTGCTAAGAATATTATAACATCTGCTTTAAGCCGTGATGAGTTTTTCAGGGTTTCAAATTGCAAATCAACAAAGGAGATGTGGGATACATTGCAAGTAACACATGAAGGAACCACATATGTCAAAAGAGCAAGAATGAATACCCTCGCATTGTAAATCAATTGGCTGGTCTTGGAAAAGCTATATCAAATGACGATCAAGTTACCAAAGTAATGAGATGCTTAAGCAGGGAATGGCAACCTAAAGTCACTGCAATCTCAGAATCTAGAGACCTCTCATCAATGACCATTGCCACATTGTTTGGAAAACTCCAAGAACATGAATTGGAGTTGAACAACTGAATGAGAGTGAAGAAAGCGATAAAAGAAAGAAGGGATTGGCTCCAAATCATAAGTCGAGAAATAGAAACAAGTGATGACGATGATTCAGCACAAGAGGCAGAATCTGAAGAAGAGATGGGAATGCTAGTTAGAAATTTCAAGATGTTCGTAAAGAAGAAAGGCAACTTCAAAAGAAAGCCATCCACCTTTCAAAGGATAAATTTCAGCAAAGGTGACAACTCTTCCAACAACATCACATGCTATGAATGTGGAAAGATTGGCCACATGAAGCTTGACTGTCCAAAGCTGCAAAAGAAGGACAAAAATGAAAACTTTGACTCAAAGGACAAGAAGTGGAAAAATCCAAGAAAGGCCTACATTGCTTGGGATGATAATGATCTAGAATCGAAGAATCAGAATCAACTGAGGAGGCAAACTTGTGCTTGATGACCAGCAATCATAGTGATTCAGAAAGTGAAGTAAGTTCTGATTATCAACCTTCTTATGATGAATTGCAAAATGCTTTTGAAGAACTTCATAAAGAATCCATTAGACTTGCTAGATTGCTAAATAAGTATAAGAAAACCATCACATGCCTAGAAGAGAAAAATTATGTTTTAAACAAAGAGCTAGATGAATTAAAAACAGAAAGTTGTGCTGTAAAAGATAGATTAGCTACTGTTTTGGAACCACCTATATGCTCTAATTGTTCTAAGTGTTGTACATTGACTAAAGAAGTTGAAAAACTAAAAAATGACTTAGCCAAGTTCACAAATGGTAGAGATAATTTGAATGCTTTATTAGGACAGTAAAAATGTGTTTATGATAAGGCTGGAATAGGCTATAAACCTAAGATATATGAGAAATCTTTCAAGAAATTTTTTGCTGCACCTAACACATCAAACACACCATTTGTTAAATGCAATTTTTGTGCTATAAAAGGTCACACAGCTTCTACATGTCATTACAAAAAATCTGCTTATAATGAGTCTAAGTATATATGGGTTCCTAAAGGAACTATTGCTGCAACTAACTCAAAAGGACCCAAACAGATTTGGTTACCTAAAACACAAACATGATTCTGTTTTGTAGGTGTGTTGGAAAGCCAAGAATGTGAAATGGTGTAACATCCCTGGCTGCTCTAGGGGTTGACGACTGTCCCCACAAATCAACGCGGGTCTTTTCTGCATACTTTGTCCTCACTCACACGCTTCCTGGGAAAACTTCCCAGGAGGTCACCCATCCCATAATTGCTCCAAGTCAAGCACGCTTAACTGTGGAGTTCTCAAGTGATGGGCTCCCGAAAAGAAGATGCATCTTGTTAGTAGGTAGTACCAATCAATTCATATAAGCCTTCCTCAACTGTATAGTCCCATACCTATATCCTGGATCCTTCTCATTCGGGTGTGTAATCTGTTCATTCATGTGTCCTCTGCCTAGAAGCCTGCCAGAGTCGTTCCTTGTTCGTGCCTTCTTCCAGAACCCAAGCCACTCCCGCCAAATTCTCATCGAACTCTTCCAGTTACAATGGATCTGAGTGGTCACCAAGCACATGACTGGAGACAAAAGCAAGTTCATTTCCTTTACCCCTAAGCCAAGTGATAGTGTTACCTATGGAGACAACAATAAAGGGAGAATACTTGGCATTGGCAACATTGGAAGTGACTCAACAACAATCATTGAGGATGTATTATATGTTGAGGGACTGAAACACAACCTATTAAGTATCAGTCAACTATGTGACAAAGGCTTCAAGGTAAAATTCAATTCCAATAGTTGCTAAATAGAAAATCAGCATGATGAAAATTTGAAATTAATTGGACATAGGACAGATAACATCTACATGCTTGATTTAGATAATATCTCTTCAAATACTACATGCTGTCTTATTTCAAAAGAAGAAGAGAATTGGCTGTGGCATAGAAGAATTGCACACATTCACATGAACCACTTAAATAAACTAATTCCTAAAGATCTTGTAGTTGGCTTGCCTAAACTAAAATTTGTGAAAGACAGACTATGTGATGCATGTCAAAAAGGAAAGCAAGTTAAGGTCTCTTTTAAACTAAAGAACATTGTTTCAACAATTAGACCCTTGCAACTTTTACACATAGATTTATTTGGTCCGTATAGAACCCAAAGCTTTGGTGGTAACTCGTATGCATTGGTAATAGTAGATGATTACTCTAGATATACTTGGACATGTTTTCTATCTCATAAGAGTGATTCATTTGCTGCATTTAAGAAAATGGCAAAAATAGTGCAAAATGAAAAGGACATGAAAATTGTTTTTATAAGAAGTGATCATGGGGGAGAATTTCAAAATGAAGTGTTTGAAAAATTTTGTGATGAGCATGGCATTTCACATAATTTTTCTGATCCTAGAACTCCACAACAAAATGGAGTAGTGGAAAGAAAGAATAGATCATTAGAGGAGATAGCAAGAACTATGTTGAACGACTCTAGCTTGCAAAAGCATGTTTGGGCAGATGCTGCCAATACAACCTACTATGTGCTAAATAGAGTCTTGATAAGACCAATCTTAAAGAAAACCCCTTTATGAGCTTTACAAAGGAAGAAAACCAAATATAGCACATTTACATGTTTTTGGTTGCAAATGCTTTGTTCTTAACAATGGAAAGTATAATCTTGGAAAATTTGATGCAAAGGTTGATGAAGGAATTTTCCTAGGTTACTCTCTATCTAGTAAAGCATTTAGAATATATAATAAGAGAACATAAACTATTGAGGAATCTGTGCATGTGACATTTGATGAGTCTAACCCCAAAAGGTTGGGAAATGATTCTGTTATTGATGATCTTTCAGATTCAATTGAGAAAACTCTCCTAGAAGAGAAACAGGACAATGAAGAAGATGAAAGGTTAAAGAATGAATTGCTGCAGCAGGAACAAACAGAACAACAGCCTGACCTATCAAAGGAATGGAGGACTGTCAGAAATCATCCAATTGATAACATCATTGGTGAAATTACAAAGGGGGTAACTACTAGACATTCTCTTAGAAATGCTTGTAATCATATGGCATTTGTGTCTCAAGTAGAACCTAAGAACATAGATGATGCTATGATTGATGAACATTGGATGATGACTATACAAGATGAGATAAACCAGTTTGAAAGAAACCAACTTTGGAAACTAGTGCCTAAACCCAAGAATTGTCAAGTAATAGGTACAAAATGGGTTTTTAGGAATAAACTAGATGAAAATGGTATAATTGTAAGAAACAAGGCTGGATTGGTAGCCAAAGGATATAACCAAGAAGAAGGAATAGATTATGATGAAACATATGCAGCAAGATTAGAAGCTATAAGAATGTTGCTCGCTTATGCTTGCATAATGGGATTTAAATTGTATCAAATGGATGTTTAGAGTGCTTTCTTAGATGGATTTATACAAGAGGAAATGTATGTTGGTCAACCGCCTGGTTTTGAGAATAATGAATTGCCTAACCATGTTTATAAACTGTCTAAAGCACTGTATGGCTTAAAGCAAGCTCCTAGAGCTTGGTATGAAAGGTAAAGTAATTTTCTCATTGAATAAGGATTTAAAAGAGGTAAAGCTGACACAACTTTGTTCATTAAGAAAAAGGCACACAACATTTTACTTGTACAAATATATGTGGATGATATAATTTTTGGTGCCACTAATGAGCATTTGTGCATTGAGTTTCAAGTCTTATGCAGAGTGAGTTCGAAATGTCAATGATGGGTGAGCTGAACTTTTTCCTTGGACTGCAAATAAGCAAACTGAAAATGGAATCTTTGTTAGCCAAACCAAGTACTGCAATGAGTTGATCAAGAAGTTTGGCATGGAAAATACTAAGGAGATGGCTACTCCAATGAGTACCTCCTGTTATCTGGACGAGGATGAGTAAGGTAAACCTGTTGATGTTTCTAAATTCAGAGGTATGATAGGCTCACTACTTTATCTTACTGCTAGTAGGCCAGATATCATGTTTAGTGTATGCATGTGTGCTAGATATCAAGCAAATCCGAAAGAATCATACTTAACAGCAGTTAAAAGGATAATTAAGTATCTGTTAAGAACAAAAGACATGAGATTATGGTATCCCAAGGGAGCTACATGTACTTTAATTAGCTAATCAGACTCTGATTTTACTGGTTGTAAACTAGATAGAAAGAGTACTAGTGGAACTTGCCATTTACTAGGAAACTCATTAGTATCATGGTTCAGTAAGAAACAATCTAGTGTGGCATTATCCACTGCAAAGGCTGAATATGTAGCAGCTGGTAGCTGTTGTGCACAGGTTTTATGGATGAAACAACAGTTAGTTGATTATGGTGTGCAACTAAACCAAGTTCCTATTAGATGTGACAATTCAAGTGCAATTAACCTAACTAAGAATCCCACAATGCACTCTAGAACTAAACACATATTAATCAGACATCATTTCATCAGAGACCATATTCAGAGTAGAGAAGTTGAGATTGAATATGTTGATACAACTAAACAACTTGCAGATATTTTTATCAAGCCCTTGAACAAGGAAAACTTTTTTTTCATTAGAAGAGAATTAGGCATAATTGATCAATCCTATATCTAATATCTATCCCTCTATCATGAACAAGTTTATATGCTATGTTTGAATGTTTAAATGCTTACCTTCTCTATCGCTTTAAATGTTTATTTTCTTTACTTTTTTGATAATGCCAAAAGGGGAGGAAAAAGTATGATATAGATAAAAGGGATAGTAACGAATTATACATGCATATGTTGAGGGAAGCTTAAAAGCTTACATGATTGATGGGAAGTAAATCAAATTTTGCTATGATAATATTTTTTTGCTCTAATATACTTCTGCTCTGACTGCTTTGATATCATGATATAAATCTACTAAAAACACTTAGCGTCTGCTACACTTATACTCTGAACTTATAATTTGTTAAAAGATTTGTCATAATAAAAAAGGGGGAGATTGTAAGACTCAATGATTTAGAGATTTTGATATATGACAAATACAACTTAATGTGTATGCAAGTGTTTTAGTATCAAATTGCAAAGACAGGTATCAAGTAGTAATCAACAAGTTCAGTGAGCAATCAAAGGAGAATATTCAAGGAAGAACTTGATGGAATCAAAGAGCAAAGACAGATCAAAGGATCATCAAGACAAGAGCTTAAAGGAGAAATTAGATTTAAGTCTTAGATGATTTGTATGAGATGAAATCTCTTATTCACAAAATGCTCATTTAAAAAGATGCATGAAGAAAATCAATTTTCATAACCTGTATTAAAAAGAATAAGTTTTCGTTAATGAAAATGATTTTTGGAAATAAGATTTCTGAAGTAATAGAAGCGCTCGTCCAATACTGAAGTAATACAAGCGCTCGTCCAACACTGCAGTAATAGAAGCGCCCGTCCAAAACAAGTGATAGAAGCGCTCGTCCACTAAAGTGATAGAAGCGTTCGTCTACTAAAGTGACAAAAGTGCTCGTCCACTAAATTGATACAAGCGCTCGTTGAACGCAATGTCGCCACGCGCCAAAAAGCGAGCGATTTACAAAATAATGTAGATAGGGAGCGACAACTCGAGTATCGTCTCACAAGGACTCTTGGGTTGTTGTTATTAACAGAAAATTCAGTTCTGGGGGGTTTTGGATTGAAATTAAACAAAGAAACGAAACAAAACAGAGCAATGAAAACAAAGCAGTTTAAGAGATTAACAAATAAACTAAAGACGATCAACCTACTGTTCTCGGTTTCCCACTATCATTGGTTCATGCAAATTCCAAGCCCTAAGCAGATTCTAATCCCCTTCCCGGTTGTAGCAACAATTAACAAACGAAATCGCTACTACGGATGTATGTTCCTATTCCCGAAATAACAAACGGGGTTAAGCCCTCATGAACTAAACGAACATGAATGAACACACGCGAAATAACAAACGCGATTAAGTATAGGAACATAACATCACCGAAATGAATTAACACAACACTATACACTCCTGAAATAACAAACAGAAATGTATAATATAGTATTGAAAAGAGAAAAGCAAATGAAACAGGAAATACAGAACCTCAAGTGTAATTGAAACCAATCACAGTAGATTAATCTAAGGAGACTAGCCCTCCATTACAAAAGGAAAACAAAACATATCTAAGAAAAGAAGATAAACTACTACTACTACTCAAGCTAACTCCCTCAGTTCTGCCCTCAAACAGGCTTATATACACGTTCTGGATTCCGCTGTCTCGCGAGGCGAACACTGCTTCGCGAGGCGAATATCATGAACCGTCTGCATCGTTTGGTCTTCTCGCTAGGCGAAGAACGTCTCGCGTGGCGAGGAATGGAAAAGTCATGCCCTATGGTCTTCATCCTCGCGAGGCGAGTCATCTATTCGCGGGGCGACACAGAAAGGATTGCAAATTTTCTGGCACAGTCACCTTCAGGTTCGCGAGGCGAATGCCTACTCGCGGGGCGAAAGCTCCAGATTTATTTCTTTTTATTAACCTAAAAACAGAAAATATCATAAGTGCTTTATTTAACTCTAAATCAACCAAATTAACCTAAAAATACTTTATGGACTCAAAATACTGCTTAAAGACAATCAAGTCTAATTTGGGCGAAAATGATATAAAATTAGCACAAAACCACGGTCATACTAGCCATAAAACTAGATGAGCCAGCGGCTTATCAAAATACCTCAAACTTAAACTTTGCTTGTCCCCAAGCAAACTACAACTCAAAAACTTAAAAAGACTCAAGACATGGCAAAACATGGCAAGCTTAAAAGATTTAATCAACTTTGCACAAATTTCAAGCAATTTCTTCAAAACAGTTTTCTTCAATGTTCCCCCCTTTCAAGCAAAGTAATCCCCACAATCATTTATTCTAAACAATTGAGAATTTCATCATTCAAACAATCATTAATCTAAGCAGGGGGTCCAAGTTACACACAAGAGGGAGATCACCAAATTCAAACAACCACCTTCCTCACAAGGGCATTTAGTGTTCACTCAATCGCTCAGTTGGTGTCAGGCTAACAACATTTCCCTCAATTTCACTTTTAAGAGCACTTCCCATAAATTTGATTTTCATCTCAAAATGGCTCCCACAGAAAATATGCATGCAACATCAAAAGGTCTTTTATGGTTGTAATGGGGCCTGGCTAAGGGTAGGATATACAAGGGTACTAGGCTGAAGTCCCTAGGAACTAAGAGAGCATGAAACACTTCAAAACATTGAAATTCCACTCAAGTTCCTTTTCCATTTTTTTCCTTTTTGCCTTGGGTGACTACAGCCATTTCTTCTAATACTTTTTTTTTTTTCATTTTTACACTTTGCTTTTCTTTTTTTTTTCTTTTTTTCAACCTTTTTATTATATTTTTTTTCTTTTCAATCCCAAACAACACATTACACCTTGTAGCCACCCCAAACTTAGTTTCTTGCAACCACTCTCTTGCTAAAATTCCATGCTCTCCTAATCCTAAGATCGGGTTAACATGGTTTTTCAGAATTTAGGCTCATAACATCAGGTCATCAAGAATTAACAGGCTAATTAGGCTCAATGGGGCTAACTAGGGAACATGCATTAGTGATGGTTATTTATAGGCTAAGTAGCTATTTACAAAGAAAATGCCTAAATCATCTGAAGCAAACACATAAACATGCAAACCATAAAGAGATTCAAGCAAATTCAGGAAAGTGCAACTTAAAAAGTGATTCTCACACAGTCAAAAACATGTTGGAGGCTCAAAACCTCACCTGGACATTTTTGCAAATTGTTTGACAGAGATTCTATCCCTAGTGTGTGTTTCCCATCACCCCAAACTTATCATAAATCATGCCATCATAACAATTATCTCAAAGTTTAATTTTCAATCACATGGGGATCACTTTTCAAATTTCAAAATCTAGGGGAAACAGTCAACAATTAACATGCAATCCATCTATGCAAATTCAACCAAATCTAATAAACTTGCCAATACCAGACTCAACACAACTCCTGAGCTTCTCAAATTATCCAGGAGCTTTATTGAAAACAAAACAGAAATAACGCAAGCATAATTAAAAGGAAAAGATTTAGAAAAACTCATTGGAGGCAGTTCCACCAGGATCCCACTGTCTGTGATACAGTGGCCACAGAATGCTCACAGTACGATTTGATCCTCCCGGATCCCATGGCTTACAGCATAAATATGAGAGCGGACGCCTGATAATCTTGGTAACTCCGCCAAGCACGGCGGACTTCTGACTCCCCTTCGGGTCACAGTTGACTTCCTTGTCAACCTTGTCAATAAAATCCTCCCAACAAAAGTGGGGTTCAACCTCTTGAAATGGCCACAGTGACAAATCCAAAGGCTTGAACTCCATCACCGGTGGTTCCACAGGGGGGAAGGTAAACAAGTAGTGGGGGTTACTGGTGCTGCTTCAACTTCTGAACGTTCTTCATTCACTGTGCTAACAATTTCATCACCTGCTAAACCTGCAGAAATTTCAGTACACACCACACAAAGGTTAGTGTTAGTAGAGTCAATACATATATCACGATGAACTGAATCAGTAAAAGCCTGAATGTCTGGAAATTCAGCAATTAGTTCATCCATCCCATCACTCTCAACACATGCATATGAGTTAATTGAATCATCTACTTCCAAAGGTTCTTCATCATCCTCAAGCACGGTGAAGCAGATGTCCTCCTGATCCTCCTGATCCTCATTTTCTATGTTTCCTGAAAAGAATGAACTTTCAAAACATGCTATACATAAAGCAGTGTCAGTACAATCAGCACATGAATTATAATAGATAGAATCAGGGGATTCAACACACAGTTCATCAACAGAAACATTATCAAAATTATCATTAGAAGTATCTTCAAGAATAACTATCTGTGAATCTGTATATTCTTCAAGAGGATGTGGAGTTTGCAGTTTAGCCAAGGCGGCATCGATGAAAGCATTTCGAGTGTCAAAATCCCGCTGGCTTGCCTCCATCCTCTGTTGAAATTCAAGAGTTTGTTGTGCCATCCGTTGATTGTTCTCTTCCATTTGTTGTATCATTTCTTCCAGACTGAGTTGGCATATTGCAAGGTCAGGTGGTATTCTTGGCTTACTGCCATTTGGTGCACTAAAGAGGCAATCTCATCCAAAACGCCCTGTCCTCCACTATGTTGGTTAGAATAATCATTTACTCCAAACATGCCAAAATCATTACTAAACTCATAACTCCAAGCAGAGTTAGGATAATATATGCATGGTGGTGGCTCATAATAAACATTAGGCATATAACCATATATGTGATTATCCATGGGAAACAAAGAACCAGACAAAACAGCCAAGACTAATTCAGTAATACAAAAAGTTTTTTTTTTGCTGTCAATAACAATCAAGAGTCCCCAGCAACGGCGCCAATTTTTGAACGCGCTGTCGCCACGCGCCAAAAAGCGAGCGATTTACAATATAATGTAGATAGGGAGCGACAACTCGAGTATCGTCTCACAAGGACTCTTGGGTTTTTGTTATTAACAGAAAATTCAGTTCTGGGGGGTTTTGGATTGAAATTAAACAAAGAAACGAAACAAAACAGAGCAATGAAAACAGAGCAGTTTAAGAGATTAACAAATAAACTAAAGACGATCAACCTACTGTTCTCGGTTTCCCACTATCATTGGTTCATGCAAATTCCAAGCCCTAAGCAGATTCTAATCCCCTTCCCGGTTGTAGCAACAATTAACAAACTAAATCGCTACTACGGATGTATGTTCCTATTCCCGAAATAACAAACGGGGTTAAGCCCTCATGAACTAAACGAACATGAATGAACACACACGAAATAACAAACGCGATTAAGTATAGGAACATAACATCACCGAAATGAATCAACACAACACTATACACTCCTGAAATAACAAACAGAAATGTATAATATAGTATTGAAAAGAGAAAAGCAAATGAAACAGGAAATACAGAACCTCAAGTGTAATTGAAACCAATCACAGTAGATTAATCTAAGGAGACTAGCCCTCCATTACAAAAGGAAAACAAAACATATCTAAGAAAAGAAGATAAACTACTACTACTCAAGCTAACTCCCTCAGTTCTGCCTTCAAACAGGCTTATATACACGTTCTGGATTCCGCTGTCTCGCGAGGCGAACACTGCTTCGCGAGGCGAATATCATGAACCGTCTGCATCGTTTGGTCTTCTCGTGAGGCGAAGCACGGCTCGCGTGGCGAGGAATGGAAAAGTCATGCCCTCTGGTCTTCATCCTCGCGAGGCGAAAGCTCCAGATTTATTTCTTTTTATTAACCTGAAAACAAAAAATAACATAAGTGCTTTATTTGACTCTAAATCAACTAAATTAACCTAAAAATACTTTACAGACTCAAAATACTGCTTAAAGACAATCAAGTCTAATTTGGGCGAAAATGATATAAAATTAGCACAACACCACGGTCATACTAGCCATAAAACTAGATGAGCCAGCGGCTTATCACTCATCCACTAAAGTGACAGAAGTGCTCATCCACTAAAGTGACAGAAGTTCTCGTCCACTAAAGTGACAGAAGCGCTCGTCCACTGTAGTGACAGAAGTGCTCGTCCACACAAGTGACAAGCGCTCGTTGACAAAAGTCTTTGGACCTGCTAAATCCTTAAATGAGAAGCTCCATCCAATGACATGGCATATGGAGCTCATCTACTAGTTGGAGCATGTCCAAGTACTTTGTGTTTTAGCACTTCCATCTACTGACATGGCTAGATGGACGCGGTTATTATCAAGATGGATGCGAATGCTATAAGAGCCGATGTAGAATCTTATTTCAAGAACCAGAATCAAGAAAACAGATTCTGTTAATCAGATCCAAATCTGTTTTGATTGATCCCAACGACTATAACTTGTTTTCTATATAAAGTGGGATCAAAGGAACACTTTTAATAATCACAACTAGATCAGAAATTTTTATACGAAATCAATTGTGAAAATCATTCATCTTCCTACTTGAGCTTATTTTGTAAAGAGTGTTTCGTTCTCATAAGTGCTTCAATTTGTTTATCCGACTATTGAGAGTTAGGAATCAACTTTTGTTTTACTTTTGATTGTAATGAGAGAGGGAGTCTCTTTGAGTGATTAGGGTGAGGTAACCCTAAGGTTGAACATCGAGGCTCTTCACAAGAGTGTGGTATCTCGAGGTGAAGGAGTGCTCTGTGGTGTAAAGGTTTTTCAAGCTACCTGGTAAAGCTTGTGTGTTAGTGTGTGAAATCCCACAGGTGGAGTGGGGACTGGATGTAGGTCACAATGGAGGTGACTGAACCAGGATAAATTTGATTGTGTGGTATCTCTAAACTCAAACTCTTTAATTTTTGTCGTGCGCACATAACTATGATCTTAATTCTCAAATTATTCAATTGATATCAGTTCTTGATCTGCATAATCAGTATTTGAATTGAATCTTGCATCGTAATCAGTGAAACTGAAACCTGCAAGTTTGTTCTTGATTGTTAATGATTGTATCTGAAACTTGCATAACTTGTTATTAATCTTTAAAGGTTTAATCAGTTTCTGTATTTCGTTATTACTGAGTTTTGAACTCAAACCTACTCTGAATTAATCTCTCATCCCCATCATCCTTCTATTCAAGATTTTATATGAACCCTTCATTGATTTTGTAAAAGATCCTGAGACCACAAATCCGCAACCCTGATTTGTAAAGTTTTGTGAAAAGCTTTTAAAAGGGATATATTTTAAGAAGACTCAATCCTCCCCCC
This sequence comes from Sophora flavescens, assembly GCA_030762895.1. Lineage (NCBI taxonomy): Eukaryota > Viridiplantae > Streptophyta > Magnoliopsida > Fabales > Fabaceae > Sophora > Sophora flavescens. Next base: position 170,866,634 of record CM061066.1, read on the forward strand.
CTCTCGAGTCGTTGAAACCAAAACAACAAGTTTTACTAGGTTGGAGGGACAAACCATGCAACTCTGTCTACTCTGAAGTGGTTGATTTCCCATTTCAGAATCTCATACATGTGGAGAGAGTGTCCACAAACTGATCAACAACAACTCCATATACCCTTGGATATTTGAAACTCATCCACTTGGTGGTCTTGTCCATCACAAAAGGAATTTGCCTGAAGGATCTGACTCTTTTCTCGAGAATACTCTCAAGATCCTTCTTGCAGGGATCAGTGTGCCAGTTAGATATTATAATTCTCTCTACTCCATCAGTGAATGGTTTAAGGGGTGGAAGTTTCACTACATTGGGGTAGATTTTTCTGGTAGAGAATCTCTGTTGGGGAAGGTGGGTGAGGAGAGGTGCATGTTCATTAAACATTTGGGAAGGGAATGGGCCAGTTGGAGTGTGGGGTTCAGGGTTGACCCAGTATGGATAAATGTTGATGGCTTCATACTCATACTCAGCCAAAGGATACCACCTTGTTAGAATATGTTCTAGTTCTTGTGGAATAGTATTCTCCATTCTCTCTGTACTTTGGCCCAGTATTCAGATTTGCCATTGTAGAGAGTGGAAGAGGGAATTATGGGTGGAAACAAGGTTTTTAATGGTTTAGGAAAGGGGGCTCCAATGGTAATTCTATTGTCTATTTATGTTAGTGGTGAGTGTGGTGATTGTGGCAGGGTAGGGACATAAATATCATCCACATCATGTGGAGCAGAGATATTATCAGCCTAAGTTTCCAAATTGGACACTGATTCATCTACTGCTAACCTAACAGGGTCATCAACAGAGATTATTACCTCAGAAGCCATAGTTGTTTTAGCCCTCTTTGCAGGTTGCCTCTTCTTCTTGGCAATAGGACCAGCAACAACAGCATTTTGTTTTTCTAAAATGGCAGCAATAGGCATTTCATCATCATCATCTTCTTCAGACATGATTACTTGCCTTGTCCTTTTGGGTGTAGGTGGAAGAGTAGCACCCGAAGATACAGAGAGGACAGATCCTCTAGTAGTCCTCTTAGGGATAGGTTTCCTGACAACCATTGTCTTCCTCTTGGTTCCTTTCTTTAGACCAAGGATTGCAGCATCGTTGGCCTCAAGTGATTCTTCTTTAATCTTCATTTTCTCCTCAAGCTTGGCCAACTCCACTTGCTTGTATGTGCTAAGTTGCATGCCACCCAGATTGTTCCTTCCAAAATTCACGGACCAGATGCATCCCTCAGTCAGTAGAGCACACTGTTCTTGTTCATACTTTTCATCCAAGGCTTCATAAACTCCTTGATGTCTGAAGATTTTGGATAGGATATGTGTGAAGGTGATAGAAGACATGGTTTCCTTATTCTCCACAGCATCCTTGAACCTTGAGAAAAGGATGTGGGGCAAGTTGATTTTGGTCTCTAAGAACATATTGCACAAACAGAACTTATGCATGGCAGAGAGGTTGTCCTTAGAACCAATTTTGTAAAGCACTGTCTTGTTCAAGATTTGATGAATAATCCTGATTTCATCCTTCATCTCTGAAGACTTCCAAGAGTGAGTCCTTACTGTATCAGACTTCATTAAAGTCACAGCAATTGTTTCAGAACCACCTAGGTCCATCTCCCAGTTCTCATTAAAGATTAAGCCTTCTTGTGCACAAGCAATTGCTTCAGAGATGGTTTTCTCAGACACCACCACCTTCTTTCCTAAAACAAATGTAGTAATCTCGGTGTCTTTAATAACAGGTTTCCTCTAGAAGGTTTTTATCATATTTGGGTAAATAGGAACCTTCTCCAAGAAAAGACCGTCCCAACCAATAGCATTTACATACTTACTCACATCAAGATTGTATTCCTTCAATACTTCGAACTTGAAGTGATACTCGATGATCGATACTCATGGAGTCGGTTGCATAGACAGACAGGAGCAGGAGGAGTGATTGAGGCCATTGTTGAGAATTTGAGATTAGAATATGAGAGAAAGAAAACAGAGAGCTCGAGAGAAATGAAGTTCAGAGAAGATGAGTTGTGAAAAAGTTTTTCAGAGGGAAGAAGGTACAAGATAAAAGAGTTCTTGAATGTCAATAGTTTTTCTTTTGAAAATAAATCAAAAAAAAATATTGATAGGACATGCAGTTAATGTAAGACGGCTTTGGTATTTTGAAACTCCAAAAAGGTCATGATGGGATTGATGAGAGATTCTGACTCAGTACAGAAAATAAATTAAATTAAAATTTTCAAGAGTCAAACAAATAAGTTCAATAAAAAAAAATGGACAGGTCGAAATAAAAGCATATGTGGACGTGTAGTGTGACATGATGGATGTGGTTCACTACAGCAGTGGACGCGTATTTTCACTATGCTCTGGACGCCAAAAGCAATGGACGTGCATAACAAGCAATTAGACGCGCATTTTCATCAAAACAATCATACATAAGGCTGGATGCCTAAATTAATCCACATATAACATGTTCAAAATCTTCCTTATAAAAAGGAATTTGTCCTCATCAAGAGGTTTAGTAAAGATATATGCCCATTGATGGTCAGTATCTACAAATTGAACATCAAATACACCTTTCTGCACATAATCTCTAATAAAGTGATGTTTTATCTCAATATGTTTGGTCCTAGAATGCAAAATTGGATTCTTTGATAAATTGATTGCAGCAGTATTATCACACATAAGTGGAATACTACTTACAAATACATTGTAGTCCTCCAATTGATGTTTGATACATAGAAGTTGAGAGCAGCAACTTGCAGTTGATATGTATTCTGCTTCAGCAGTAGATAGTGCAATGGTACTTTGTCTTTGCTTGACCATGAGACAAGATTGGCTCCAATGAAGTGACATCCTCCACTGGTACATTTTCTTTCAATTCTATCTCCAGCATAGTCAGCATCACAAAAACCAACTCATCTGTAATCGTCACTTCTCTTAAAGCACAAATGATCAGCCGCTGGCTCATCTAGCTTTATGACTAGTATGATCGTGGTTTTGTGCTAATTATATCTCATTTTCACCCAAATTAGACTGGATTGTCTTTAAGCAGCATTCTGAGTCGTTTAAGTATTTTTAGGTTAATTTAGTTGATTTAGAGTTGAATAAAGTATTTACTGTTAATCCTTGTTTTCAGGTTAATAAAGTGAAGCAGTTCTGGAATCCTTTGCCCCGCGAGAAGGAATTCGCCTCGCGAACCAGAAGCGTGACTGTGCCAGAAAATGCAATCCTTTCTGTCTCGCCCCGCGAACAACTGACTCGCCTCGCGAGTAATCCAACCATGGAAGACCAGAAGCCATCACGGCTTACGCGTGTTGAAGGTCACGGGAGTTACAGTTTGGAATCTGAAGAGTCTCGCCTCGCGAAGAGAAGCTCGCCTCGCGAGCTTGCCAAACATTGAAGACTGTTCATATTATTCGCCTCGCGAGCTCGCAGAACCCAGAAACTGTATTTAAGACTGTTTGAAGGCAGAACTGGGGTCTCTCTTCCCATATTCTTTTCTCTTCTTCTTTTCTTTACACAGTTGCGTTTGTAACAGTAGGTTTAGCTTTGTTTTTCCTTTGTAATGGAGAACTAGTCTCCTTGATTAATCTACTGCGATTGGTTTCCATTAACACTTGAGGTTCTGTAATTCCTGGTTTATTCGCTTTTCCCTTTTCAATACTATGCTATATATTTCTGTTTGTTTAATTCAGGGGTGTATAGTGTTGTGTTGATTTATTTCGGTGATGTTATGTTCCTATATTGAATCGCGTTTGTTTAATTCACGTGTGTTCGTTCATGTTCGTTTAGTTCATGAGGGCTTAACCTCGTTTGTTTAATTCGGGAATAGGAACATATATCCGTAGTAGCGATTTTGTTTGTTAATTGTTGCTACAACCTAAAGGGGATTAGAATCTGCTTAGGGCTTGGAATTTACATGAACCGATGATAGTGGGAAACCGAGAACAGTAGGTTAATCGTTTTAGTTTATTTGGTAATTACTTTATTTGCTCTGTTTCTGCTTTGTTTTCTTTATTTACTTCCATAATCTCAACCCCCCAAAAATCTAACTTTTTCTGCCAACAACAACCTAAGAGTCCTTGTGAGACGATATCCGAGTTGTCGCTCCCTATCTACCAATTTTTACAAACCGCTCGGTTTTTGGCGCGTGCGCGATAGCGCGACCAAAAATTGGCGCCGTTGTCGGAGACTCTTGTTGTTATTAACAGAAATTTTTATTAAAAAAAAAAATCTATTTGTTGAATTAGTTTTGGCTGCTTTGTCTGGTTATGGATCTTAGTACTGCTATGAATAATCTCCTGTTTGGTGATATGCCTAATGTTGATTATAAGCCACCACCATGCATAAATTATCCTAATTTTGCTGGAAGTTATGAGTATAGCAGTGGTTTTGACATGATTGGTGTGAATGAGGTCCATAGCTCTTCTTCCAACCAGACCCTTGAGAATAGAATTGATAGGCTCACTTCTTCGGTGAAGCAATTGTTTCAGCAGGCAAGGTTTTGTGGCATGTGCGGCTCTCCGGAGCACCTGTTTGAGGCATGCCCCATTCTGACAGAAGTTACTGATTTGCCTCGAGCTTATGCAGTCCATCCTTACAATCAAAGCAATAAGCTTGAGGATAATGAAGAACCTTTGGAATTAGAAGCATGTGTTGAAAGTGATGGGGTGGATGAACCGTGTGTTGAAAGTCCAGACATTCAGACCTTTACTGATTCAGTTTCTTGTACTACATGTACTGACTGTACTGACACTAACCCGTGTGCTGTTTGTGCTGAGTTTCTTGATTCTATTTTGCAGGGTGATAGTGTGAGTGAAGCTGTCTGTTCAGCCGAAGTTCTTGACATCATGGCTACTCCAAATATACCATCCATTAAGCAGCCACCCTCCTTAGAGCTTGAGCCACTTCCTGGGAATTTGAAGTATGCTTACTTGGAGAGGGATGAAAATTGTGCAGAAATTGAAGCAACACCGGAGACCCCAGCTACCTATTTGCCACCTCCCCCTGTGGAACAACCAGCAATGGAGTTCAAGCCTTTGGATTTTTCACCATGGCCAGTCCAAGAGGCTGAACCCCACTTTTATTGGGAGGACTTTATGGACAAAGTTGAGAAAGAGGTCAACTGTGACCTGAGAGGGAGTGAGAAGTCCGCCGCTCTTGGCGGAGTTACCATGATTATCAGGTGCCCACTCTCATATTTATGCTGTAGGCCGTGGGATCCGGGAGGATCATACTGCAATTTGGGCATTCCGTGACCGCTGTATCACAAACAGTGGGATCCTGGTGGAACCGCCCCAATGAGTTTTCTTAAACCCTTCCTCTTTAGTTTACTTTCATTTTCTTGTTAGTTTTTGCTTGCTTTGTTTTTGTTTTGTTTTCTTTTAGCTCCTGAATAATTTGAGAAGATCGGGAGTATGTGTGTTGAGTCTCATGTCGGCAAGTTTGCTGGATTTGATTTTTGCATAGATTGATTGCATGTTATTTGTTGATTGTTTTCCCCCTAAGTTTTGAAATTGAAAAATTGATCCCCACTTGAAAATTGAAAACTGAACTTTGAGATATTTTGTTATGATGGCATGATTTATGATAAGTTTGGGGTGATAGGAAGCACACACTAGGGATAGAATCTCTGTCAAACAATTTGCAAAAATGTCCAGGTGAGGATTTGAGTCTCCAACAAGTTTTAAACTGTGTGAAATCACTTTTAAGTTGCACTTTCCCGAATTTGCTTGAATCTCTTCTTGGTTTGCATGTTTATGTGTCTGCTTCAGATGATTTAGGCATTTTCTTTGTAAATAACTACTTAGCCTAAAAATAACCATCCCTAATGCTTGTTCCCTAGTTAGCCCTTTGAGCCTAATTAGCCTATTGTTTCTTGATGACCTTATGATATGAGCCTAAAATCTGGAAAAACCATGTTAACCCGATCTTAGGATTAGGAGAGCATGGAATCTTAGCAAAGAGAATGGTTGCAAGAAACTAAGTTTGGGGTGGCTACAAGGTGTAATGTGTTGTTTGGGATTGAGAAAGAGAAAAAAACTACAATAAAAAGGTTGGAGCCAGAGGCAAAGAAAAAAAAAGCAGAAAAAAAAAGAAAAGAAAAGAAAAGAAAAACAAAAAAATGTCAAAGAAAAAAAAACAAAAAAAAGATTATCTAAAGAAGGAAGAGGCTGTAGTCACCCAAGGCAAAAAGGAAAAAAATGGAAAAAGGAACTTGAGTGGAAATTCAAAGTGTAAAAAGCTCATGCTCTCTTAGTTCCTAGGATCTTCAGTCCAGTACCTTTGTATATCCTACCCTTAGCCAGGCCCCATTACAACCATAAAAGACCTTTTGATGTTGCATGCATGTTTTCTGTGGGAACCATTTTGAGATGAAAATCAAATTTATGGGAAGTGCTTCTTAAAAGGTAAATTGAGTGAAATGTTGATTACCTAGAGACAAACTGAGCGATTGAGTGAAACACATAATGCCCTTGTGAGGAAGGCAATTGTTTGAATTTGGTGATCTCCTTCTTGTGTGTAACTTAGATCCCTTGCTTAGATTACTGATTGTTTGAATGATGAAATTCTCAATTGTTCAAAGTAAATGAATGTGGGGATTGCTTTGCTTGAAAGGGGGAACATTGAAGGAAAAATTATTTTGATGAATTGCTTGAAATTTGTGCAAAGTTGATTAAATCTTTTCAGCTTGCCATGTCTTGAGTCTTTTTAAGTTTTTGAGTTTTAGTTTGCTTGGGGACAAGCAAAGTTTAAGTTTGGGGTATTTTGATCAGCCGCTGACTCATCTAGCTTTATGACTAGTATGATCGTGGTTTTGTGCTAATTATATCTCATTTTCACCCAAATTAGACTGGATTGTCTTTAAGCAGCATTCTTAGTCGTTTAAGTATTTTTAGGTTAATTTAGTTGATTTAGAGTCGAATAAAGTATTTACTGTTAATCCTTGTTTTCAGGTTAATAAAGTGAAGCAGTTCTGGAATCCTTTGCCCCGCGAGAAGGAATTCGCCTCGCGAACCAGAAGCGTGACTGTGCCAGAAAATGCAATCCTTTCTGTCTCGCCCCACGAACAACTGACTCGCCTCGCGAGTAATCCAACCCTGGAAGACCAGAAGCCATCACGGCTTACGCGTGTTGAAGGTCACGGGCGTTACAGTTTGGAATCTGAAGAGTCTCGCCTCGCGAAGAGAAGCTCGCCTCGTGAGCTTGCCAAACATTGAAGACAGTTCATATTATTCGCCTCGCGAGCTCGCAGAACCCAGAAACTGTATTTAAGCCTGTTTGAAGGCAGAACTGGGGTCTCTCTTGCCATCTTCTTTTCTCTTCTTCTTTTCTTTACACAGTTGCGTTTGCAACAGTAGGTTTAGCTTTGTTTTTCCTTTGTAATGGAGAACCAATCTTCTTGATTAATCTACTGCGATTGGTTTCCATTAACACTTGAGGTTATGTAATTCCTGGTTTATTCGCTTTTCCCTTTTCAATACTATGCTATATATTTCTGTTTGTTTAATTCAGGAGTGTATAGTGTTGTGTTGATTTATTTCGGTGATGTTATGTTCCTATATTGAATCGCGTTTGTTTAATTCGCGTGTGTTCGTTCATGTTCGTTTAGTTCATGAGGGCTTAACCCCGTTTGTTTAATTCGGGAATAGGAACATATATCCGTAGTAGCGATTTCGTTTGTTAATTGTTGCTACAACCGAAAGGGGATTAGAATCTGCTTAGGGCTTGGAATTTACATGAACCGATGATAGTGGGAAACCGAGAACAGTAGGTTAATCGTTTTAGTTTATTTGGTAATTAATTTATTTGCTCTGTTTCTGCTTTGTTTTCTTTATTTACTTCCATAATCTCAACCCCCCAAAAATCTAACTTTTTCTGCTAACAACAACCTAAGAGTCCTTGTGAGACGATATCCGAGTTGTCGCTCCCTATCTACCAATTTTTACAAACCGCTCGGTTTTTGGCGCGTGCGCGATAGCGCGACCAACAAACCCAGATTGGTAGTACCTTTTAAATATCTAAATACTCTCTTAACTGCTGAGAGATGAGACTCTCTAGGATCAGATTGAAAATGAGCACATAAGCAAACACTGAACATTATATCAGGCCTAGACGCAGTCATATATAGAAGAGATCCTATCGTACCTCTATATACCTTTTGGTCTACCTTTTTCTCTTTATCATCTTTGTTCAGTATTGAAGTGGGGTGCATAGGAGTATTCATTGGTTTGCAATCATCCATCTTAAACCTCTTTAGAAGTTCCTTTGTATACTTAGTCTGATGGATGTACATCTCGTCCATAGACTGTTTAACTTGAAGTCCAAAGAAGAATTTGAGTTATCCCATCATGCTCATTTCAAATTGTTTCTGCATTAACTTAGAAAATTCCTTACACAGAGATTCATTAGTAGCACCGAAAATGATATCATCACCATAAATCTGTACTATAATGAAATCTGACTTAATAGATTTTCTAAATAAAGTTGTGTCTACTTTTCCTCTGTTAAAACCACTTTCCATTAGAAACGAACTTAACCTATCGTACCAAGCTCTAGGAGCTTGTTTAAGTCCATACAGTGCTTTCTTAAGCTTATAAACATGCTCAGGGTGATTTGTACTTTCAAAGCCAGAAGGTTGCATGACATATACTTCTTCATTAATAAAGTCATTTAAAAAGGCACTTTTAACATCCATTTGAAAAAGCATAATGCTATGATGTATAACAAACGATATTAAAATTCTAATAGCTTCTAGCCTAGAAACTGGTGCAAAAGTTTTTGTGTAGTCTATACCTTCTTCTTGAGAGTAGCCTTGAGCAACAAGTCTTGCCTTGTTTCTCTCTACCTTACCATCTTCATCAAGCTTGCTTCTGTAGACCCACTTTATTCCAATGACTGACTTGTCTTCATGCAGGGGTACAAGAGTCCAGACTTCACTTCTCTCAAACTGATTAAGCTCTTCTTGCATAGCTAGAATCCATCATTCGTCCAGTAGAGCTTCGTCCACTGTCTTCGGTTCACATTCAGAGACTAGAGCAGAATCACCTTATTCTCTGAAGGTTGACCTAGTTCTTAGCTTGTCATTGGGGTTACCAATGATTTGATCTCGAGGATGGTAGTTTTTGAAATACCAAGATTTCTGAGCATTTTCCTGTTGAGAGGTTGACGTTTCTGGTTGTTGTTGAGAAGTGTAATCTACTTGAATATCAGTCTTGATTTCTGGTTTCTTTCCTGAGATATTTAGATCAAGATCTACAAAAGCTTCATCTAGCTCTGATAGTTTCTTATCAGGCTGTTGGTCATCAAATTTTACATGAATACATTCTTCTACAACTAAAGTTCTAGAATTATAAACTCTGAACCCTTTTGAGGATTCATAAAATCCTAGTAGAATTCCATTATCTACCTTAGCATCAAATTCACCAAGTTGATCTTTTGTATTCAAAATGTAACATTTACAACCAAAAGGGTGAAAGTATGAAATGTTGGGTTTTCTACCTTTCCACAATTCATAAGGAGTCTTATTCAGAATAGGTCTAATGTATATTCTATTCTGAATGTAGCAGGCAGTGTTCAATGCTTCAGCCCAGAAGTGCTTAAGGACAGAATTGTCATTGAGCATAGTCCTAGTCATCTCTTGAAGAGATCTCTTCTTTCTCTCTACCACACCATCTCATGCAATAGCTTATTGACAAATTCTCCCCCATGATCACTTCTAATTGAAGTTATACACATGCATTTGCCATTCTGTACACGTTTGCAGAATATAGAAAAGACCTTGAATGACTCATCCTTGTGAGCAAGGAACATAACCCATGTCCATTTAGTGTAGTCATCTACTATGGCCAGACCATATTTCTTACCACTGACACGGGCAGTCCTTGTTGGACCAAAGAGATCAAGGTGTAGCAATTTTAGTGGTCTGTTGGTACTAACAACATTCTTAGATTCAAATGAACTTTTGACTTATTTTCCCTTCTGGCATGCATCACAGAGAGCATCAAATTTGAAACTAAGGTTTGGTAGACCTCTTACAAGGTTATGCTTTTTCAGCTTTGAGATTAATCTCAAACTTGCATGACCCAACCTTTTGTGCCAAATCCATCGTTCATTCTCAATGGATACTAGACATGAGACACTTTGATTTGAGAGGTCCTCTAAGTCAATCTTATACAGATTGTTTTGCCTCTGGGCAGTGAATAGGAGTGATCCATTAGCTTTCTTGACAGTACACATATTCTTATCAAATGAAACAACAAACCCACTAACACATAATTGACTAATGCTAAGCAGATTGTGTTTAAGACCATTTACTAACAGAACATTATCAATGGAGGGAAAATGATGTTTACCAATTTTCCCTATACCAATGATCTTTCCTTTTTGGTTTCCTCCAAAAGTGATCCAGCCACCATCTTTGGGTCTAAGGTCTTGGAACATACACCTTTATCCTGTCATGTGTTGTGAGCACCCACTGTCCAAGTACCAGGACTTCTATTTCTTTCCTGTTGTTAAGCAGATCTGCAACAGGGATTATATTATCTTTAGGTACCCAAATTGACTTGGTTCCTTTCTTGTTAGTGATCATAGGTCGTGAATGTTTTGCATGCTTGTTATGTATGCATCTAGATGACACATGCCCACGTTTTCTACATACTTTGTAGTAAGTATTGGAAGGGCTTGATTTTGACTTAGTGTGCTGTGGACGAACTTTAGAAGCCTTATATTGTGTATGAACTTTTGGTTTATTCAGAGATGCATCTTGCTTGTCTTTATCATAATCAATGCCAGATTTGTCACGATGTGATCTAGAATATCATAAACTGAAATCACTTGTTAGATCTCAACTAACACTTTGCTAAGCAAATTTAATCATTTTGTTAACATCAAAACCTAGAGATTAAATAAACCAGAACCACTTTGGTTCCAACACTTTTTTCTGGTCCGAATTGAAAAATAGCCTTTTAAGCCCATCCCGGTAAAGCCTGAACCCACATCGGGCCGGCCCACCACGAGCCGGGTAGCCCGAATGACCACCTCTACCAATAAAGAAGTGGAATAGAAGCATTCAAGATAAAGGTGGCGTAGAAAAACAAAAACATGTATTTGATAAGACTTTTTTATTTATTTATGGGAATGATGTTTTAAAAAATGTTAAATATGTAGTGTTTTTATTTATTTATGGGAGTATTTGATAAGCCTTAAATAAAAATATTAGTGTTTTTTTTGGAGATGATACTTAGCAATCTTTTATTTCCATGCTTAATTTAAGGACATTTTTCTGAAAATGTTAATGTTATTTTCAAAAAAAATTTAAATATAGATTAATTGCAAAATAAAAAATTTAAAAATATTGGAAAGTGAAAAAAAAAATTAAAATTAGCACATAAACCAATATCTATCCATACCTTGACTTTTTTTGAAGTTTCTTTTCTCCCAAACAAAAGTATATTTTAACATAATATAATATCAATATTACCCATTGAAAAATAGGTTATAATATATTTTTTAAAGGATAAAACATGGGTAAAATTCCATAGGTACATTAGGTGTTGTTTTCCAATAACAATAGGACATGTGTAACTGTTGCGCATGTTATATTTTCATTGATAAGCTATTACATATGCACCATCGTCATTGAAAAACAACACTTATGGTACCTATGAAATTGTACCTAAGTCTTGTCTTCTTTTAAATAATAATAACATAAACTTTCTCATGTACATGGGAAATTAGGATTTCTCCTGCTCCCATGGGAATGTTTTTGGATAAAATGTAGCAAAAAAAAAAAAAAGCATTTATCCAAATGCTACTTTCCTGTGAATTTGTTTTTCTAAAAAAAGAAATCAAATATGAAAAATCATTCCCAGGAAAGTAGCATTTCTACATGCTTTGGAGGGGATAAATCAGCACAGACCATAAGATAGAGTTCCTTGAAACTATCCACTCAATGAATTTTAGATTCAATAGATACCAAATACCAGCCTTCCTCCAACAATCTATAATGGTGTCGCATGTAAAGAAAATATAGAAAGTATTCTCTAAAGCTTCACCACATAGGACACAAGACATGGGACAAGAAACACCTTTATCAAGCAACCGTGATCGGGCAAGAAGAGCTTCCCAACAAGCATGCCAAACACAGTTCTTGATCTTAGAAGGCACTTAAAGGTTCCAAATCAAACTCCAATCGTCAGGCTCCTTAAGATGGTCGTAATTTAGTACTTTATCCATGTAAAGATGATAAGATGACTTTATGGTGCATAAACCATTTCTATTCGGATGACAAATGATATCTGTCCTCTTCAACAACGCTGAAGAGAAGGACTTTAACACCTCATCCACTTATTCGGGATGCATAATTGAAGAGATAAAATCACGGTTCCAAGTTTTCAAATCTGAGAGCATGAAGTTATTAACATGGAGATTCAACAAGTGAGGTGGAAGATCCTGACTTGGGCTAAGAGAAGAGCCTCCTCTTAGCCAAGGGGTGTTCCAAACAGGGATATTGTAAACTAACAGCTTTGCATAATCTGAACAATACTTCTCTTTGTTGAATATTGCTTGATCGAAGATTACAAGGTGTGACCCTCTTTATATCAGGTGCTCACCAATTGTTTGTTACAGGTGCTAACAGAAACTCCTATATATCAGATAACAGCATAACAGCTTTATCTATATCTGATAGCTAACAACTGACTTCTATATTAGTATAGCCAATATGTACTAACTAACTATTTTTTACACTCCCTCTCAAGTTGGAGCATGAAGGTTCTTAATGCCCAACTTGCCAAGGAGAAATTCAAACTTATCCCTTCATAATGGCTTAGTGAAAATGTCTGCTACCTATTTTTTAGTTCCAATCTTCTTAGGTGAAATGTCTCCAGATTGGACTCTCGCTCTCTGACAAAGTAACAGTCCATTTCAACGTGTTTTGTCCTCTCATGAAAGACGGGATTCGCAGCGATGTGAAGTGCCACTTGATTGTCACAGTAAAGAGATGTTGATGAACCTTGTTTAACACATTACTCATACAATAACCATCGTAACCAAATGACTTCGCTGACTGTTGAAGCCATTAACCTGTACTCGACTTCGACTGAAGATTTGGCAACCACTGTTTGCCTTTTTCTTCTCCGGGAGATAGGTGCTGATCCAAGAGTTATAAGGTAACCTGTACAAGACCTTCGAGTAAGGGGACGTCCTCCCCAATCTGAGACGCAAAAGGCTTGAAGAGTGAGATCATTGCTGCTTGGTAAGAAGATGCCCTGTCCTGGTGCAGTTTTTAGATACCTTAGAACTCGATATGCAGAATCCATATGCAATTGTTTAGGTGCTGTCATATACTGACATAGTGTATTAACCACATATGTGATGTCTGGTCTTGTGACTGTAAGGTATAGGAGCCTTCCTAATAGCCTTCGGTATTGTGCAGGATTAGTGTCAGGGTCTTCATCTCGTGCTTGTAACTTGCAGTTTTGCTCCATTGGGAACATACTTAGTCTGCAATTTTGCATTTTTGTTTCATGTAGGATATCCAAAACGTACTTCCTTTGACTGAGTACTATACCCTTAGGTGATCTATGTTGGAACCAAAGTGATTTGGATTTAATTAATCACTATGTTTTGATGCTAACAAAAAGATTAAATTTGTTTGGAAAAGTGTTAGTTGTTATCTAACAAGGTTATTCAATTTTTACAGGATTGCATGAAATTATATAAGTAATATTTTATATAAAGTTCTGCTTGGAATGAGTAAGTAATCTCGCGTCCAATCGTGTAGATGAGCTAGCCAAAAACGTGTGGTAATTTAACTCTCTATTCTGTTTGAGTAAACAAGAATTTGAGTAGACGAGCCTTAAAATTCTGAGTAGACGTGTCTAGTTTGCCCACGTCGTGACGACGGGAATAATCAGTAGAATTGAATCAACTAAAATAATCAAGTAAACGAGCTCTACGTGCCACATCACCAGACGAAGATTATGATAACTCACTGAGGTATAGCAAGTCCAAAGATTTGATAGACGAGAGGATATGCCACGTCCGCAGACGAGCAAAATGAAATAGGGAACAGACTTAGTCTCACATATAACTAAGTAGTCGGAGTTCTTAAGTACAAGAGCTCCAGCTCTTGAATGATCAAATGCAATCTGACCCACAATAAATTTCTTTCAAATGATTGTTTTTTATTTCAATAGTATATTTGTTCTTCATATTTGTTTTATCTGTTTTAATGTTTTACCTTGTTGTAAAAGAAGCTTAGTACCATCAAGGAAATACAAAAGCATATAGTACAATGAGGAAATGAAAAGTGACTTGTACGAATTCTTATTTCTTCTTTGGAAAAAGTTGGATTGTACACAAAAGTGGAAAGAATGTTTTCAAGGTACAAATTGCTCAGAGCAATGAGCCTTCATTTCGTGCTACCTTGATAACCAATAGTACATTTCAACATTGCCAAGATAAAACCTATCAGTCACAACGGATATTATTTCATCTCTAAACGGGAAATTCAAAATGACCGTTAAAGCTCTTCAAGAGAAGGAGAAGGTCACTATAAATAGAAGACCTCAGATACTGAAGGACAACTTTTGCTAGCCTAACTTCTACCAATACGATACTTGCTAGAACAAGCTTTTATTCTTTCATTCTTTCAAAAGTACAAGTCTGTAATCCTTTAGTTTGAATATTGTGAAAATATTCATCTGATCTTAAACTTTCATATCTTCACACATAGTGAGTTAAGAAGATCATAAGTTAAATATATTTGTTAGATTTAGAGCACTGTAGAGCCTTGGTAAGAAATGACTACTTGTAAGCCCGAATAGGTGTTGAATACTTGGTTGTAATCTATTTGGAGTAATAGTGGATAAAACCTTCAAGTCGAAGGGACTGGACGTAGCTCTTGGTTGGAAGAGAGTGAATCGGGATAAAATCTCTTGTGTGAATCTTCTATCCCTAAACTCTTGACTTTATTTGTTTGTATTGATTTGTGGGGTTTTGACATTGCTTTTGTTAAGCTTCTAAAAGATCTATTTGTGTGTGCTTATTTATATGTTAATCATTTTTGGTGAGAAATCTGTTTTGAAAAAGGTTGTTTTCGAAAATTATCAACAAACACAATTCAACCCCCTTCTTGTGTTTGCCCATGTCAACTTCAATCTAGCCACTTCAATAACTAAAAAGTATTTCAGTGGTCCCAATTCCATGATGCTGAAAGTTCTATCAAGATATTCTTTCACCCATTACATTGAGTCCATGTTATTTCCAGCTAGGATTACATCATCAACATAGATCAATGCAGTGAGGAAGACTTGTTTCCTTTTGAAGATGAAAAGGAAATGGTCCGTCAGAGATTGAACAAACCCAATTTCAATAAGCGCGCTAATGAATTTGTGGTACCAATTCCTTGAAGCTTGACGTAAGCCATAGAGTGACTTCTTGAGCTTATAAATACGGGTGTCTTCTTTCTTTGCAAATACTTGAGGAATCTTCATGTAGATCTCTTCATCCAAGTCCCCATGAAGAAACACCTTATTAACATCTAGTTGATGCACAAGCCACCCCTTTGATACTGCTATGGTGAGAAGACACCTTATAGTCACCAATTTCGCCACCGGAGCAAAGGTCTCATGGTAGTCCTCACCCTCAATTTGTGTGAATCCCCTTCCCACTAGACGAGCCTTATATCGTTCAACTTCACCATTTGGTTTGAACTTGATTTTGTAGATCTACTTTGAGTCCACTATGTTCTTTCCAGGAGGTAAATGAGTGAGACTTCAAGTTGTTAAGTCTCTAAAATGTCCGATGTGCATTTCCCTAAGTTTTGATGAAAACTAAACATTGGTTAATGATTTAATTAACCTTCATATTGGTTGCTAACCTGTCTATCGAGTGTGCAAATTAAGTAAGTCAAACAGACGTCCAAAAAAGTGTAAACAAACAGACGTCCAACAAAGTGTAGCAAACAGACGTCCAACAAAGTGAAACAAACTTGCGTCCACCAAAGTGATGGAAGCCAGCGTCTACTATCGTGGCATTTGGAGCTCGTCCATTAAGGTCAGAATGGGTCGTCCAATGACGTGGCAATTGGAGCTCGTCCATTAAGGTCATAATGGCTCGTCCAATGGCGTGGCATTTGGAGCTCGTCCATTAAGGTCATAATGTATCCGTCCAATGACGTGGCAAATGGAGCTCGTCCACCAGAGTAATAGAGGCTCTTGTCCACTACAATAACAGAAGCTCTCGTCCACTAAAGTAACAGAGGCTCTCGTCCACTAGAGTAACAGAAGTGCTCGTCCACTAAAGGTGATAGAAGCGCTCGTCCACTAGTCTTTGGACTTGCTAAGTCCTTAATATGGAGCTCGTCTACTAGCCCGAATGAAAACTCAAATGACTAGATAGACGTGATTATTTTCAATATGGAAGCACTTATCTTATGAACGCGAATTCTATAAGGATTATCAGAATCTTAGTTCAAGAACCAAGAAAGAGACTTGAAGCCTTCTCTCCTACTCAGCTTCACGATTATCAATAAAAGTCATAAGATACTCTCTCAAGCAACCTTGGATAATCAGAACCAAAGACCAGTTAAAGAATGCTTCCAACGTGCTTTATTCCCTAGTACCTCTGGTCCTTACACAAAAAGGGAAGTGTACTCAGTAAAGTACAAAAAGCTCTTTGCACAACCTTGATATGGCTGTAGCACGATGAATAAGGCCATGATCCTTCATGTTAGAGTACAACCAATGACTCTATTTCATTAATGGCTGCCCAGAACAACTCTATTGCATTAATGACTGCCCAGAACGACTGTATTGCAATTAATAAAGTTCTGCTTGAAGCCAACATCTGAGGGGATGTCTCTAACGGATCCTAAATGCTTGAAGACCATAAATACAGAAGTCATTGAAGATGAAGAAGAAGAGAATACACATTGCATTAAAACGCCATTACTATGAGCATTTATTTCTTCATTCTTTTATTCTGTATTCTTCAATCATTTTGAAGTTATTACGCAGACTTTCCTAAGCCTTATATTTAAACCACTCTCTGAGTGTTAGTGAAAGATCTGCCTGTGAGAAGTTGTATTTATTACAAACCCAATATGTCAAACAAACCAGAGTGAGCCTGAAAAGGCTAGGTGTGAAAATAATACTTGCCTTGAGCCTGAAGAGGCTAGGTGTGCAAATAATACTTGTCTTGAGCCTGAAGAGGCTAGGTGTGCAAATAATACTTGAGTCTGTAACCTCATCAGTTATAGTGGATAAATCTTGGTGCTGCCAATGACTGGACGTAGCTCTTTGCTTTGAAGAGTGAACCAGGATAAATAACCGTGTCAATCTCTCTTCCCTTAAACTCTTTAATCGCCTTAGTTTTCTTAGGTCTATCATGTGGTGTGCTTGCAAAAGTCACCCGGTCATCCTGTTTTCTTCCACTCGTCCAAATCTAGCCTTTTTTGTTTGTGAAAAGATTTCAACTTTGCTTAAATTCTGATAAACACAATTCAACCCCCCTTCTTGTGTTTATAGTTGTCTATTTCAGTTGGTATCAGAGCTCGGCCCTGCGGGTTGAGCATCTAACGAGTGTAGAGGTAAAAGGTCCTGAAGAATAGACATGACGGCTGGAGCTAGTACAAGTGGAAGTCATCAGACTGAAGGAGCCTCCCTAACCAGACCTCGTTACTTCAATGGAGAAAATTACAACTACTGGAAAGATAGATTTCAGTGGTTTATTCTATCCACAAACTCTGATCTTTGGGATGTCATCACAGATGGTCCATTCATTCCCAAGAATGATGATAACACTGACAAAACAAAAGCTCAGTGGACTGGTGCAGAAAAGACAAATTGGGAGATGAACCACAAAGCCAGATATAACATTATTTGTGCTCTCAGTCTGGAGGAGTTTGAGAAGGTTTGTGCTTGCGACCCTGGGAAGGAAATATGGGACACTTTAGCTGTCACTCATGAAGGAACATCTAAAGTCAAAGAGTCAAAGATTGCCACACTTGTCAGAAAGTATGAACTATTAGTCATGGAGGAAGGTGAGTCTGTTGCTCAGATGATAGGAAGATTCCAAACTATAATCAACAGTTTGAAATCTCTTGGAAAAGTCTATACCAATGCTGAGAAGGTTGGAAAGATTCTGAGAAGTCTACCTAAACAGTGGAGACCTTTGGTCACAGCTATCTCCCAAGCCAAGGATCTCACTACCTTGGCTATGGATGAACTTCTTGGAACACTCACTGTTCATGAGCAAGAACTTGGAGATGAAGTTGCACCAAAGAAGGGCAAGTCAATTGCTCTGAAAGCTGATCAAAAGTCAGCAAAAGTTTCCAAGGCTCTGAAGGCAGATGAGTCATCCAGTGATGCTGACCTATCAGAACTTGAGGATTCTGGGAGTGATGAAGAGTTGTCTTTCCTGACCAGGAAGATAAAGCTTCTCCTACAGAAAAAGAAGTTCAAGAGGGATAGGTCATTCAGAAGGTTTAACAAAGACAAGAACTTCAAAGAATACACCTCAATAGACAAAAGTCCAATTGTTTGCTGTGTGTGCAAGAAGCCCGGTCACTTCAAGGCTAAATGTCCTCAACTCAAGAAGGCCCCTTTTAAGAAATTCTTCAAGAAGAAGAAGATAGGAATGATGGCTACTTGGGAGGATCTGGAGTCAACATCTTCTGATGAAGAAACTGAGGAAGAAGCCAATCTCTGTTTGATGGCCAACACTGAATCAGACTCTGATGATGAGGTACATCCTGACTATGAAGAATTACTTGATGCCTATGAGGAGTTGTTGGAGGAATCCAACTGCTTATCTAAAGCCTTCAAATCCCTCAAGAGAGAGTATGTAAAGCTCACCAGTGAGCATAAAAAGAAATCTTAAGAGTGCGAGAAGCTGGCTAAAGAGAACAGTGAGCTGAAGACTGAAAAGTCTAATGAAACTAAGATCTCAAGTGAAACATCACCATCTGAAGAAGTT
Source organism: Sophora flavescens (assembly GCA_030762895.1). Classification (NCBI taxonomy): domain Eukaryota; kingdom Viridiplantae; phylum Streptophyta; class Magnoliopsida; order Fabales; family Fabaceae; genus Sophora; species Sophora flavescens. The sequence goes on from CM061066.1 coordinate 170,885,633, forward strand.
GAAAAACTTCAACAGAAAGTCGAAGAGCTCACTTCTGATCTTGCCAAATTTGTTAATGGTAGAGACAATCTGACTAAGCTACTTGGCATTCAGAAGCACACTCTTAACAAAGAAGGTATTGGATATGTCCATCAGACACATCATAAAGTATCAACTAAAGTTCCTACAGTATCTGTTAAGTCAATTGTAACCAAATCTACACCTATTTGTAACTTCTGTGGAAAAACTGGGCATGTTATGTCTAAGTGTATCCATAAGAATAGAAGGAAGTCTTTACAGACTCCTAGAACTAACAGAAAAGGACCCAGAAAAATATGGGTACCTAAAGATCAAATAATTTTTGTTGCAGATGTCCTCAACTGGACAAAGAAAACACCACTGCTGGTACCTGGACAGTGGTTGCTCGCGTCATATGACAGGAGAAAGGTCTATGTTCCTAGACCTCCAACTTAAGAAAGGAGGACACGTTGCCTTCGGAGGAAATCAGAAAGGGAAAGTTATAGGAATTGGTACTATTGGTGGTAAACCCCCTCTTACCTCTATATCAAATGTTCTTATGGTTAAAGGATTAAGACACAATTTGCTTAGCATAAGTCAATTATGTGATAGTGGTTTTGATGTTTCCTTTACCAATGATGTATGCATAGTTAAAGACTGTAGTGGCAAAACCTTCTTTTCAGCTAAAAGGCAACAAAATCTTTATCAAATTGAAGGTATCGATCTCTCAGATCAAAGTGTAACCTGTCTGATGTCTAAAGAGGATGAGAGATGGTTATGGCATAAGAAACTAGGACATGCTAGTTTGAAACTAATTTCTGAATTAAAAAGGAATAATCTCATGAGAGGATTGCCTGATATTAGCTTTAAGAAAGATGTCTTGTGTGATGCATGTCAGAGAGGTAAACAGATAAAATCAAGTTTCAAATCTAAAAACCAAGTATCAACCTCTAGACCTCTTCAGTTGTTACACATAGATCTGTTTGGACCAGTTAGTGTTGCCAGCCTGGCTGGAAGAAAATATGGATTTGTCATAGTTGATGACTATTCTAGATACACATGGGTACTCTTCCTAACACACAAGGATGAGTCTTTTAAGGCTTTCTTAGTATTCTGCAAAAGAGTACAAAATGAGCAAGGTTTCTGTATTTCTACCCTTAGAAGTGATCATGGGGGAGAATTTGAAAATGAGCAGTTTAGACAGTTCTGTGAGGAGAATGGAATCTCTCACAATTTCTCTGCACCTAGAACTCCACAGCAAAATGGAGTGGTTGAGAGAAATAACAGATCTATGCAAGAGATGGCTAGATCTATGCTCAATGAAAATAATCTCCCTAAGTACTTCTGGGCAGAAGCTGTAAACACTGCTTGTTATGTACAAAACATAATACTTATTAGGCCTTTTCTAAAAAGGACTCCTTATGAATTGTGGATAGGAAAAAACCCCAACATATCTTATTTTCATGCTTTTGGATGTGAATGTTTTATTCTGAATACCAAAGATAATCTTGGAAAGTTTGATTCTAAGGTTGATAAAGGTATTTTCGTAGGTTATTCTGAAAAGTCTAAGGCTTTTAGAGTTTACAATTCAAGAACTTGTATTATTGAAGAATCTGTTCATGTTAAATTCAATGATGGATTAAAGACTGATAAAGAACTATCAGATCTAGAAGATGATCTTGCAGGTCTTGATATAAACAAGTCAGAAAGTCAACAACCCGATCTAACCAAAATAGAACCTGTGACTGAGGCTGAAAGACAAGTGGAACAGGTCAGTCATCAGACAAGTCAAGATCTTTATGATGATCTCAAAAGGGATTGGAAATTCAACACTCATCATCCTAAGGATCTTATTATTGGAAATCCTTCTGAAGGAGTAAGGACCAGATCCACATTAAGAGAATCAAGCAATGTGGCCTTTATTTCAGATTTGGAGCCTAAACGCATTGAAGAAGCTCTTGAGGATGAAAGCTGGATTCTTGCTATGCAAGAAGAACTTAACCAGTTCACCAGAAATGATGTCTGGACTCTTGTCTCTAAGCCTAAAAACAAGTCAGTTATTGGAACAAGATGGGTCTTCAGAAACAAATTAGATGAAGATGGTAAAGTTGTCAGAAATAAAGCAAGGTTAGTAGCTCAAGGCTATAACCAACAAGAAGGTATTGATTATACTGAAACCTTTGCACCTGTAACTAGAAGAGAAGCCATACGCATTTTAAGGTCATGTGCTGCACAACACCAAATTACCCTGTTTCAAATGGATGTAAAAAGTGCTTTTCTAAATGGTATAATTGAAGAAGAAGTGTATGTTAAACAACCCCCTGGTTTTGAGGATACTGATCAACCAGATCACGTTTTCAAACTTAAAAAATGCATTATATGGTTTGAAACAAGCACCTAGAGCATGGTATGATAGACTCAGTTCTTTTCTCATGCATAATGGTTTTACTAGAGGACAAGTAGACACCATTCTGTTCAAAAAATGCTCTAAAGAGAACTTTATTATAGTTCAAATTTATGTTGATGATATTATTTTTGGAGCAACTAATGAAAAGCTGTGCAAGGAATTTTCAAATCTAATGCAAGCTGAATTTGAGATGAGCATGATGGGAGAATTGAAGTTCTTCCTTGGATTACAAATCAAGCAAACAAGTGATGGAATTTACATTCATCAAAAAAAATATACCAAGGAGATACTCAAGAAATACAAAATTAAAAATGCAAAGCTCATGAAAAACTAAGCAAAGATGATGAAGGTAAAAAGGTAGATCAAACTGTCTACAGAGGTATGATTGTCTCTCTACTGTACTTAACTTCAAGCAGACCTGACATTCAATTTAGTGTCTGTATGTGTGCTAGATTCCAATCTGATCCTAGAGAATCTCATCTTAAGGCTGTTAAAAGAATATTTAGATATTTGCTTGGAACTACTAATCTTGGTTTGCTGTATTTAAGATCAAAAGAATACAGATTAGTGGGATATTGTGATGCTGATTTTGCTGGAGACAGAATATAAAGAAAAAGCACTAGTGGAGGAGGTCACTTCATTGGAGCAAGTTGAGTCTCATGGTCAAGCAAGAGGCAGACAACCATTGCCTTGTCTCTGCTTTGACGAGAATACATCTCTGCTGCTAGTTGTTGCTCTCAACTCTTATGGGTAAAACATCAACTTGAGGATTACTCTATTTATTAACATAACATATATGTATGGTGTGATAATTCGAGTGTTATATGCTTAACTAAAAATCCAATTCAGCATTCTAAGGCTAAACATATCGAAATCAAACATCATTTCATTAGAGATTATGTTCAAAAAGGCATCTTTGATATTAAGTTTGTTAAAACTGAAAATCAATGGGCTGATATTTTCACTAAACCCCTCGTAGAAGATAGGTTTTTATTTATTAGAGATAATCTAAACATGCATTGTATTGTTGAATGGCATGTCTGAATGTTAAGCTGTCTGTGCTAAATCTATCATTACTCCTATATACATGTTCTTTCAACTAAGCATTAGTTCAGGGGGAGTAATGATACAATAGTTTAAGTGGAGTATGTCTAATATGCTTGCTGCATTACTATGATTTTCTTACATGTTATCTTGCCCTTAACATATCTCAAATAAAACTTGATAACCCTTTTTGATGTTGACAAAAGGGGGAGAATAGGAGAAATTAAGATTTGTGTTAGAAATATGTTATAGGAGAATGGAAGAATGAATATTATATGACCTGTTCGCTTAAGAAAATTTCAACCTGTCTGATATATGCTATTTTCTTTGTTGATATTTTCTGAGGTTCATTAAATCATCTCAATGTTTGTCATCATCAAAAGGGGGGAGATTGTTAAGTCTCTAAAATGTCTGATGTGCATTTCCCTAAGTTTTGATGAAAACTAAACATTGGTTAATGATTTAATTAACCTTCATATTGGTTGCTAACCTGTCTATCGAGTGTGCAGATTAAATAAGTCAAACAGACGTCCAAAAAAGTGTAAACAAACAGTCGTCCAACAAAGTGTAACAAACAGACGTCCAACAAAGTGTAACAAGCAGACGTCCAACAAAGTGAAACAAACTTGCGTCCACCAAAGTGATGGAAGCCAGCGTCTACTATCGTGGCATTTGGAGCTCGTCCATTAAGGTCAGAATGGGTCGTCCAATGACGTGGCATTTGGAGCTCGTCCATTAAGGTCAGAATGGCTCGTCCAATGGCGTGGCATTTGGAGCTTGTCCATTAAGGTCATAATGTATCCGTCCAATGACGTGGCAAATGGAGCTCATTCACCAGAGTAATAGAGGCTCTTGTCCACTACAGTAACAGAAGCTCTCGTCCACTAAAGTAACAGAGGCTCTCGTCCACTAGAGTAACAGAAGTGCTCGTCCACTAAAGGTGATAGAAGCGCTCGTCCACTAGTCTTTGGACTTGCTAAGTCCTTAGTATGGAGCTCGTCTACTAGCCCGAATGAAAACTCAAATGACTAGATAGATGTGATTATTTCAATATGGAAGCACTTATCTTATGAACGCGAATTCTATAAGGATTATCAGAATCTTAGTTCAAGAACCAAGAAAGAGACTTGAAGCCTTCTCTCCTACTCAGTTTCACGATTATCAATAAAAGTCAGAAGATACTCTCTCAAGCAACCTTGGATAGTCAGAACCAAAGACCAGTTAAAGAATGCTTCCAACGTGCTTTATTCCCTAGTACCTCTGGCCCTTACACAAAAAGGGAAGTGTACTCAGTAAAGTACAAAAAGCTCTTTGCACAACTTTGATATGGCTGTAGCACGATGAATAAAGCCATGATCCTTCATGTTAGAGTACAACCAATGACTCTATTTCATTAATGGCTGCCCAGAACAACTCTATTGCATTAATGACTGCCCAGAACGACTGTATTGCAATTAATGAAGTTCTGCTTGAAGCCAACATCTGAGGGGATGTCTCTAACGGATCCTAAATGCTTGAAGACCATAAATACAGAAGTCATTGAAGAAGAAGAAGAAGAGAATACACATTGCATTAAAACGCCATTACTCTGAGCATTTATTTCTTCATTCTTTTATTCTGTATTCTTCAATCATTTTGAAGTTATTACGCAGACTTTCCTAAGCCTTATATTTAAACCACTCTCTGAGTGTTAGTGAAAGATCTGCCTGTGAGAAATTGTATTTATTACAAACCCAATATGTCAAACAAACCAGAGTGAGCCTGAAAAGGCTAGGTGTGAAAATAATACTTGCCTTGAGCCTGAAGAGGCTAGGTGTGCAAATAATACTTGTCTTGAGCCTGAAGAGGCTAGGTGTGCAAATAATACTTGAGTCTGTAACCTCATCAGTTATAGTGGATAAATCTTGGTCTTTGCCAATGATTTGGACGTAGCTCTTTGCTTTGAAGAGTGAACCAGGATAAATAACCGTGTCAGTCTCTCTTCCCTTAAACTCTTTAATTGCCTTAGTTTTCTTACGTCTATCAAGTGGTGTGCTTGCAAAAGTCACCCGTCCATCTTGTTTTCTTCCACTCGTCCAAATCTAGTCTTTTTTGTTTGTGAAAAGATTTCAACTTTGCTTAAATTCTGATAAACACAATTCAACCCCCCTTCTTGTGTTTATAGTTGTCTATTTCACAAGTGTTGTTTTTCTCCAAAGCTTCAACCTCCCTTTTCATGACCTCTCTCCAATGATGATGCTTCACTGCCTGCATAAAAGTTTTAGGCTCATCTTTGGAAGAAATGGCCACTAGGTAGGCTAAATGAGATTTATAATTTTATCATAAGACAAGTAATTTGATAAAGGATGAACTACAGAGTTACCAGAAGATATGTTAGGCAAGATGGGTATGACAGAAGGTGGGAAGATCAATTTGACAATCTAACAAATGCTTGGGAAGTTGCCTCTGCCTTCCACTTTGTCTTCCTTCATTAGTAGGCTCATTATGGACAATTTCAGTTTCTGCATTTTCTGTTTCAACTTTCAAGGACAGCCTGGTCAGGATCATTTTTAGTGCCCTGATCAGTTTCTTGCCTTCTGTCTGAAGCATCAGGTACTTTGTCATCATAGCACACAGTTTCGGGTACCTGTCTTTGGTTTCAATTTTTTTTTTTGAAAGGAAGTTCAGTTTCAAAGAACTTAACATCTCTGGACACAAAAATCGTTTCATACACTTTATAACCCTTTTGTCCTAGAGGATAGCCTAGGAATACACATGCTCTCCCCCGCTCATCAAACTTCCCTTCTCTATTAGTTTTTAAAACATAAACAAGACATCCAAATACTTTCAAATGACTATAGCTAGGTTTCCTATCAAACATGATTTCATATGGTGTTTTGTAATTAATAACCTTTGAGGGGAGTCTATTAATTATGTGCACAGCTGTGAAGGCACGTTCTCCCCAAAATCTAACAGGTAAACCTGAATGGAACCTTAGGGCACGTGCAATTTCAAGCATGTGCCTATATTATTGTTCCACCACCCCATTTTGTTGGGGTGTGTAGGTACATGACAATTGCATTATTATTCCTCTACTCTCATAAAAGCTTTGCATGTGACTTGATGTAAATTCTAGTCCATTATTCGTTCTTACATGCTTGATTCATTTTCCAAATTGAGTCTCAATCATACATATGAACATAGGCAAGTATCTTTCCACTTTTGAATTATGCTTCATAAGATATATCCAAGTACCTCTACTAAAATCATCAACAATTGAAAGGAAATAATTTGCTCTAGAAGTGGATGAGGTATTGTAACGACCCCATATATCAAAATGAATAAAATCAAAACATGCTTTAGATTTTATTGAACTAACAGGAAAAGAGAGTCTACTTTGCTTAGCCTAATACATGAGTCACATTGTAACCTATTCTGATTTTTATAGAAATCAATACCTATTATCTTCATTTTATCTTCTGAAGTGTGTCCAAGTCGTGAATGCCATATTGTGGCTTCATCTGACTTGTTGATCTTCATTGCCATTCCCCTATGTGTAGTTGGCTCAAGAAGATATAGGCCATCTTGATGTCTACCCATCCCAATCAGGATCCTCGAATGCAAGTCCTATATTGCACAAAAGTCACCCATGAAGGTAATAGCACAATTATTTTATTTTGTCAGTTTACTAACCGAAAGTAAGTTGCATTGAAAAGTTGGAATATGTAAAACATTGTTTAGTCTCATTCCATTAGTTAGAATGGCTTTCCCTGTAATTTCCACTGGCACACTTGCACCATTTGGAATTCGAATAGGGTTTTGATTGGAGAATTCTTTCTCTCTAAGCATATCATCATTATATGTAATATGTTTTGTAGCTCCTGAATAAATGATCCAGAGCTTATCTAATACATAGTTACCTGCCATGTTTACCACCGGTTTAGATTGCTGTTTTGGTTGCACAGATTCTGCATCTCCTTTCAGCTGTTGCAGTAGTTTCTCATACTGTTGTAGTGATAGGCCTGGGACTGGACTGTCTTCTGTGCCAACCCGTGCTGCCTTGAAATTACCCTTCTTGGTATTCCATGACCCTTTTGTATCATGATTTGACTTCTTCCAATCTGTTGGATAGCCAACAATCTCCCAGCATTCCTCTTGAGTATGTCCTACCTTTTGACAATGTTCACATCTTGGCCTTTCTTTCTTGTTTCTTGCCTGATTATCATTGCCTTTGTACCGTGTGTTGTTTGCCTGGAATGCTGCTATTTCAGTCACGGACTTGTGCAAGGCAGAAACCAATCTTTGTTGCTCATCCTCGGCTACAAGATGATATGCTTGTCCAAGAGAAAGTGTAGGAGTCATGCTCAAGATTTGTGTCTTAACAGTAGCAAAGACATCGTCCAACCCCATGAGGAAATCATATAATTGTTCCCTTTCCTTCATTTGTACCAGACGCCATTGTAAGTCACACTTATAATCCCCATATGAGCATTTGGGCCAAGGATCAATGGAGTATGCTTCATCCCACAAGCCTTGAGTTTGGTATAGTATGCATGAACTGATAGTTTCTCTTGCCTGAGTAAGGTCACTGCCCGACGAAGGTCATACATCCTTGGTGCACTCTCTTTCCCAAATCTTTCCTTAATCTCAACCCAGATTTCGTGGACTGTATTTGCATATCTCACACTATTTCTAACCTCTTTATCCATGCTACTTTTGAGCCAACCCTTGACCATGGCATTGCACCGCATCCAATGAGCAACATAGGGGAATCTGCCTGAGGCATGGGAATTGACCCATCTACAAATCCTATCTTGTTCTTGGCGTACAGAGCATTGCTCATGTTTGTGACCTACCCCCCATAATTTCCATCATGGAGTGGTCCACTGACAAAGATTGGTCCAGGGTGATATGAGGCATGAATATAATAAGGAGACATAGAGTCAATATGATGTTCATTACCCGAGAATTCCTCATTGATGTTGATTTTCTTGCCTTTCTTGGTTGGCGATAGGGCAGAATCATTGTTCTTCTTGCTTGATGAGGATTTCGGCTCAACATCTTGAATCTCATCTTCTGGGTTGCTCGACATGTTGATTCAGAAATCTTTGAAGCGAAATATGGACTTCCAGATCTTTTGGCTTTGTGATACCATGTAAACTAACAGCTTTGCATAATCTGAATAATACTTCTCTTTGATGAATATTGCTTGATCGAAGATTACAAGGTGTGGCCCTCTTTATATCAGGTGCTCACCAATTGTTTGTTACAAGTGCTAACAGAAACTCCTATATATCAAATAACAGCATAACAGCTTTATCTATATCTGATAGATAACAACTGACTTCTATATTAGTATAGTCAATATGTACTAACTAACTATTTTCTACAGATATTACTACCATCCCCAATCTTCCATTTATAGCCTTCTTTCAACACAACCCGGGAACCAGATGCTACGCCATGAAAAGCTTGGATTGTGACAAGGTGAGAATCCAAGAAATTCCCTTTGGGGTTGTATTTGGCTTTAATGACTCTAGAGGAAGTAGCTTTTGGGTGAGAAATCAATCTCCAACCTTGCTTCCCTAACATAGCTAAATTGAAAGCATGTAAATTGAGGAAACTCATACCTCCAAAATCTTTCATCATAATAAGCTTTACAACATCATTCCATAGCTTTGCATTTCTAGCGAGCCAGCAACTCCACATAACTATGGCCATTTCTGCATACTTTGGAGGGGATAAATCAGCACAGACCATAAGATAGAGTTCCTTGAAACTATCCACTTGATGAATTTTAGACTCAATAAGATGTCAAATACCAGTCTTCCTCCTTCAATCTATAGTGGTGTCACATGCAAAGAAAATATAGAAATTATTCTCTAAAGCTTCACCGCATAGGACACAAGACATGGGACAAAAAACACCTTTATCAAGCAACCGTGATCGGGTAGGAAGAGCTTCCCAACAAGCATGCCAAACACAGATCTTGATCTTAGGAGGCATTTGCAGGTTCCAAATCAAACTCCAACCGCCAGGCTCCTTAAGATGGTCGCAATTTAGTACTTTATCCATGCAAAGATGATAAGATGACTTTCCAGTGTATAAACCATTTCTATTCGGATGCCAAATGATCTTGTCCTCTTTAACAACGCTAAAGAGGGGGACTTTTAACACCTCAGCCACTTCTTCGGGATGCAGAATTGAAGAGATGAAATCACGGTTCCAAGTTTTCAAATCTGGGAGCATGAAGTTATTAACATGGAGATTCAACAAGTGAGGTGGAAGATCCCGACTTGGGCTAAGAAAAGAGCCTCCTCTTAGCCAAGGGGTGTTCCAAACAGGGATATTACTACCATCCCAGTCTTCCATTTATGTCTTTCAACACAACCCCCAGATGCTACGCCATGAAAAGCTTGGATTGTGATCAAGGTGAGACTCCAAGAAATTCCCTTTGGGGTTATATTTGGCTTTAATGACTCTAGACGAAGTAGTTTCTCGATGAGAAATCAATGTCCAACCTTGCTTCCTTAACATAACTAAGTTAAAAACATATAAATTGTGGAAACACATACCTCTAAAATCTTTCATCTTAATAAGCTTGTCCCAAAACCACTACCTAATACATTTTCTTTTTCACTCTTCGATCCCCATAAAAAAAGAGTATACATTGGCCAATAGTGAGTAGTGACTACTTATTTAGCTTGAATTTTCCATTTTCATTTAACGCATAGATAAATAATTAGTCCATTACGTGGCTGAAAGAAAAAAAAAAGTAAATAAGGGAAAATAGCAAAAAAATTGTTTGTAGCCATTTGACGAGTTGAATTTTATGGAATGAAATTAATCACTAATCAATAATAATAATTTCCAATTTTCCAGTTAAACTATGATGTATGACCGCACCGTCATGAGCACTGTCTGTGCTTGAGGAATTTTACCGAAAACAAACAATAGCTTATATAGCGTTATTTATTTATGTATGTTTGTCATACTTTATTTTCTTCTTTTCGATTAGACTTTGCTGCGAAACTCTGAAATTTTCCGATTCTAATGGCAGTTGGAATTGGGAATGGAAAACTGAAAGCAGAGTCTTCAAGTTGTTCTCCAAATTAAGCCTCACAGAACACAACAACACAACGCGCACGCTTTCGGTATCAGATCTAAGAGCAGATCCATTTTCTCTCAGTTTCCCGGGAAAATGGAAAAGTTTATCGACAACTTGCCGCCGATGGATCTGATGCGATCCGAGAAGATGAGCTTCGTTCAGCTCATCATCCCCGCCGAGTCCGCTCACCGTGCCATCTCCTATTTAGGCCAACTCGGTCTTCTTCAATTCCGAGATGTTAGTCCTCTCTCAGATCCAACCTTGCTTCATTCGTATTCTCTCTCTATTTCTTCTTCGCTTATTTTGTTCTTTCTTTTTGCGGATATTAGTTTCGGTGTTTGAGGTGTTCTTCAAGTTCCTTATGGAGTTTTTGTGATTCCTGTTGTGCATGAATGAATAATTTGTATTGTATTAGTGATTGTGTGTGTGTTTCTTAAACTGTTAGTTGAATTGAGTGTGCGTGCCTTGTGTAATGACGAAAATGCAGTCCTATAGGTTTAATTCAATGTTGAATGCAAAATTTGTAGGAATCTAGTGCTGATGAGTTCTTGACAAGTTTGTGTGGTTGATTTGGATGTTAGATCCTTCATGTTGTACAGTTTATGCGACTGATCCAATGTTTAAGTGTAATTTTATGGTGAATTTCTTGAAATGGTGGATCTAATTATGGTTTGAGACTTGAGAGGTACGAGATTGGTTGCATTATGGGTTTCTTAAGTTTAATGTTGGTTGTATAGATTATGGAGTACGTAAAGTCGTAAAATGCAGAGGACTAGGCTAAGTTTGATGATTAGATTGTCGAGCTTTGGTGTTTTTTTCATCCTTGTTGGAGGTGGTTAATACCTTGTCTAATTGGTTCAGAGATGATTAGATCACTGCTCTCTGTTGAAATTGTTTAATTGGTTTCATTTTGAAGTTAGATTGCTTCAATGTATATTCGAATACTGTTGATAATGGTGAATTATTCCACTGGTAATTCAGGACAGGATGAATGGATGATTTTATGTATGGTTGTCTATGTTCAACTATCATGTGTTATTTATTGTGTTAGAAGATTGTTTTTGTCGAGAATTGTTTTATTATTATTATTATTATTATTATTTGATCTATTCTGTCATACATTTGCACTTGGAGAGACTAAAAAGTGTGGATATTATTTGACTTTCCAATGTTGTATCTTTGAAATATCATATGCTATGCTGTCCTACTGTCCGTATTTATGAAAGATATTTTGGGTAACTACTTTGCAGGTGTATTAGGAAATATTCAAAATTTGTTCAAACTTTTTTGTTTCTCTCCATATGTAGACTTGTAGAAGTACCTTTTCTGGTCTGGATGTTACTGGTGTAAAACTTCTCTTATGATATTTCATTGTTGCCTTTTTTATGGACACTCTTTTCTCATCTGCAGTTAAATGCAGATAAAAGCCCCTTCCAGAGAACGTTTGTTAATCAGGTAATTTTCATTGCACTAACTAGAAATCCTCTTGCATTCTGAATGCCCTAAATCTTGTCACCTTTTTGGAATGGTAGCTTATTGGTATAATTTTTGGATATTAGTCTTCAGTTGGGATTTGAGACTTATCTATGTGGCCAGTTCTTATAACACCCTGTCCTTGTATCGTTGCATTTACAACTTGATTTGCTTGTTTAAAAAAAAAATTGAAGAGGCATAATCAGTAACATAGGTTGCTTCATGTGAATCGGTAAGGTGAGGAGGATAGGATGGGAAATATTAAAAATACTCGCACAAAGGGCCTGCTGCAATATAACAGAAAGGACAGGTGGCAACATATAAGTGGAGGAGGGGATCCTCACATGATTGGAGAAAGAAAGGGAGAGAGGAGGGTGTGTATATAAGAGAAGGAATGAGGGCAGGGGAGTTATAAGGTGGTTTGGGAGAGGGACGTAGGGTTTGAAGTGATAAGGAGGTCATGAGTTCAACTTCCCTTACTAACATAACATACTAATTATTAACATTTGCCTATCAAAAAATAAAGAGGAAGGAATGGGGGGGGGGGTATGGGATCATTTTTGGTTATTGGGTGGTTTTGGCTTTTGGGGAGGCTGTAATAGAGAAATTCTTCTCTGATTTCAGTTGTGGGTCACTGTTAGTTTTCTGCTTTTTTATCCTTTCTGTCAGGAGCAGAGCTCCATTTCCATCTACTTAATACAAATCTATTCAGTTCCTATCAATCAGATTATAGTTACCTTAAAACTCAAAATTTGATTTTCAAACACTGAAGAACCTATAGGTTGCTTCATGTGAATCAGATTATAGTTACCTTAAACCTCAAAATTTGATTTTCGAACACTGAAGAAGTAGGTTCAACTTCAGGAAAGAGTTTGCTTTTTAAAAAAATATTTTCTAGAATATTTGTCCATCAAGTTCTCTGTCTTTTTTAGTTTATATTCCGACTGGATATATATTTTTTTTATTATAACTGATATTAACTGCATTTCTTTTTTTTTCAGGTAAAGCGATGTGCAGAAATGTCAAGAAAGCTACGGTTCTTCAAGGATCAAATCAATAAAGCTGGTCTATTGTCTTCTTCGCGTCCTGTATTGCAACCAGACATTGACTTGGAGGATTTAGAGGTCTCTTTCTATTTTACTGATGTTTTCTGTAAGATATGATTTTAGGGTTTGCGTTCAAGTTAGATGTTGTCATGCTGCCAGCAATGACATGATGCTGTAACTTTAGTTGTTGGTGGTCAGCACTCGGCAGTTTGCCAGTTTGCTTGAGTTTTTTTCACTCTTGAATCTGACAATGTATGTTCTGTTGGATTTTTTTCATACCAGATACAACTTGCTGAGCATGAGCATGAGCTAATTGAAATGAACTCTAATAGTGACAAACTTCGGCAATCATATAATGAACTCCTGGAATTCAAGATTGTATTGCAGAAGGTATTTTTTTTATCTTTGATATTTTGTGGTGAGCGTATTTTTGGGTTAATGGTAAAGTTCTAGAGGTGTTTATATGCTCCCTGTTATTTTGGTTACATTAGTTTTTCCTGTTTAAATTTAATGATTAAATAATGGCATTTCTGATCATAATTTAACATGTTATTGTTTTTTTTTTCCTTTTTATCTGTTTCCTTTTCTTAATGTATTCTGCCAAATATCAATATGATAATTTGCTCTTAAGTCACAGACGCAATTCTGTTTTCTAATATAATCCATTGTGTTAGGACAGCAGAGTTACCAGTTGAAGGACCTAGGGTCATGCGAGTGTATCATAGGAAGAGACTGAGGAGAACTAAGTGTAATAAGGCATTGCCTTTCATAAATAAAAGTAGTTACTGCTGAGTCAGCAAGTAGTTAGACAGTTAGGAACAGTTACTGAGTAGCCTACACTATAAATAAGCATTCTGCATTTAGAATAGGGCAGCTTTGATCATTTGCTTTGTTGTTTCGACTGAGATAGCTCAGTGTAAAGGGGAGTGCCCCTTGCATAGTGATACTTGTAGTGTTTGTTCATAGAGAGAGGAATATACAGAGATTGTTCATTCTTTCTACTCTATTGTTGTTGATTGAGGGTGTTCTAGCTCAGTCACAGTGTAGGATCCTAACAAATTGGTCCGCCCTCCCGGATCCGTTTAGCGAGAGATGGAGAAAATCAATGCAAGATTTGCAGCTCTGGAATCATCAGTGGAATTTTTGAAGAAGGTGACCAGCGAGCAAGGTTCGAGTATTGCTGAAATCAGAAAGAAGGTGAGCGGAATGGATAGAATTAGGGAATTGTTAGCGAAATTCATGAAAAAACAGGGAATTTCGCTCCATTCGCCCGAGGAGGAGGAAATCTAGAATAGAAAGGTGATTGAAGGCCATTCAGAAGGAGGAGGTTCCAACGACGAAGACGCTAATCTTCGATCCGGGACGAAGAAGGTGAAATTGCCATCAATTGAAGGAGCCGATTCCTTGGGATGGTACATGGTCCATACGCGACGAATGGAGGCAAGAATTGAGACATGTGAGCACGAGTTCGATGATTGGGGGAGAAGCCGTGACGACGATCGACGAGAACGCCAAGAGCTGAAGCGAATTCGGGAAGAAGAGAAAGCAGAGAATCGGAGGCAATTTGACGAGAATCCGAGGCAATTTGGTGAGAATCGGAAGCAATTGGAAGCAATTTTAGCTCTTCTCCAAAGAAATTTGCACAGTAACAGTAAGCATGATAGCGACAGCCACAGAAGCGATGGAGAAGAGACCATGGCGGGAGAGGAAACCAATCGGAAGGGGAACAAATGGCGAAGGCTCGAAATTTCGTTAGGTGAATATTTGGGAATCAAGAATCAGAATCTTGGAGATGAAGGAGAAGCCAAAAAATCAAGAACGAAGCTCGATCACACCGCCGCCGCCGCCAGAACCGCAGGACCGGAATCTTTATAAGGCAACCAGAAACGGTGGTGCAGTCTTAGAAGAACGGGAGGAGTGGACGAAGATATCCAAGAAGACAGAGGTCCAACGGAGTTCGTCCAGGTCTCTACCACCTTGTGAGCCGCCGGCCGTGAGCCTGGAGGAGGCTGCTGGTGGGGCGTTTCTGAGTGAGTCCCCATGGGTGGCCAAAGATGAATTGCGTCAGGACAAAGGGGATGAGTTGCAGCCGTGGGTAACCTTCGAGAAGGAGAAAGGGATGGAAAGAAGGGCAAAATGGGAATTTTGCAAAGTAGGTTCCTTTCTCCTGCTAGTGGGCCAGACCCAAATTTCTAAGAAGCAGCCATGGGATATCAGAAAAATGGTTGGGTCTGTTTTGTTCATTAATCAGAGTCCTATTGGGCCCATTCACCATACTTCTTTCAATAGCGGGTCACAACCCAATACCTTCAGGAATGATGAGAGAGCTACTGGGGACATCAAGGCAGAATTGATTCTAAAGAAACAAAGGCAAGTCTGGAACTGTGGTGCACTGGGGTTGTGGGACAAACTGTACCTGGAGGAGACCAGAGCAACTGGTACACGAGATAGCACGTTGCAGAATTTGTTGAAGATAATGGCTGGATCAACCAGCAAGAAAATCGGAAAATTTGTTCTTTTGATGCTACAAAGTGCATGTTCTCTCAAGGTAATTTTTCTGAGCAATTGAGGATGACCACGTTGGAGTGTAAAGAAGAGGTTATAGTGGATATATTTACTGCCATTGGCTACCTTATGCTGTTTTTTCTGGTCAGGGCACATGCAAAACTGGTAGATGCTTGTGAGTGGCAGCCCCATGCCATAGAAGCTCTCCCAATTAACCTACAAACAGCTCCCATGAGTGTTACACATTCTTGCTACACGGGTGAGGTTGTCAAGGACAGTAGGGAGATAGTAGCGAGCGTGAAGGGAGAGGAAGAAGTGTTAGAGTTGGGGCAGCAGAATGGTAGAGGACCCAGTCATCAGAGTTCTTTTTATAAGGACCCAAACCTCAACACTGTGAGGAATGGATTGGTCCACAAAGAAGTGAAGCAGGATATGCTGGTTTTTTCCATCGGAAATGAAGAAGAGGATCCAGGTAGAAGGTAACGCACAACTACAGCAGCTCCACCGTCGGGCTTCAAACAAATCAACCTTGAGGACAAGGTTGTTCAGGGAGGAGTGGCATTGTTAGGACAGCAGAGTTACCAGTTGAAGGACCTAGGGTCATGCGAGTGTATCATAGGAAGAGACTAAGGGGAACTAAGTGTAATAACTAACAAGGCATTGCCTTTCATAAATAAAAGTAGTTACTGCTGAGTCAGCAAGTAGTTAGACAGTTAGGAACAGTTACTGAGTAGCCTACACTATAAATAAGCATTCTGCATTTAGAATGGGGCAGCTTTGATCATTTGCTTTGTTGTTTCGACTGAGATAGCTCAGTGTAAAGGGGAGTGCCCCTTGCGTAGTGATACTTGTAGTGTTTGTTCATAGAGAGAGGAATATACAGAGATTGTTCATTCTTTCTACTCTATTGTTGTTGATTGAGGGTGTTCTAGCTCAGTCACAGTGTAGGATCCTAACACATTGTTTCCGTGTGCTTTCTGTAATGTATGTATGTATGTATGTATGTATGATATAATTGCGGGTAAATTTCAGGCTTGTGGTTTTCTTGTTTCAAGTCATGGCCGTGCTGTTTCAGACGAGAGAGAACTACAAGAGAATGTATACTCAAATGATGACTATGTTGAGACAGCATCTTTGCTTGAACAGGTTCCTTGTAACAATCTCTATCATCCTTGATATTTTTCTAGCGTGAGAAGTGCAAAGGCTGTTGCTAGTTTTTTCAAATTATTTTATCCTGTAAGTGCACTGTAATAAATCGTTTATTTTACAGGAAATGAGGCCTGGACCATCAAATCAATCTGGTTTAAGATTTATCAGTGGGATAATTTGTAAATCCAAGATTCTTAGGTTTGAAAGGATGTTGTTTCGTGCTACAAGAGGCAATATGCTTTTCAATCAGGCACCAGCTGATGAACAAATCATGGATCCTGTTTCAACTGAGATGGTTTTCTTCCTTCTTATTCTTTTAAGAAGACTGATAATTTGTATTTTTTTGATCTGTATTAATCATTGTGACCTATCCCATGCCTAGTTGCTTTATTTTCCTGTTAATGTATTCTCTGTCCGCATAATGATTCAGACTTTTGAATTTTCATTACAGATTGAGAAAACAGTGTTCGTTGTGTTTTTCTCTGGGGAACAGGCAAGAACAAAGATTCTGAAAATTTGTGAGGCATTCGGTGCAAATTGTTACCCTGTTCCTGAAGATATAACCAAGCAGAGGCAAATAACTAGAGAGGTAGGTGTGCTCCGTGCTGCCCAGCTTAGGAAGATGCTATTTTGCCTCTTCATTTATGTATATTATTCCATTATAACATAGGGGCAAAGTGTGCTCTGGATAAATATGGGGTTTTTTGGCTACAGTTTCAGTGAGAAAGAAAATTTTTGTAGTTTCTTAAGCTAAATAACAGGGAACTTTGCATCATGTTTACTTGTGAACTACGTCCATTTTTTTTGGGTCGTATTGTGCCTTATTTAGGGATTTTGTTTACATGCTCTTTAACTTTTTAGTTTGTAGTACCATTCCTTTACTCTTTTTTTTTGTGGGTGGGGGGGTCTTTTCCAGCATTGCGATTCAGGGCTATCAACTTGTATTATGAATGGGAAAAAAGAGTAGTTTAACACTCAATTGATATTGACTATACCTTGTTCTTTATGCTCTTGATGTTGCTTCATATTTCATCGTTGGTGGCTGCAAGTATGGAAAGTTGGAAACTTTGTGCTTTATGGTTGAAAAGTTATACTTTTTGGGTACAGGTTTCTTCACGTCTTACAGACTTGGAGGCAACTTTGGATGCTGGGATTAGGCACCGGAATAAGGCTCTAGCTTCTGTAGAGGTTCATCTAGCACAATGGATGAACATGGTAAGAGTGAGATTCTGTATGTCTTCTTGTCTGAGATGTTTTGTGTTCTCTGTTTTAACTGCAAAGTAGTCCTAATGTCTGATCACTGTGTGCAAAATAATAGATATTTATTTGAACCAATAGCTCTCATCCGTATCAGTTATCATCTTGTCCTAGGTAAGAAGAGAGAAGGCTGTGTATGATACACTGAACATGTTAAATTTTGATGTCACAAAAAAATGTCTTGTTGGAGAGGGCTGGTGCCCTATATTTGCAAAAACACAGGTATTTTATTTTTAAAAAAAATCCCTAAATTTTGTTTGATATTCACTGACTCCCTTTGTTCCTTTGGTGTTTGAGGAATTGAAACATCTTTGATATATATTCTCCAATAAAGAGCTTGCATTTAATGTTTTTCCAGATTCAAGAGGCATTGCAACGTGCAACTTTTGATAGCAGTTCTCAAGTTGGCATAATCTTCCATCCAATGGATTCAGTGGAATCACCACCTACATATTTTAGGACCAACAGTTTCACAAGTCCATATCAGGAAATAGTTGATGCATATGGGTGAGCCTAATATTTACTTTGTTTAGTGGTAGCAACTTGAATACTTTAATGTCTTGAAGCGATGTTTTGGAGTGCTTTCTAGTACATTATTTTTCTTGAAGTTAGAAATGCATCGCAATATGCTATTACCACATTGTGACTCTGTCAATAGACTGATAAAATTCTGATTAGTGTATTTGGAATTGTTAGAAAGGATTTAGACCTAAATAGTCTATAGGAAAATTTGGGTTTTGATAGAACACGGTAGTGTTGTTTGATACATGTAGCTGTGGTGGTTGTTGTTGTGTATGACAAATTGGAGGAAGTTAATCTAACATGGTACCTTTATCTTGCAAATGGCAGTGCTAATTGTTTGTTTATTATATGTTATACCTCTAAGGTGTAGAGTTTATTTTTTGAATAGATAAATTTGCAGTAAAACGAAACTAAATTTGTAAGTTCTTGTTTATAAAATATTTTACATGAAGTTCCTTGCTCATCCCTAGATGAAGTCCACAATTGGAATTGTCTTAAGTCGTATTTTACTCAATATATAAATGAGATGAATATTAAAGCTTTGTATATTGTGGATGAAGAGAGAAAATTTTCAAGTTTCAAATTTCAACCTAATTAGTACTTCACAAATTTATTTTTATACTTGGATGAACGAGCCTTTGTGGACAGAAAATGTGGGAGAGTTATCCCTCCCCCTCCTTTCCTGTTTCTAAACGTGTTTGTTCATCTGAATGTCTGTTTAAGAGTATGTAAAACTTCCTAAGCAGTTAAATCATATGATGTTACTATTTTACGTTTACTTTACATTGTTAGAGATTTTTATTTCTGGATTTATTCTAGGGATATATTGTGACTGAAACAAGCTATCTAGCTTATGAGCTATTACTTCCTAGGTTTATAATCCATGTCAACTGCTAAGATTCCTAATTAGCCCATTTACTTGGCAGTGTTGCGAGATACCAGGAAGCAAATCCTGCAGTGTACACTAGTATTATATTCCCCTTCCTATTTGCTGTGATGTTTGGAGACTGGGGTCATGGAATTTGCCTGTTGCTAGGAGCATTAATTCTTATAGCTCGTGAAAGCAAACTCAGCACACAGGTAATTTCATTGTGTTATATTAAAGTAATAATGGAAGGATTGGGAAAGGAAATATAATGGCCGTTTAACATATATTGTGGTTCATCTTCAATGAATAAAAACTTATTTGCGATATATTAAATTTGAACATTCTTCCTTTTCCTTCTAACTTAGCAGGGTTCTAATGGTAGATGTTCACAAAATGATGTCAACTAAGCTTTTTATTGTTGGCTACCGAGCATTCAGTATGATTTAGATTATAAATACCTCAATGAAGTGGCAATTTTTTGGTAGCTATTGTGTTTTTTTGTCCTTAAATATCTTGAAAATCGAAATGTTTTATTGAAATAAACCTATTGCATATGCATACAAGTGCAAGCAGAGACACAAAATATCCTTTACTTTTCTTCTGCTCTCCGTTGCAATTAAATACCTAATAGTTGCATTTGATTTCTACCAGAAACTCGGAGACTTTATGGAGATGCTATTTGGCGGGCGCTATGTGATTCTTTTGATGTCACTATTTTCAATCTATTGTGGGTTAATCTACAATGAATTCTTTTCTGTTCCTTTTCACATATTTGGTGCATCAGCTTATAAATGCCGCGACAGTTCATGCAGGTGTGTTCTATTTGTCTCTTAGAGCCTTTTATTTTGGTACCAGTTCAATGTTTTCATTTTATTAGCAACATATATGATGTGTTTCCGCTTTTAATTGTTTGAGTCACCTTGTACATTCAACATTTTTCAACTAGTGCTTAGAATTCTTGTTTATTTTAGGGGAAATGGAGGTTAGAACTTTTATCCCTAAATAACTGCTCTTCTATGTCCAATTTGGTGTGAACATGAGCTGATTATCTCCACTTCCAACTGTGCATTTTGAGCAGCAGTTGGGTAATGAATCAATTTGTTTGCTAAAATATGCTATCTAGGCATTTAGCTCATGTGGTTGGAGCAGGTTGGGTTTGGGTAGAGGTCGTAGTTTCAAGTTGTAGGAAGACTTGATGACCCAAAAACAAAATATTTACTAAAACACAAGTGTTAATAATTCTGATAATTGTGCTGCTCTTAAGTGGTGGACAACCACATGAGAAGGGTCGATTAGTTTGAAACCACTAGATGTAAAACTTTCATTTTTACATCATTATCAAGAATCATCTGATTGAAATCTCTTGCACAGTTTCACTATTCTGATTTTCTCTTTCTGTTTACATTCCTTTCTACTTTGATTTGTTCTAATTTGGGGTATTTACATTGGCTGAGAATCTACAGCTTGGAAAATTTTTATTGCATGTTCTATATTTTTGGTAAGCAGCAAGGTTTTAACTTTGGTGTTGTGTGGTTTCTCATCATCCCACCTTTTACCAGGGATGCACATACTATCGGCTTGGTCAAATACCAAGATCCATACCCATTTGGTGTGGATCCCAGCTGGCGTGGAAGTCGTTCAGAATTGGCTTTTCTTAATTCTATGAAGATGAAGATGTCCATTCTGTTTGGTGTGGTGCATATGAACTTAGGAATTATATTAAGTTATTTCAATGCTCGTTTCTTTGGAAACTCACTGGATATAAGGTGTTTCACTCTCCTGCCTGGCCCATGCAGTTATCATTGTACTATCCGTCTAGTTGAATATTTTAACTTACTCTTCATGCTACTATCAGGTACCAGTTTGTACCACAGGTGATTTTCCTCAACAGTCTGTTTGGGTATCTTTCCCTTCTCATTATTGTTAAGTGGTGTACTGGCTCTCAGGCAGACCTTTATCATGTAATGATATACATGTTTTTAAGCCCCACAGACAACCTTGGTGAGAATGAGTTGTTCTGGGGACAAAGGCCACTTCAAGTATGAATCTGGTTCTTCTCTTCATTTGTGCTTAATAAATTGTTGTTCTGTTTCCTTGTTTTTCATCATACTGAATTACTGCTCATGATTGCAGATTGTGTTACTGCTGTTGGCTGTAATTGCAGTTCCATGGATGCTCTTTCCAAAACCTTTTATACTAAAGAAGATTTATACCGAGGTGCCACTTTTTACCTGCCTTTGCAAATGATTTTTTGCTTGAAAATTGATAATTTTATTTAACCAAACCTCTTTGTTACATGTACATATGTATACATATGCTTGGGGTTGAGTTCCCCTTTTTGACTGTAAATTTCTGCTCAAGGTTTGTTGAACATCAATTCTCCTCTGGAACTGTTATCTGATCACTTTTCTTTGGAATTAATATGCTTAAGGGTAAAACACTAAAACTATTGTCAATCCCTGTGCTGTGCAGACAGTTTCTGGCTGTAGTTGTCTGTGTTCTATAACTTTGTTGCAGCTAGTAATTAAGGTGATCCCAAGGAGTTTTCCAAGATGATTAATCTTTTATCCTGCTGATATTACACAGAGATTTCAAGGTCGTAGTTATGGTATGCTTAATACCTCCGAGATGGATCTTGAGGTGGAGCCAGATTCTGCCAGGCAACATCATCATGAAGAATTCAATTTCACTGAGGTCTTTGTTCACCAAATGATCCACTCCATTGAGTTTGTTCTAGGTTCCGTTTCTAATACAGCGTCATATCTTCGACTTTGGGCATTGAGGTTTGCTCAGCCATGATATTCCCTCATTGTCATGACTTCCTATATTATAGACTCTTGTTCATTGGTTGATTTTTCCCACCACTTTGCAGTTTGGCTCACTCAGAACTTTCTACTGTCTTCTATGAGAAAGTGTTGCTTCTTGCTTGGGGGTGAGTTTGATTTATAACCTGTATTTTATTTCTTTCAACCTGTAAATAGAGATGTTTCTGTTTTCTTTATCATTACTGGAATATTTTAAAAAAATCTGCTTCCCTTAGTAGAAGAAACAAAAATTCACAATTGATTTTGGGTGGAATGGGATTTCCTTCATATTTTATGTGGCTATATAGTAAATGGTGATCCAGGAAAACCACTCAATGCTAAAGGGTGATTTTCATAGTCCATAAAGAGTGCACTTAACCTTTTGTATGAGAGGAATCTAGGTCTAGTGCATGAGAAAGTTGTGATATTTCAATTATGTGAACATAAAGAGGAAGGCCAAGACCTGCCTTGTATACTGTTAACAAACAAGTTGTTGCCTCACTTGTGCGTTATTTTAAGCTATTTTTTTTATATGCCGGGTCTCAGGTGATAATAACATACTGTTATGAGATTTGAAGAATTAAAAGTAAACCTCCGTTTTATCCTGAAGATTTTTGGAACATCAATTTGATCATCCAAAGATAATTACATCAGTTTGGTCCTCAAATGATTTGACATCACAAAATTCCAGAACTAGTTTTGTAGAACCAAATTGATGTCATGCAATAACTAAAAATCACCATATCAGGACTAATTTGATGTTGCTAAATGCTAATCTTTTGCGGATCAAATTGATGTTCCAAAAATCTTTTTGACTACTATATTGGAGGCTTACTCATAAATTAATTTTTTTTGCAAAATGAAAGTAAGCGTCACACTGGTATGATTTATTACGCTCTGTTAGGAGAAAGGTAGGAAAGAAATGACAAACCATAACACAATTGTGTCAGGCAATGATATATATACACATACTATGTACAAGGAAAAAATGTAGGATAGCTAAAAAATACCTAAAAGACTAGAGTGCTCTTACACATTAAACATATATAATTATTCTTAACACAATCTTTCCCTTTTGTTAGATTATTCCAAGTTTATGATACAATAGTATGGAATGGGCATCAATGTTGGTGATAGTTTAGAAAAGATGTTTTTATTTCCTTCTAAAATCCAGGGATAAGTCAGTAAAGGATATTTTTATCGTGCAGAGTAGTTTTTTTAACAGATAACGTGTTTACGGTTTATTTCATTGGTGTAATCAATATGAAATTCAGGCTGATAAAATTATTTTAATCAATCATTGGTGCAACCTTTAAACCCTGCCTATGTTCTGCTTTATTGCAAAGCTTTACATTGCCGGTCCCTGGCCCTGATAAAGGTGAGGGTTGGTTAGACAATCACACAGCCATCGCAAAACTTCGTCAAATCTCATTGATATGGATCGGCCAGTATCTGTGCAACCTTTAGTTGTATGCTCTGCATGAGCTACCAGCTAGTTTAGATGAGGTGGCTTCTGATTGATGCCTTATTAGGATATTGCCATTCCCGACACGTTATGAACATTTTATTTTTATATCACTGGAGTTAAACTGTAGAAACTTTTGAATTTAGAGCTGCATGGTAAAACCCTCAGCTTGGGTTATATCCTCCAATATTTTAGCTTTCAGAGTTAATCATCTGTCATGTTTGCATTCCTTTTTTGCATTTCATTTTTTTTTTATATAACTTATCCTTTAATCATTAAAGTCATTTCTGGACTCTGGTTGTAATTATAACAGGTATGACAATCTTATCATTCGGTTAGTGGGGCTAGCTGTCTTTGCATTTGCAACCGCCTTCATACTACTTATGATGGAAACTCTCAGTGCTTTTCTTCATGCCCTACGTCTTCATTGGGTAGAATTTCAAAATAAATTCTACCATGGTGATGGCTACAAGTTCAAGCCTTTTTCCTTTGCCTCCTTAACAGAGGATGATGATTGATCCATTCAGGTCTTGGTTCTTGGCAAATTATATGCAAAGATATTTACACAAGTAGTAGGAGCACCAAATGAGAATTTATATGAACCAAAATTGGTGGTTGTGGACGTCAGGTTTGCTTGATGATATGCTGCTTGATATTGACCTAGCAACCAAAAAAGATTCTTGCTCATCTTCCTGTGGCTACGCTGGTGTAAGGGATCACTGCCATGGGTCGTGGAAGGCATCTGTAACAGAATATTTACTTTATAGTTTTTCTTTTTCTTTCTTAGAATAGGAAACGGGAAGAGATAAGGGAAGGGACTATTTGGACTAATTTTTGTAAAGAGGAGCTGGGGATCCATCACATAGTGTAGCTATTGATTTTGGTTTTGTGGGTTTACGCACACATACAGGATGTAGCGCGGGTTTTGATGGGAATAACCATTTTCTCTGAATTTTCTTGTATTGATAAACCACAAGTTAGAGCCCCATTTTTTGTAAGGAATAATCCGAGTAAAGTACAGAAGTCTGAAGTTGAATAATGCCGTCTGTATGGAACTTCAGTGATGATAAGCTGTCACCCGGGAACTAGTCCGGGAGTACAATTTAACTTGTGAAAAAACATGCAACCTTTTTGTGACCATTAGATAATAAACTCTTAATGAATACCAAATGAGAATCATGTTTTTGTATTGTCCAAAATAAGTATATTCCTACGTCCATGTCTCTACACCTAGTCCTTATACTTAATTTTTTTTAAAAGAAATTTAAATTGATTTAATTGTCCTCTTTTTTTATTTCTTTTTTAAAACTAGTAAGTGTGAAGGTTAGTGTAGAAACTTGGGTGTAGGAATAATATATTTTCAAAATCCAATGAACTTTAGGAATGCAACAATCTCTAGAACAGAAATTCATCTACAATTGTTTTCCTTTTAAATCCTACTGGTGCAAATGTCAACATAGAAGAGACATGGACTTATCAATTGTTTTTTGTTCGGAACTCATCCTAATTTTTGGGTGAGTAGATTCACCAGAAGTATCCCACGGCGCCAGCCCAATTCTCACCAAGTAGAACGCTCAGCCTGGACGTACAGGCTACAACAACAATGCTGATAAATGGTAGTAGACCACCAAGTTGGCCTGGTCTTATTTGGGCCTATATTCCACTAATTCAGTTACTTGGAGTCTGCTCCTTATCACGAATCACTTATCTGCAAAGTATACTAAATATGTATGTGAAAGATACCTCAGGAGTACATAATTGGTATTAATAGGGATTAGGATCTAAGTGGGGTGTATTGGATTAGGATTTTAAAAGATTATTTTGATCTAAAAAAGTCTTGCGGATTTTAAAAGACTATGTAGGAATATAAAGATTTATAAGATTTTAAAAGACGTTTTTGAAAAGAATGTTATAATCAAGATTCTCATGTGTGGATTTTAAATGATTTATATCATAAGAGTTTATAAGATTTGAATGGACTACATGGATTTATAAGATTTGAAAGGAAAACATGAATTTTTAGCAAACATTCAAAGTTACAAGAGCAAATGAAAAAAGTAACAAAGAAATGAATAATATAATAAAAAAGTAAAACCTAATACAATTTTTCTAATCTTTTAATTAACAGCCAAATCGATGTAGCTTCATGTCCTCCTAAGTTACATTTCTACATATACCTAAAGCTAGGCTAGCCCTCGAAGCATTAGCATCTTCTCATTCCTGCTCTTGGGTTTAAACAATAGGTTCAAAATTATTGTTTACATTAGCTGATGATGTTGAAGATGAAGATTCGTCTATTGTTCAATTGGAAATTCATTAGAACGACATTCTTTACAAAGGAAATTATGTAGTGCTACGCATGCTAATACAAGTTGTGTTTGTGTCTTAAATAGAAATGGAGGTGCTGATTTAAAAATTGAATCACGATTTAAAAATCCTAAATATCTTTTCGATCACATTCATCAAGGATGCATGGTGAAGATTGAACAATTCATTTCCATTTTGAGGGCCATTACCATTACCCGCGAAATCTTGTAGCTTCTGATTTTAACCTTAAAATGACTTTAATGAAAAACTTAAACAAACACAAGCAAACTCATTACAATTGATTTTTTCAATTAAAAAAAGTGTACTCTAAAGTTGTTTGGCAACTGTAATCGGGGGGAGGCAGAAAGGAGAGAGGTGGAGGAGGGAGGGAGGAGAGAGAGGTGAAGAGAAATAAGAATGGAGAATCCTGAGAAATCTCATGTGTTGAGGTGAGACTTTTTGTTACTAAAAAATCGCTAAAAAGTCTCACAAAATCAGCCTTAAATAACAGTCCATCGAAATTATGAAGTTTTTGAATACCACAAAACTTTTAAATACTTGTAAAAAGTCATGATTGAATACCGCTAGATTTGGATTCTCTCTTTAAAAAATCTTGATAATCTTGATTGAATACCACAAAACTTTTTTATCATACAAAAGTTTATTAAAATCTCTTGAAATCCCAATCCAATACACCTCCTAAATTGAAAGTAAAATGAGAAAATAAGGTAAGATTATATACACTCTTAATTATTTAAAATGATTAAAATGCATTGGTTTTCATGATTAGTTATTTAAAGTAAGGATTTTATGTTTTCATATTACATTCAAAATTCTTGTAAAAAAAAAAAATTACATTCAAACTTGTTTATCAAAGAAAAATATATATTACATTCTTAGTTTAAATTATATGATATCTCTTATAGAGGTGGGCCTTTTTAATGTGACTCGTGATATTAGACTCCTTTATGGACTCTCCATCAAATATCAACCGTAGGATTAGTTCAATCTCCGTCCGCATGAAAAGATTTGGCTAAATTAGTGCTTTATTTTTATTTTATTTTAATCTCTTACATTTTTTTTTGTTTCGTTTTGTCCCTTTTCTTTATATGTTAGCATGTTTTGGTGTCTTGTCAATTACCGGAAACCGCCACATTTCGCCGGAGACTGGGTTTCTTTCTCTCATTCCTTCTCTTCCATCCTTCCTTCTTCCTCCCATTCTCTCTCTCGCTCTCTGTCCAAATTGAACGGGTTTACTTGAAAAGAACAAGATCCTTAACACTGGACCTAACAATTACCCAGATCTGTTCCTCAGATTAAATCTCAGTGAAGGGAGAAGCAGCATGTGAAAAGATCTGTGAACAGTGAACACCGTAACCAAGCAATCAACTTCCTCCAAACCGTTGCCTCTCAAACCGCCGTCTGGATCCGTCGCATGTTGCTGTCCGATCGCTTACCAGCCACCGCCGTTCGCCGCCTTCCAACCACCGCGAACGGAATCTCTGTCAAGAACCAGATAAGGTTCGTTTCCTCTGCAAAGAATGCACTCTTGTGGGCTTTGTCTCTTGGTATGAAGAAGGTCCTCTCCTCTGGAAGAACGTTCTGTAATGTCTGGGTTTGAAAAGATGGTTGAAAGGTCAGGGAGTAAAGAAGGAAGGATGGAAGGGTGGAAGAGAAAGGAGGAGAGAGAAAGAAAACCCAGTCTCCAACGAAATGGGGCGGTGCAACTGACGGCAATGTGGATTTCCAATATCGTCATCAAAATAGATTAATAGTATAAAAATAGGGGACCAAAACGAAATAGAAATAAAAAAACATAAGGGATGAAACCTAAAATAAATATAACGGGAGGGAACAAAAGACAACATTTGACAACGGAATCCCCTCGCACCTCTGTATTTGGCAGTACCCGAACTCTGACGACATGTCGTTTGCAAATAGCCAATAACACCTTAGTTAGCTTCTTCACTTCAAATCTTCAACAGTTCTCGTTTTTGATCTCGAAAGGAATAAAAACCTCTGCAACTGCAACTACACGCAGACTCTGAAGAATCTTCAAAATGGAGAATTTGCATAAGTCCATTACTCGAACTCCACATGGCTTCACAGATATTTATAGAAGAGAGATTGGGTTGTCTCATCCAACCGGTTTTGCTCGACGCTTTTCAGCTTCTGAGGTTTTCCCACTTTCTCTATTTTCCATTTGCCTACAGAAATAGAACCCTTGTTTTTAAAAACAAATAAATAATGTTTTTTTAATAGAAAAAAATTTTAAAAAAAAAGCTAATGTTATTTTGTTGTAACTTGTAATTTCAATGTTATGGAAATTCAGCAAATAGAACTAATTTTGTGATTGTATGCCACTGATTATTTGAGTTAATACTTAATAGGGTTATTTGTATTTGCAGGTCTTTGTAAAGAACATGAATTTATATGGGAAGTTAAATGGCCATGAAGGGTGTGTGAATGCAGTGGAATTTAACTCTACTGGGGACCTTCTTGTGTCAGGTTCTGATGATAGACAAGTTATGTTTTGGAATTGGGCATCCAAAACTAAATTACTTACATACCCTTCTGGCCACTCAGATAACATATTCCAGACAAAAATTATGCCATTCACTGATGACTCCCGAATTGTAACTTCTGCTGGTGATGGCCATGTAGGCTTACATTCCCTGTGCTTCATCTTTTAACCAAGAATCAAACTGATTTCATTTGATCATGCACTAATATTTTTTTGCCCCTGATCTGTTGATTTATTCATCTAATGCTATTTGACTTGTTTTCTTTTCAATCTTATAAGTAAAAAGGAAAATGGCAGACTAATTTTGTAATTGAACTTTTATCTGGTGGAATCTGTCACTAAGCTTTACCATGTATCTGACATGTTGTAGGAGCGCCTTTTCCTGTCCAAGTTTTTTATGTCTTATTTAAATTCATGCTAATTTTATATGCTGGACTATAATGGTTGTGTGTCCTATTATTTTTAAATTTTGCTATAATCCTGTATCTGTATCCTATCAAATCTGTCTTTCTAGCTTCCAGATGAAAATAGAATGCCACCATAATCAAGCATAACAAGTCAAAACTGTTTGTACTCTCTTTTGTTTATATTAATTTTATCAACATCTGGAGCCTCTGGTTCGTCATCCAAAGGATATTAGAAATTGCAGTGGTCTAGATTTAAGCCCAACCAGACTTATGCTCTTATATGTGTCTGCTTGAGTCCCCTCCATTGGAAACTGATCTTTCGTTTTCAGGTAAAGCTTGGCCTTCTCCGGGAGGATGGTAGAGTTGACACTACAACATTGGGGAAGCACCATGGTTCTGTATACAAGCTTGCTGTGGAGCCAGGAAGTCCTCACATACTGTATAGTTGTGGTGAAGATGGATTCATTCAACATGTTAGTCAAGTATTACATCATGTTGCATGTTGAAGCTCCCCTTTATGCTATCCACCAACAATTATAAGTTTTGTTTATTTTGCAGTTTGATTTGCGAGGTAGTTCTGCTACAAGACTTTTCTGTTGTTCATCATCGAAAGGAAACAATAAACAACCTCCAAGCAAAATAGGGTTGAGTTCCATTGTGATTGACCCTAGAAACCCATATTACTTTGCCGTTGGTGGATCTGATGAATATGCACGCGTTTATGACATAAGAAAATGCCAGTGGGATGCAGCAAAAAATTCCGATCGACCTGTTAACACATTTTGCCCTCATCACTTGATTGGATCGAATAATGTCCATATCACAGCATTGGCTTACTCATGCTTAAGTGAACTCCTTGTCTCTTATAATGATGAGCTCATCTATCTTTTTGAAAAGAATGTAGGCTTGGGTTCTTCACCTTCATCTGCTACATTTGAGGATCCGCAGAATCTTCAAGATGCGCAAGTTTACTCTGGCCATAGAAATGCACAGACAGTTAAGGGAGTGAATTTTTTTGGCCCAAATGATGAATATGTGTTGAGTGGATCAGATTGTGGCCATATATTCATCTGGAAGAAGAAGGGGGCTAAGCTGGTGAGATTAATGGTAGGTGATAAACATGTTGTAAATCAACTTGAGCCCCATCCGCATATACCTATTCTAGCAACTTGTGGGATAGAAAACAATGTAAAAATCTGGGCTCCTCTAGCTAGTGATATTCCTCCACTTCCTGTAAATGTGAAAGAGGTACTATCTGCTGTCTTTACTCTTTCCCTCCTCTTGCCATTCCACAACTGCTTTCTGTGCTTACTGGAACTGAATATGTTTAATCATATCTATGAATCACTGACACATACACCGGACACAGACATGTGGACACTAGCAATGTCCGGAATATAGGACATCGCGACACGGCTATATATATATATATATATGACCATCATTATAGAAGATCTAAATTGAGAATCAAGATTTATATATTCATTATCTCAAATAACTTGTTAAGCATTACATTTTTTCTATGATAATGAGTCTCAAAAAAAAAAAAAGAGAGAGAGACATTATTATACAATTTGAGAACTTTGTTTCTTTACAAAGTGGAGGTACGGCGAAAATAGAGATTGCGGAGAAGGCGGAATGAGCATATACGAGAAGGGAGTAAAAATGTCACTTTATGAAATGGAAGAAACAATGAAAAGAGTCTTGTTCTTTACTTTTTTGTTCTTTAAAAGTTTCAATTTATCTTTTGTTTCTTTTAAAAAAAAATAATTTGAGATTTGTCCTTGAGATGTTCGAGTCATACATAGAAGTGTCGGCAAAGTGTCCAGGAAGTGTCCGAGTCAAATAATAATAACTTTTAAATCGGACGCTTGACAAGAAGTGTCGGACATGTGTCGTACGGGTGTCGCATGAGTGTCGGTATCGGACGCGTGTCTGACACTCAGACACTGCAAAAGCTAGGGGTGTCCGTGCTTCATAGTGTTTAATGCATTTGTTTTGGTCATAGGATATGCTTAGTTCTGAATCTATGAAGCAACGGACACCATATGCAGTGTCCGGGTGTCGGACACGTGTCCGACTCTTCTCGAACACTCGTACGACACGTGTCCGACACCCCTCCTCAGGTGTCCAATTAAAAAATTCTTTTTCGTCGGCTCCAACACGGCTCCGAAGCAGTTGGACACTTGAGCCGACACCTGTCCATGGCTTGACACCTGCTGGACACCTCTTGATCAGGATTTTTTTTAAAAAATTTTTGAAGTGTACTCAAGGAGCTTTTCTCCTCCCTCTCACATCATTTTTCATATTCTAACTTCTTGTACACGCCTGTAACCTGTTCGTCTTTTTTGTTCCTCCCGCTCCCACTTCTTTGTCCTTCTTCCTTCTCTGCCCAGCACCGCCCCGCGTGTCGGCATCACCGTTCATCTCTGTCTCGACATAGATACGTTCTTTCTTCTTCTGTTCGCACTTCGCACACCCCTGTTTTTTTGCGATTCGTCTTACATTCGCACCTCATCCATGGATGTTCGCAGGTGCTCCGTCCCGGCACAAACTCCGGTGCACAAACGTCGTTACGCTTCTGTTTGCTCGATTTCGCAGAAACTACGGCACACAGGTATGCTCCTCCATTATGTTCGCACCCTCTGTTTTTTGAACCCTTCTCGTTGATTCCCACCTCATAAAAGGCTCTTCGCCGGTGCTCCTCCCCGACAGACAGTTTCCTCTCTCTTCTGTTCACAC
The DNA here is from genome assembly GCA_030762895.1 of Sophora flavescens. Lineage (NCBI taxonomy): Eukaryota > Viridiplantae > Streptophyta > Magnoliopsida > Fabales > Fabaceae > Sophora > Sophora flavescens. Next base: position 170,917,237 of record CM061066.1, read on the forward strand.
TTCATAGATGAACCTGTGTTGAACTTGAACTTGAGCCCCTGTTTTTTAAACCCCTGTTTTTCGAACCCCTCTTCTACCCTCATATTTTGATGTGTTCCATTTTTCTATTATTATTGTAAAAAAATTTGTAGTTATGGGTGCCATTTCACTCATTTGACACACACAAATAAATAAATAAATAAATATATATATATAAGCGGTGTCCCGATGTCCTATGTTTTGGACATTAGCCGCTTCCCGGTGTCGGTGTCCGTATTGGAGTCGGTGCTTCATAGTTCTGAATATACTAAGCTAATTTTATTTGTGAAGCCTGGTTTTCATTCTTGATTGCAACTTTTCCTATTGTTAATACATGTGAACAGATAACTGAGGCAAACAGACAGGGAAGAGAAGATCGATCGCGGGTAACCCTTACTCCTGATGTTGTAATGCATGTTCTTCGCCTGCAGAGGCGGCAGACATTGGCATATATAGAAAGAAGATATAATTTTGCTGATATTGTGAGTGATGATGAAGATGCAGAGGGCTACATTTTAGGGCTCTCAGATGGTGATGCCTCTTCTGAAGAGGATTCTATTGGAAATTCCAGAGATTGCAACATAAGTTAAGCTTAAGGAAGTGGGTTTTGTTGCTGTTGGCTACCTTAGAAAATGATGTTAGCTTCACTTTCTTTGTCAAGCAGTATCATGTACATACAGGGCTGAAGCTTGCACTCATAAACCTCATAGGGAAACGATATTCGTACGTTAGTGTCCAAAGTCTAAAATTATTCTAGTTAAAGTTTAGGTAGAGTGCTGTTAAATTCAGATGTTATTGTGTACAGGTATAAAATAAGAGTTAAAATTTTTTTTTTAAGCAAAACAAGTCTTAAGTTGGTACTGTACAAATAAGTGAGGAACCCTACTCTCTGTTTTTTTTTTTTTTTTTTTTATGTTAAAGGTGTTATTCGTCAATTTTCTTGTTCAATGTATGAAGTTGTCTTTTGATTCCTCCCCCAAAAAAAAAAAAAAAAACTCAATGTTGGCTTGGCAGGATAAATTTTGTGGTGCCAGGACCGTGTTGCAAAATCAGAAGTGCGCATGTTTAAAGTCAATAATCATATGGTTTCATATTTTGAGGGAATCATATGATTTCATATGATAGACTATTTAAAGGTCTGTCAAAAAAAGACTATTTAAAGGAAATATGATGTCAGGCAATTGAATTGGAGTATTAGTTTGTTTGGTTCTGCGTTACATATGTATTTCTCGCATCCCAATGCAAATTGAACGTGATAAATACGAAGCTACAAATCCAAGCGTTAGACTCAACGTGCTTTCATTGTCTTTTTCAACACAGAAACAAACATATGCTATGTATGTATGCTAGAGCCTGAAAGCTTTGTCTTCGTTCGTTAGAAAACTCAGAAGGCCTGGCACAACAAAAGGCCACATAAAAGATCCAAAGTGATTGAGGGATAATGCCATTTGCACTTCAACTTCTTTTGTCTATTAATATTCTCTCCCCATCATAATTTTAATTCTTTTATTTTATATAATTATGAATTATCACTAGTTAATAAGGAATGCAAATAGGCATTTGAGAGTGCCAATAACCTTAGTGAGTTAGTGTCACTATGATTGTAACTTGAAAGATACCCATTCCAAAATCGAAAACAGTTGTTACAAATCAGAATGCTCATCCTGCATTCCTGCCAAGTTCTCCAATTTGCATTTGTTTCTTTCAAGAAATTATTGGCGAACTTAGATATGAGCTATATGTAAAGACTAATTGATCTATTTTAAGTACCATTATTATATAGTGTGAAATTAGAAGGTTTCTAATATGATGCAATGGACCTCACTTGATAGATAATACAGGTTTGCTAATTAGCTCTTGTCATGCAGGCAAAGCACCTTGTGAAGAAGGGTGACAGAAATTGATGTGAATACTAGGACTATAACAGGAATTGACCACACATTATAAAATGTGACCCTTATTATAGCTTGGAGTACTGTTTATAGGAAATTAGTTGTAGAGCAGAGAGGAAGCTCCCAGTAAGAGCTTTAAAATCTTCTACTTACACGGTGCATTAACTCCAAGGTTCTTGCACTTGAGCCATCTGATTTAAACGTCGACCTCCATCCATTGAAGAACCTGAATAAACATTCAGAGAACAATTATCATAGTCAAATCTAATTAACTTCTCTCAAAAGTTTATACTAAAGGCATAAACATATTTTTTCCACTAGGCTACGCTGCTTCAGCAATTAACATTATATGCTCAACTACTTTCGCTTTATATAACAAATGCAATCTTATCCTCTAGAGGCGTAAACAATATATTTTTCCCACTAGGCTACGCTGCTTCAGCAATTAACATTATGTGCTCAACAACTTTCAATTTTTTAAAGAAAGAGAGAGCTATAAGAAAAACTATAGGTTTATAGTCAAAGAAAATGTGTCTTCCACATAAGCATAAAAAGCATCACTTTCTATCTTGTCTGGTTGATAATGATTAAGATATGTATAGATTCCTAGGGGTTATAAAAAGATTTGATTGATGTACCATTATTTAATAGTGAAAGTTTTTTATGAATTATATGGTTTTTTTTATAGAAACATATGGTTTTTAGTTGACGGCGGGGGAAATTTTCATATTAAAAATTACGGTCTACTTAAATTTTTCTGTTACTTAATAAAGTTATGTAATTTGAATATCAAAATATGGACAACGTACATAATATTTTATATTTTTATTGCTATCTCTCACTTATCTTTTATCTTTCTGTATACACGTATTTTATTATCAGAGTTACTCATATGCATTTAGTAATATTGATTTTGATTCATTGAAAATATACAAGGGAATGCTCCTTATATAGCTAACTAGTGGAGCATGTAAAAACAAGATTAGAAGAGAGAACCTAACTGATCTAGCCGTTAGAGTAATAACAAACTAACAGAAAAATCAAATAGCTAAGAGATTATCCTAACTAATTTATGATTCTAAATTCGGTTGAGATGATTTTTCTAGCTCCAATACTCCCCCCCGCAAGCTAATGAGTGGATGCTGGTAACTCGAAGCTTGGAAAGTAATAGCTGAAAAGGAGTTGGATCCGGTGGCTTGGTTAATAAATCTGCAAGCTGATCATGAGTAGAGATTGGCAGAAGATGAAATAACTTGGACTGCAATTTCTCCCTAACAATGTGGCAGTCAATTTCAATATGATCGTTCTTTCATGAAAAGTTGGGTTTGCTGCAATGTGCTGAGTTGATTGATTATCACAGTATAGCAAAGCAGGGGAAATGTAGTTGATGTTGATCTCTTGAAGGATGTAAGTGAGCCATTGTAGTTCACAAACCGTAGATGTAAGGGCTCGGTATTCAGCTTCTGAGGATAACCTTGAGACTGTTGTTTGCTTCTTTGATCTCCAAGACACCAATGAGTTACCAAAGAAAACACAATAACCAGTAGTTGATTTGCGTGTGTCAAGGCAGCTTGCCCAATCGGAATCAGAGAAGGCCTTTAGCTGATGTTGTGATGTGGATGAATAGAAAAGTCCATGTGCTGGTGTGGCTTTGAGGTATCTTAGAACCCGAGTGGCTGCTTGATGATGAAGAGATGTTGGGCAACTCATAAATTGGCTAAGTTGCTGGACAGAATAACTGAGATCTGGTCGTGTTGTAGTAAGATAGAGCAAGCGGCCAATAAGCCTACGATATGCTGCAGGATCAGGAAGAGGTTCTCCTGCATTTTTGTGCAATTTAGTGTCCTTGGTCATTGGTGTGGTAGCTGGTTTAGAGGCTAAGAAGCCTGTATCAGAAAGGATGTCCAATGCATATTTGCGTTGACAAATATGTATCCCAGCTTTTGAACGTGCAATCTCCAATCCAAGAAAGTATTTCAATGCCCCAATGTCTCAAACTTTGAATTTCTGATGGAGAAACTGTTTTAGTGTATTGATTTCATGTAGGTCATTACCTGCAAGAATAAAATCATCCACATAAACAAGTAAGGCAGTAAAAGAAGCATGATGTTGTTTGAAAAATAATGAAGAATCAGAAGTGGATTGTGTATATCCCTGTGATAAAAGAGAAGAAAGTTGGGCAAACCACTGTCGACTTGACTGCTTCAAACCATATAAAGATTTCTTGAGTTTGCAAACTTGGTTTGGTTGAGTAGGAATAATGCCTTTAGGGAGTTCCATGTAAACTTCCTCATCAAGATGTCCATGAAGGAAGGCATTATGGACATCAAGTTGTTGTAAATGCCAATTACTAGAGGCTGCAATAGCAAGAAGTAAGCGGATGGTAGTGACCTTAGCCACTGGAGAATAAGTATCGAAATAATTGATGCCTTCAATCTGGTTAAAACCCCTATCCACAAGTCTGGCCTTATATCTTTCTAGAGTGCCATCAGCTTTTAGTTTAACCTTGTATACCCATTTACATCCAATGGGTGTCTTGCTTTCAGGTAATTGTATGAGCTCCCAAGTGTCATTTTGGTTGAGAGCATGGAGTTCTGTTTGCATTGCTTCAATCCATTCTTTGGATTGAATAGCCTGCTTATAAGTTCTAGGTTCAACAATGGAAGAAAGAGTTAAAGAATAATGCTTATGAGCAGGAGAAAGTTTAGAATAAGTTGGATATTGAGACAAAGGATAAGTAATATTTGAGTCATTAGGAATAGAATTATAATGAGCAATGTTACAATGAAATTCTTGTAGGTATTGAGGAGGTTTCCTGATTTGAGTGGACCTTCGAAGAACCATAAAATCATCAGGTTCTGGAGTTGTCATATCAGTTAGTGCAGGAGTTGAATTTGCGGGTGGAATATACAAAGGAAAATCTAGATACAAAGGGTTAGTAGTGGCATCAATAGGATCAGTATCTGCTAAAAAAGATTGGTGAGGTGCACAAGGTGGTAAGTTTCATAAGGAAAGATATGTTCATAAAAAATCACATTTCTAGAAAGGAAAACGGATCTAGAATGTAAATCAAATAATAGATATCCCTTAGTGCCTGATTGAAAACCAAGGAAAATGCAATTCTTGGCACGGCTATCAAGTTTAGTTCTATGTTGCTGAATGGTAGAGGCATATGCTAAACAATCAAAGACCTTCAAATCCATGAAGGTGGGGGAGCATCAAATAACACTTCAAAAGGAGTTTTATCATGAAGTACAGGAGTAGGCATGCGATTAATAATAAACACAGCATGACATATAGCATAGGACCAGAAAATTTTGGGTAATTTAGAATGAAATAATAGTGCTCTAGTGATTACCAAAAGATACCGATGTTTCCTTTCTACCTTGGAGTTTTGTTGTGGTGTTTACACACAAGAAGTTTGATGAAGTATGCCATGATCATCATAAAAGGAAGGCATATTAAATTCTTGTCCATTGTCTGATCTAAGAATTTTGATTTGAGAGTGAAACTGTGTTGAAACATAATGCATGAACTTTAAAATAGAAGGCCTTGTATCAGATTTTGATTTTAACAGATATAGCCAAGTATGCCTACTATAATCATCAACTATAGTTAAGAAATATTGATATCCTTGCATAGAAGGAGTACTAGTAGGCCCCCATATATCCATGTGAACCAAATCAAAAGCTTGAAGAGACTTAGTGTGACTAATGGGAAATGTGAGTTTGGCCTGTTTAGCCATATGACAAGAATCACATACAAATGATTTATTGAATTTGATATATGGAAATTGTCTACAAAGATTATTCAAAACAGTAAAGGGATGGCCAAGCCTATAGTGCCATACATCAAAAGTATTATTGTCATTTATAGAAGTTTTATTGGCAACAGAAAAAGAAAGTAAAGCAGAACTTGCTGGAGTATGACATTACTGAAGAATGTACAATCCATGGCTAGCCTTAGCAGCTCCAATCATCCTCAAAGAATGGAGCTCCTGTATGAGGCAAACATCATGTTGAAAAATCAATTTACAATTTAAAGAAGTAGTAAGATTGTGAACAGAAATCAAATTAAACCGAAAGGCTGGTATATGCATGACATTGTGGAAGATTATAGAATCTGAAACTTGAACAATTCCTGAGTGAGTGACCAAAACAGTATTACCATTAGGCAAGTTAATAGAGATAGGTGAGATGATTTGATATGTAGAAAAAAGAGATTTTTGACAGCAAACATGAACAGTTGAGCCAGTGTCCAATAGCCAAGAAATAGGATGAAAAGGATCTTTACCTGATTATGTTAGATGAGAGATCGTGTGTTTTGATGAAGGATCGTGTGTTGTAGAAGTGCTCAATGGAAGATTGGTAGTAGAGGGCTCACCCTTGGATCCTTGAAGTAAAGAAAAAAGTTTCTGACATTCATCTTGGGTAAGCTGAATGGAATGGGTGAGCTTAGAAGTTGGAGTAAGAAAGGATTCAGGGCCAGAAGAATCAGCAATAGTAGCATGAACCGAATTATCTTGGTTCTTGGATTTGTATCCTGGAGGGAAACCGTGCTTGAAATAGCAATTTTCTATGGTGTGGTATTGTCAGCCACAAAATGTACACTGCTTGTTGTTGTTGGCTCTGCCACGACCCCTACCATGTTGATTGTTGGGGTTACCTCTTCCTTGGGGGCCTCGATTAGGTGGATTCCAAGGGCTGCTGTTGTTGGCAGCAGTGAGTATAGGGGATGAACCAAAATGGGGGTCAAGAACCTTCCTTTCTTGTTGTGTGACCCGGGAGAAAACCTTGTTTATAGGTGGAAGAGGTTCAAGTAATAAAATTTGGGTCTTGACAGTGTTGAAACTATCGTTAAGACCCTTGAGAAAGCATATGACATATTCATTATCCTTATGCACTTTCATAGAATGAGTAAGATTACAGAAGCATGGTGAATTACAAGTGCAAGCAGGAGTAGGTCTCAAAGATTCTAATTCTTCCCATAAGGTTTTCAGATCAGTAAAGAAAGTAGAAACATTTCTATCTCCTTGTTTAAGGGAATGAATTTCTTGAAGGATGACAGAGACACGAAAGTGATTACCTTTGGAGAACCAATCATGGAGATCAAGCCACAGAAGTCGTGCGTTATCAATATAAATCGTGCTTTGAGCAATGTGAGGGGTTAGGCTACGATTGATCCATGAGATAACAATATTGTTGCATCTTTCCCAAGCATCAAAAAGAGGATTATTAGCAGGAGGGGCAGAAATAGAGCCATCGATGAACTTGTGTTTATTCTTTGACAAGAGGGCACGTTTCATAGCACGGCTCCAAGAATGAAAATTCTTGCCATTAAGAGGTAGTGAGACAAGCATAGCCCCTGGATTTTCGTCAGGATGAAGATAATAGGGGCTGGTGGGTAGTTGTGTGGGATCAATGGAAGGATTGCCATTGATTGCAGTATTGGAATTTTGTGTAGAAGAGGAAGAAGAGGCAGAGTGAGCCTCAGTCATTTTTGGCAGGGAAAAGAAAAGCAAGAATTTGTGCTGAAGCTTAGTAAACTGATACCATATTATCAAAGTTACTCATATGCATTTAGTAATATTGATTTTGATTCATTGAAAATATACAAGGGAATGCTCCTTATATAGCTAACTAGTGAAGCATGTAAAAACAAGATTAGAAAAGACATAAGAAGAGAGAGCCTAACTGATCTAGCCGTTAGAGTAATAACAAACTAACAGAAAAATCAAATAGCTAACTGATTATCCTACAAAATAGCTAAGAGATTATCCTAAATAATTTATGATTCTAAATTCAGTTGAGATGATTTTTAACTCCAATATATTCCGAAAATACATCATAAAAAACAAAGGGACACCATATGGATTTACTTGATTGCTCTATGAACGGTGCACACTGCACGCTATGATTTTATGGTAAAAATTATGGCTATCTTTGGTTTATGTTTTAAACTACTTTTGGATTTAAATATATGTTTGTCGACTTAAAAGAATTAATATTTTATTTTAAACGTATGTTTGCAGTTTTCAACTGTAAACCAACCAAACATACACCATTTCAGATGTACGTGATGTATGTTAGATGTGTGATGTACTGATGTATGGTAGATGTACGTGAGATAGTGTGAGCAGCTATAATCATCAACCAAAACATAAATGGTTTATGGATATGATACGATCACACTAGAGATTTTGTTGTTATTGGTGAAGTCCTATGTAAAGCTAATATTGTCCTTAGAAGTGGCACAGTATTTCATTTACATTTGGTGCTTATTCTTATATTCGTTCTTGTATACGGGTTGGAGTATCCTTTATACTCCTAATCAATATACCTTTTATATATAATTTTTTTTTTAGATATTTTGGCTCATTTTCATAGCACTCGTCAGCATGAGTTCATTCCGCTGTCAATGTCCTACCAATTCAATCACAAATTGATGCATGCACCAAGTAAGAGCAGTCATACCACCAATTCAATCACAATCATCACCGGGAGTACCACTTTAGCCACTTGTTGACGTTGGCTTTTGGTTCTTGACCAAAATTCTTTCGTGACAAATAATTGAAGATCAAACGAGTGTGGGACCTACGAGTTATGCAGTAATCTCATCAAGGATAGGTATGAACTGTCTGCTAAGTATGAATTTGACAAGTTAGTCAAATCTAGTAATATACTGGCAAGGACTTGATGCTATGACAAGTATACAAGTTTGAAAAATGGTGTACAGATTATTGTCAATAGTGAAGCTTGACAATGAAACTGTTTGTATTTGAAAAGATAAATTTGAAATTTAAAAGAAAAAAGTAGTTGCTATGTAAAAAATAACTTCCTGATTGAACTAAGTTTACAATGAAAAAGAAACACAGGTTTAACAAGAAAATTAAGTAAAGTAGGATCTCAGTGATATAACTTTCAAGAAGTAAATGAATTTAAAAGAAGAACATAAAAGAAGTTTTGGAAATAAGTAAGAATAAATAAAGAACTTGAATGAAAGAGATGAAAATGGCATTGAATTTTGCCATAGTATTGAAATAAGAAGGATGGAAGGAATACTTGAATGTAATCCGTCAATCTGCTGTGTGATAGAGATATGCATCTAGTAACCAACCCCGTTTACATTATGTTTACAAGTATTTATAGACAAATAAAGTAACTACTTATTGCTAACTTCCTATCTTAATGATTGCCACGTGTGTCTTGGCAGTTTTCTAATCTTTAAATCTAAACTGCTTTGTCAAACAATTCTGATAACTGCTTCAGTTTCTTGAACTGCTCCGTGTCAACTTAATTGTCTTTGACGGTTTGGCTGCTTGACAATTTATATTGATAGTCATTCGTCGGATTGGGGACTTAACCGATTCCTTGATTTTTCTTCTTCTTCTATCGGACTATGTTTTCTCGTCAAACAAATATTTTCAATACTCAAAATTTTAGTTATTACTTCGATCCCTTCGTCAACTTGTCGAGAAAACATCCGTCAAAAATTTAAAATTTCACCCTTAACAGACGCCCCCCAAGTTTTGCTTTTCGACGGCCTTGTCCAAAAGAATAGCAGAATTTGAATTTTCAAATCCTCAAACAGATTTTTAATTTCGGGTTTAACTTCAGTAATCAAATCTTATCAACTTAATCATACCCCTATTTGATAGGGATAATCATAACGTTGTAGCTGTCTTGGAAGTCGAACCACCAACCCCCACTTTATTTAAATTTCTATCACATCACCGCTCAGTCTTCTTCTTCATCTACTCGCTTCTTTTCTCTGCGAAAAATTTTCTCTTTTGCAAAGTTGCTTCATTCTTCATTATTCTTCTTAGTGCTCATGGTGACTTCTTCCAAAACTTCTGCTTCAGCACCTCAATCCTCGTTGGCTGCTCCTAGGGTGGTGGTTCAGGACCCACTTTTGGATAAATCAGAGCTATGGCAAATTCTAAGGTAATTATCCTGTACATGACTCTTCCATTTCTCTGAACCCACCTGCTGCATTCTTGGGTCCCCTTATTACCCAGAACGGAATTCCTGATAATTTGCGGGGTTCCTTTCCTTGTAATAACCCTGATGAAGCTATCTTAGCCTCTTTATCTTCACTTCCTATTCACGCATTTAAAAAGGGCGATAGGATTTTTAGGATGCCCCCTGCTACCAGATTTGATGCCTACGTTGGTTGGCTTGACCGTGTCCAAGCCCAGAAACATGAGGTATGGAAAGAAGCTGGAATCTTTGAATTTATCCAACTTTCTCGTCATCTTAAATTGGTATACTTTTCTTTAATTGGGGCATCAGCCTTCTTCTGGAATAAAACTATCAACAATTTCCATTTCCCATATGGAATGATGGGTCCAACCCTTTTCGACATTTCAGCCATTACAGGACTTCGTCCGGATGGCCCTTCCATGCATACTCGTGTCGAGGTTAAGAGACAAATTGATGTCTATGTCCCGAAATGTTCTTTTTCTAAATATGACACAGATTTCAAAGGTAAAGAAAACGAACCGGTGACAGACACTGAGCATGTAGACTTTTTATTCCTTTGGTTGTGTGCTTATGTCTTTTGTAATAAATCTGCCACTTTGATTGCAGCCTATGTTCCTCTTGCCAACCTTCTTGCTACTGGCAAGAGGACAGTCCTAGGTCAGTGTGTTCTGGTCAATCTTTACGATAGCATGAGTATGTCGGTTGACACTGTCAGATTAAAAAAGAAAACTAACATAGGAAGTCATCTTTGGCTTCTCCAATTGTGGCTTCATGCCGTCTTAGAGCGTCGCCTTTCTTACAAGGCTCCTGCAGAATTGTCAATAGGCACTTATGGTTCTTATCTTTGCTATATTTCTGCCGTGTCTTTGTCAAAAGATGAAACTGCCAATTTCAAATTTTATTTCAAAATTTTTCATTCTCTTTCGTCGACTTCTTCAAAAATCAATTTCACCCCTTTTGTTGACCGAAAATATGGTCCGAAGTGGTTTACTAATCTGAGTACTACTGTGTCCAAATCCAATGAATCAATTTGGGCAAATTTTCTGTCAAATAATCATTTTTGTCGATGGTCCTGGTTTTAAAACCCATAGAATCTATCTTTATTTACCCAATACCACGGCTTGTCAGCTTAGTTTCTGTCAATCTATCCATGCTCCTTACTCATTAGACCCGGATGAGCACTTCATTGATGCCAAGGTTCCAATATATGAAGATATCGTGGCCATCAGTGACAAAGATAAAGCTCGCCGGGCCTCTTTACAACTTGTCTCATTTTCTACTTTTCATGGAGCAACTCAAAGTTTTCTTGACTGGTGGGATGACTATTACTCCAATTATCATCCAAGTCTAAAAGTCTGCTTGAGTCGCATTACAGATGCTGCTGGTAATGGTGATGATTCTTCTGTGCAGGAACAAGACCCAGCATCAAAAACTCAAGGTGAACTTCGGAAAGAAATTCAAGCCTTTGAGAAATTTTACAAAATTAAGTGGAATCCCATGAGACCACGTGACATGGTTCGTCATGTCAACAGTGTTTTAGTTAACGCCAAAAGGATGCACGATAATAAGGAATCCGAAAGACTTGCCAAATATTGGAAAATTCAAAATATAACCAAAGAATATTTTGACAGTTTAAAAGCTCTTTTTACCGATCCTGTGCCCATTCCTTTTGCTCCTTTTGGTATAGATGATTTACACCCAGGGAAGCCGACGAAGGGAGGTAATTTCATTTTTCTAGAGAGTGTAACTGCTTACATTGATCCCTTTGTAAAACCAAATCCAGTTACCTTCGCTCGTCAGTTTCTTCAATCGAATGATGACTTTTTATACCTTTCACGCATGTTAACTTACAACTCAGGTACTTATTTGTCAATTACGTATAAAGGTTTCTTCTCTTGTCCACTGACGATCCACTTATTTATGTTTTCTTTGACAATTATCCCTCTTGACAAACCTCTTCTTGGAAAATCTAAAGCTGTTATATCAGCAGGAGAGATGTTTGAAGATGATTCGGATGAGGAAGAAGATTAGATCCCTATGAAGACCAAGACTGCCAAGAAAGGATCAAAAGTTCCCGTGTCTAAGACAACAAAAGGGACAAGAAAGAGAAAAGAAAAACTCTAATCTCTGATTTACTTTCCAAGAAATCAAAATCTGTCAAGAGTTCTTCTATCTCAGCAAATTCTGATGCTGCTAAGATCTCATCCAAACCAAAAGACACAATTGCTCGTTCATCCAACAATTCCCCTTCTGATTAGTCCAAGGTACAGTTTTAATCATTATGACTGGTTTGTCGGATTAAAATAGATTCATCCATAACCTCTAAATTTCTTTTCCATTTTGACAAAAAGAAAATTGTCCATCATACTGCAGAAGCACAGGAAGCTGACGTAGATGTTGATTTGGTGTCTTCGGACTCCAATATGGTATATTTTTCATTATCCTATCATTCTCCATATATATTACATTTGTCTCACCCTGTCTCTTTTATCAGGAAGAAACTTCCCGAGGTGAGGACTCAATGACCATCCGGGAAATTGTCAGCAGAACTGTTGAACCGACAAATCCTTCTGATCCAGAGGTATAACACAATTTGTTTGTCTTCTCCCTTTATTTAATTATTCTAGTTCTGGTTCATTGATTTTCTTACCTTTACAGGTTGAAGAAGATTTAGAGCAGTTGGCTCCTGAGGGTGATGTTTTGACAACAAATTCTTCACACCCTAAATTAACTCAGGAACTGCCCCTCACTTCTCAACAATCTGAACCAACTCTTCAAATTCTAACTTCTACGGCTAGCGAGCCAACTGGAGCTGCTGTCATGATTGAGATTCCAGATGAAGATATTGATATGGAGGCCTTATTGGCTGAAACAATTCCTGTCGTCCTTCCTCCGCCTCCAATTAGGCCTCCAACTATTAAGTCTCCCAAACCCAAACCAGCCCTTCATTTTAATACTTGGATCAACATGCTGGCTGAAGTCAGTCGGAAAGAATCAACTTTCTATGCCAACTCCTCATCAACTCAACCTGACTCTAGCGATTCTTGAGTTATCAATCTCATGCATGATCTGAGAACTCTTCTTGACAACTCATTCAGTACTCTCTGTTCTGATGTTAATGTTCAACAAGAACTGTCAAGACTGATTAAAGATATCACCCATCTTCATTCCAACCTTCCTTTGCCTAGCCGCACTCACTTCGTCTCAATCCACAAATTTTGGGAGCGGTTCTATGGCAAATTAGAGAAGATGTCTTATGTCATTCCTTCCTATGAAGAGGAGGAAAAGATTAAGGACAATCTTCTAGCCAAGTTCCAAGATCTAGAGGCCTCCAAACAAAAAGAGCTTGACCTTATCTCGACAGGAACTCAGACTAAAGACTCTCTCCTGGACTACCGAAAAAAGTTATTGGCAGAGATCGAATTGACAGACCAACAGTGCGCCAAGTTTGATAAGGCTCTGGAGAAAAGCAGAGACAAAGTCAAAGCCATTGATGACGAATCTATCCAACTTGGCCAAAGAGCTGAAACCGTAGTTGGCAAACTTCGTGCTTTACAGCCCGAATATGATGCTGCAGTTGCCAGCAAGGCTGATCTTACCTTTGCATGGGATTAGTTGTCTTTTGACATTGGCTTAGACAAAATTTGATATGTTGTAATTTTCGTTTTTTCTATCGAAATTTGTGATTTCGACACTTATTTTGTCATTCATTTAATGAGAATGACTCTTGGTCTACTTTCACATTTATTTAATTTCAACTGTTGGTTCCAATAAATTTCGTAACTTACCTATATTAATCTACCATTAATCTTGGTAAGTTTCAAAACATTGGTAAACCTACTATATTTAATTTCTTGTCTCTCCAGACCACTTATAAATAGCAAGGCTTGCTTCTCACAACATATACGCCATTAAACACTTGTGATTTTACATCAAATATGTTCCCATCAATGACCTTATTTTCCTTACTATTTCCATGGGAGCCTGACCTTACAACCTTTGACTCTCAGATTCAGGGTCTTTTTCTTGATGGTCATTTTGCTAGTAAAGATCAGTAACCAACTTAATGGGCACAGTAGAGATCCGCAACCAACGTAACTACTAGAGCTGACTACCGCTGCCCACCCCTGGTTAGAGCGGACTTGAAACAGAATGAGTGCATCTATTTCCAGTTCCATCATCTTCTTCTCGGAGGGTGGTTATCTCTCTTGGTGTTGTCTTTACTACACCATAAGCAGCAACCACCATCTGGGTTAAATGATGGTGAGATATGCTCGTGTCAGATTTTCTTTACACTCTGCGCACCCTCGATATATGAAGCAGACGAAACCTCATCAAATGGGAATGAAGCCTCAACAAATTAGGTTGCGCTGCTGCATTGTTGAAGAGTGAAGGAGAAAAGTCTGCCGATCTTATCAGAGTTTCTAACTCTTAGTTATTTTAGGAATAAGTTAGCTTTGATTGCTCATTTGTACTCTTGACAAACAATGAATAATTTAGATTGACAATCTGTACTTTTGACAATGTATGGTTGAATTGCCAAGTTAGTGAATAAAATATTCTTATTTTCTTTTTACTTGTTGTCAATCTTTACTTCCAGCATTGTCGGTTGATATTTCTTTAAATACTTGCCATTAATTGAATTAATTCCTAGGCCCGTATTGACATCGACAAGTGCATATGCATTCCCAGAAAATGCTTTAGAAATCTTAAATGGTCCTTCCCATTTTGGTGACCATTTTCCGTACTCTCGACAACTTTTATCCATAGGCAAAATGACTTTCCACACCAAGTCATCTACTTTGAATGATTTAAACTTCACTCGATTATCGTAGAATTTTGCAATTCTTTCTTTCTGTCGAATCAAGTTCTCCAATGCAATCAACCTTTCATCGCTCAATTCGTCTAATTCATCCAACATTGCATCCCAATATTGGTCAACAGGCAAGTCATCTTGTCTTTGAATACGAATTGATTGAAGATTGATTTCGACAAGCAATACAGGACCATGTCCATATACTAACCTATATGGCGAGGTTCCTGTCAGTTGTCTGGGTGAATTCCTATATACCCACAGTATTTGGTCAAGAATGTTATGTCAGTTCCTAGGTTGTCGACCCACATGCTTTTTAATAAGACCAATAATAATCTTATTTATGGTCTCAACTTGGCCATTAGCTTGTGCAAAGTACGGAGTAGATGTGAGCATCTTTATATACCGAGAGTTGGCATATTCTATGATTTTCTTCCCGGTAAAAACTGATCCCTGATCAGTTGCCAAGGTTTGCGGTATTCCAAATCGACAAATAATGTGATTTTCAATAAAATCAATCACATCCTGTTGGGTGACTGCTTTGAGGTAAACTGCTTCCACCCACTTGGTAAAATAATCGACTCCAACTAAAATGAATTGATGTCCTTTTGATGAAGACAGGTGTATTTGGCCAATTAAGTCCAAAGCCCATCCTCTGAATGGCTATGGTTTGACTATAGAGTGTAATTCACTGGTCGGAACATTCTGTATGTGGCCATGTTTCTGACATTGCTCACAAGATCTGGCGAACAAAATGCAGTCCCTAACTATAGTTGGCCAATAATACAAACTCCGTCGGAGCACCCATTTCATTTTCTCTCCTGCTTGGTGGGTCCCACATATGCCTTCATGGACCTCTAACAAAGTCAAATATGCATCTTGCTCACTTAGGCACTTATGTAAAGTTCCGTCTGCATACCTTCTATGTAATAGTCCACCTTGCATAGTATAATTCAATGCTCTATGTTTTATTCTTCTATCTGCACTTTGACTTGGATTTTCCAAATAATCTATTATTGGCAACCTCCAATCATTGGGCAGAATTATGTCATTGACCAATACATCTCTTTCTTCTAATGGATACAATAATTCCCTAATTTCCATTAGATCCGACAAAGTCTTTTGAGATATCTTGTATCCTGAAGCTATTTGAGCTAACTCATTAGCCTATTGATTTAGCTCCCTGGGTATATATTTGACAATTATGTCATCGAACTTCCTCATCAATTTATTCGCTATAATGCAATATTTTGTCAGATTATTGGTCGCGCTGTCGCGCACACGCCAAAAAGGACGAGCGGGTTTGAAAATGTAGTGTAGGGCGACAACTCGGATGTCGTCTCTCAAGGACTCTTAAAATGTTATTTTCCACAAAAATAAGTTTTGGGGGGGGGTTCGTTTGAGATGTAATCAAAGACAACAGAATAATAAAAGCAGAGCAATTGAAAACAAGCAGTTCAAGGAGGTTATCAAATAGCCAAAAACAGATTAATCTATTGCTCTTGATTTCCCACTATCATAGGTTCATGCAATTTCCAAGCCCTAAGCAAATTCTTATCCCCTCCCGGTTGTAGCAACAATTTACAAACGAAACTATCGCTCTGAGATACATGTCCCTATTCCCGAATTAAACAAAGCGGGGTTAAGCCCTCATGAACTAAACGAACATGAACGTACACACGCGAATTAAACAAACGCGATTAATTATAGGAACATGATATCACCGGAAATAAATCAATACAATGCATTATACTCCTGAATTAAACAAACAGAAATACAAGGCATGGCATTGAAGAGGGAAAAGCATACAAAACAGGAAAATACAAGAACCTCAAGTATATGGAAATCAATTACAATAGATCAATCCTAGGAACTTAGTTCTCCATAACACAAACGAAATCACACAGATAAAAACGTAAAACAGAAAAATGGAGAAGCAAAAGTCTTTACAAATTGTTCAGAACAACCTTTTATACAAATTCTGAATTCAGCTAGCTCGCGAGGCGAGCACACATTCGCGAGGCGAATTTCATGAAGAGTCAGCAACCTTTGGCATTCTCGCGAGGCGAAGTACTTGCTCGCGAGGCGAGGATCTGAAGAGTCTTCTCCTTACGCCCGTTATGGCCATCAGGACCTAACCGTGATGCTCTCTGACTTCCAGACTCGCGAGGCGAGACTCTTCAACTTCAAAACTGCCACGGCCATGACCTTCAACACGGGCAAGCCGTGATCGTCTCTGACTTTTTCAGGGTTGCAATACTCGCGGGGCGAGACATTCTTCGAGGGGCGAACCAGAGACTTAGCATTTTCTTGGAACAGTCAGGCTTCGGGGTCGCGTGGCGAGTCTGCCCTTCGCGGGGCGAATCCCCTGCTCTGCATTTTCTCAACTTCTACTTAACCTGAAAACAAGGAAATAACCATAAGTGTATTATTTTGACTCAAAACTAGCTAAATTAACTTAAAACTACTCTAGAGACTCAAAACCTTGCTTGAGGATAATCTAATCTAAGTTGGGTGAAAATAGGATATAATTTGCACAAAACCCCGGTCATACTAGCCATAAAACTAGATGAGCCAGAGGCTTATCAAAATACCCCAAACTTAAACTTTGCTTGTCCCCAAGCAAACTAAGACTCAAAAATCAAAAAGACTCAAGACCTGGCAAGCTTAAAAGATCCAATCAACATTGCACAAATTCAAGCAACTTCATCAAAACAGTTTTTCTTCATTGTTTCCCCCTTTTCAAACAGAGCAATCCCCACATTCATTTATTCTAAACAGTTGAGAATTTCATCATGAAAACAATCATCAATCTAAACAGGGGATCTAAGTCACACACAAGAGGGAGATCACCAAATCCAAACAACTGTCTTCCTCACAAGGGCATTATTTATTCACTCAATCACTCAGTTTGTTTCAGGCTAACAACTTGCACTCAGTTTCACTTTTCAAGAACACTTCCCAAAAATTTGCTTTTCATCTCAAAATGGTTCCCACAGAAAACATGCAAGCAACATCAAAAGGTCTTTTATGGGCTGTAATGGGGCCTGGCTAAGGGTAGGATATACAAAAGGAACTAGGCTGAAGACCCTAGGAACTAAGAGAGCATGAACTATATTTACACTTTTGAAATTCACTCAAGTTCCTTTCTTTATTTTTTTCTTTACACTTCTGGGTGGCTACAGCCCTTTTTGGCATTTTTGTATTATTTTTTTCTTCTTTTTTTTTATTTTTTTATTTTTATGCAAACATTTATACACTTTTTTTTTTCATAAGCCTTTGGCTCCAACTTTTTTCTTTTTCTTTTTCCCAATCCCAAACAACACATTGCACCGAGTAGCCACCCCAAACTTAATTTCTTGCACCCATTCTGAGATTCCATGCTCTCCTAATCCTAAGATCGGGTTAACATGGTTTTCCAGATTTTTGGGCTTATAACATTAGGTTATCAAGAATTAATCAGGCTACAGGCTCAAAAGGGCTAACTAGGGAACATGCATTAGGAATTGGTTTATTTTAGGCTAAGTAGTTATTTACAAAGAACATGCCTAAATCATATGAAGCAAACACCTAATCATGCAAACCAAAAAGAGATTCAATCAAATTCAGGGAAGTGCAACTTGAAAGTGATTTTCACACAGTCAAAAACATGTTGGAGGCTCAAAACCTCACCTGGACATTCATGCAAATTGTTTGAAAGAGATTCTATCCCTAGTGTGTGCTCCCTATCACCCCAAACTTATCATAAATCATGCCATCATAATAAAATCTCAAAGTTCAGTTTTCAATTTCACATGGGAATCACTTTTCAAAATCAAAAATTTTTTTCAGCCTAGGGGGAATCATCACATATCAATCATGCAAGCAATCTGTGCAACATCAATCAAAACCTAGCAAACTTGCCAACAAAAGACTCAACATACAAATGCTCCTGAGCTTCTCAAATTATTCAGGAGCTTTATTCAAAGAAAAGAAAACTTTATTCAAAGAAAAGAAAAACTACAACTAGTTCCCTCCCCCACACTTAAAACATGCATTGTCCCCAATGAACAACAGAATTATACAATCAGAGTGAGGGGAAAAGGAAAAGAAACTCCCTGATCAAGTATCAGTGTAGGTTGGAGCATCCAAAGAGAGCTCCTCAACATTAGCATCCGCAGGGTCAGCAGCATCCACACCATGGAATGGCTTCAACCTTTGTCCATTAACCTTGAAGGTTTTGTTGGTACCTGCATCCTTGATCTCTACTGCACCATATGGAAACACATTAGTAACAACAAATGGTCCTATCCACCTGGACCTAAGTTTCCCAGCCATCAATTTCAGGCGGGAATTAAACAATAAGACTTTCTGACCCACAAAAAATGCTTTCCTAACAATCATTCTATCATGAAAAATTTTTGTTTTCTCTTTATACATCCTGGAGCTTTCATAGGCTTCTAGCCTAAGCTCCTCAAGTTGCTGCAACTGCAGTTTCCTCTCAACACCAGATTTCTTCATGTCCATGTTACAACACTTTACTGCCCAATATGCTCTATGCTCAACTTCCACCGGGAGGTGGCATGCCTTGCCAAATACAAGCCGGAAGGGGGACATTCCTATAGGTGTCTTAAAAGCAGTCCTCTGGGCCCCACAGTGCGTCTTCCAGACGGCGGCTCCATTCCCTTCTGTTTGGCTGCACCATCTTCTCTAGAATTTGCTTGATTTCCCTGTTGGATATTTCTGCCTGGCCATTGGTTTGGGGATGGTAAGCAGTAGACACTCTATGTACAACCCCATATTTCCGAGTAAGGCCTCCATGGTTCATTTGCAAAAATGTGTGCCCCAGTCACCGATGATGGCCTTGGGTATGCCAAACCTGCAAAAAATGTTGGACCTAACAAATTTTGAAACAATCGAGCATCATTAGTCCTAGTGGGGATTGCTTCCACCCACTTTGAAACATAATCTACTGACCAATGAGAATATATACAAAACCAAAAGAAGGAGGGAAGGGACCCATGAAGTCCATCCCCCACACATCAAAAACTTCACAAAAGAGCATGGGTTGTTGAGGCATCTCACTCCTACGAGTGATTGCAGGGCCTGTTATTTGACATTCTTTACAACTCTTGTATACCTCATATGAATCCCTAAAAATTGTGGGCCAATAAAATCCAGAATCCAGGACTTTTCTTGCTGTCCTCTGAGGTCCAAAGTGTCCTCCAACTGGAGAGGCATGTGAGAAATGCAGGATGGACTCCGTCTCATGATCGGGTACACACCTCCGAATAACCTGGTCACTGCAAAACTTCCACAGGTAGGGGTCATCCCACACATAATTCTTTGCATCGCTCTTCAGCTAGTGGTACTTCTGTCTACTTGTACTGCAGGAACAACACCAAAGAACTAGAAAATTTACAATGTCAAGAAACCAGGGGGTTACCCCATACGGATGTGTGATCTCTCATCGGGAAAATCATCTTGGATGGGAAAAGTATCCTCATCCCTTGCTATCCGGCTCAAATGATCGCTACCAAATTTTCAGCTCCACTTTTATCCTTTATCTCCACATTGAATTCTTGGAGCAAAAGCATCCACCGGATCGGTCTTGGCTTAGCTTATGGCTTCTTCAATGAGATATTTCAAAGCTGCATGGTCGAAAAAAACAGTCACCCTAGAACCTAACAAATAAGACCTAAACTTATCAAGTGCAAATACAACAGACTAGCGACTCTTTCTCTGGTTGTGTAATTTGACTGTGCAGCATCTAGGGTCCTAGAAGCATAGTGAATTACATGGGCAACCTTGCCCACCCTTTGTGCCAGAACTTCTCCCACAGCAAAATTTGAGGCATCACACATCAGTTCAAAAGGGAGTGTCCAGTCTGGGGCTGGATGACAGGGGGTAGAAGTCAACGCTTTCTTGAGATAATCAAATGACTATTTGCACTTTTCATCAAACTGGAACAGGCATCATTCTTCAAGCAGATTTGACAATGGCGGTGCTATCTTTTTGAAGTCCTTTATAAAGCGCCTGTAGAAACCTGCATGTCCAAGAAAGGAACGGATCTCGCGTACGCAAGATGGGTAAGGCAATGAAGAAATCACATTTATTTTTGCAGGATCCACAGAAATACCCTCTTTGGAAATTACATGACCCAAAACTATCCCCTGTTCTACCATAAAGTGACATTTCTCATAATTCAAAATCAAATCAGTATCAATGCATCTTTGAAGAACTAGACTTAGACTATGCAAACAAGCATCAAATGAGGAGCCATACACAAGTAAAATCATCCATGAACACCTCTATGCAATTTTCAATAAAATCGGAGAAAATACTAAGCATGCATCTTTGAAAGGTGCCGGGAGCATTACAGAGGCCAAATGGCATCCTCCTATAAGCAAACGTCATCGAAGGGGCACGTGAAGGTGGTCTTTTCCCGATCCTCGGGGCAATATGAATCTGGAAATACCCGGAAAAGCCATCTAGAAAACAATAATAGGATGACCAGCCAGTAGATCCAAAGATCCCGATCTATGAACGGCAAAGGAAAATGATCCTTTCGGTGGCCTGGTTTAGCTTCCTATAGTCTATACAAACTCGCTGACTATTCTCGGACTCTAGTAGGTACAAGTTCATTATTTTCATTCCTAACTCTTGTTAGACCGGACTTCTTTGGTACAACTTGCACCGGACTTACCCAAGTACTATCGGAGATGGGGTAGATAATACCTGCCTGTAGAAGCTTAGTCACCTCTTTCTTTACCACATCCGAATCGGTGGGTTAAGTCGCCTTTGGGCCTGTTCGATTGGCTTAGCCCCATCCTCCAATAAAATTATGTGCATGCATCCGGAGGGGCTAATTCCGGAATATCGGCCAATGTCCACCCAATAGCCTTTTTGTATTTCTTGTAACCTCTAAAAGCTTGGCTTCCGATCGAGTTGAGGGTGGAGGAAATGATGACTGGCAATGTTGCATTCCCCCAAGTAGGCATACTTCGGGTTCTCGGGAAGTGGTTTGAGTTCCAAAGAAGGTGGGCTGCTCAACGAGATGGTGCCATGGGGTCAAGGACTTCTTGAAAAGACAGCTTCACTCTCATTATCACTATCACTATCATCCTCACCCTGCAAGGTTGAATCCAAAAACTCAGAACAAACAGAACATGGGTTAGTGTTAGTACAGTTAGTACAAGTATATACATCATCAAAACCAGAAATAAGAGGAAAATCGAAATAAAATCATCATGGGTGTCCTCAATAAGCTCGAGATAGCAACTCTAAGTGGAATACAGAGTGCTCCTCACTGGGTGTTTCATAGCATCAAAGATCTTGAAATCGGGCCACAATACCACCAAACTCCATAGACATAGTCCCATCATAAACATCAATCTTGGTCTTGGATGTCATCATGAATGGTCCGCCCAAGATTATAGGTGATCTCTTCGGATCGAGTCTCTCCCGCCATGTCTAGGATATAGAAGTCCGCAGGGAATATCAAATCATCAACTTGCACTAGCACATCCTCTACCATTCCCATGGGTCGGCACTGGTCCTGTTAGCCAATCGAATGGTAAGGCACGTATCTTGCAATGGCCCAAGATCAAGGTTGTTAAAGATGGAGGTAGGCATGACATTGATTGATGCTCCCAAGTCCAACATGCAGTTCTCAAACTTCTTGTCCCCAATAGTGCATGGAATAGTGAAGGTGCACTGGATCCTTGCACTTCTGTGGCAGTGCCTGAGTAGGGGTTAAAGCAACAACTCTTTCTGGCTTAGACTGGATAAGTGCTGAGACATTCATTCCTAAGTCAACCCTCTCATTAGTCTTCATCTTCCTCTTGTTGGTGCATAGTTCCTTCAAAAACTTGGCATATCTGGGCACTTGCTTGATCACATCTAGCAAAGGAATATTCTACGACTACTTTTCTCGAAAAACATCAAGAATCTCCTTCTCCTTATTTTCACCACCACCTTTCTTATTTTTCTGCAATCTATGTGGGAATGGAATGGGTGGTCTATACACTTTCTCAGCTTCAACTTCAACCATAGGCTCAGGAGTAACTTCAACAGTAGGCTCAGGAGTAACCTCAACAGTTTCTTCATCCTTTCCAGAAGTGGCCTCAACAACTTTTCCCGATCTCAGAGATATGGCACTCACATTAGGGTTGGAGGCATTGGGATTTATCCATTGGTTGTCTTTGGCAGCTGGGTTGTTCTTTGAGCTTGCTTTATGTTATTTATGTCTGTGGCCATCTGTCCAATCTGTGTCCTCAAATCTTGAATGTTAGCACTTGTTTTTGCCGATCATCGTGCTGTGAGGCCCGGAATCGTGCTCGGAACTGTCCCATTTGCTGCTGGAAAAGTGTAGTCATTTGTGCATTCATCTGTGAAGTTATTTGTTTGCACATGTCATCTACTGAAAGTCTGGAAGGTGCAGAAGTGGCCACTGGAGGAGGATTCTGAGGTGCCATTGGTCTCTGTTGGGATGAGTTCCCATACCGCAAATTAGGATGATTACTCCAACTGGGATGGTACCTATTTGTTGAAAGGTCTGGAGTCTTTGTATCTGCTCAGTTATTGCCCTGATTATACGGATGGACTGCAAAGGCTTGAGGTGATTCAGTAACTGATCCTCCTTGCAAAATGGGGCATGCTTCATATGGGTGCTCAGGAGAACTGCACATGCCACCCAACACCGCAGGCTGAACCCTATCCATTGCCAATTTCTCTACCAAAGAAGTGAGCCTATCAATTCTATCATCACGGTCATGGCTGGAAGAGGAAGTGCGGATCTAATGTACACCTCTAGTCTCAACAGAATTTCTTCTGGTAGTGAATTGCTGAGAATTCAGTGACATGTTCTCAATGAGTTGCTTGGCAGCAGATGGAGTCTTGTCAACCAACGCTCCCCCACTAGCAGCATCCAAAATGTTCCTATCCATCGGCAGTAGCCCTTCATAAAAATATTGGATGAGAAGCTGTTCAGAAATTTGATGCTGGGGGCAACTGGATGTCAACTGCTTGAACCTCTCCCAATACTCAGCTAGCGACTCATTTCCTTGCCTAATTCCACAGATTTCTTTCCTGATTGAGGCAGCTCTGGAAGCAGGAAAATATTTCTCTAGGAAGAGCTTCTTCAAGTCGTTCCATGTGGTAATGGAATTTGGCTCAAGGTATAATAGCCAATCTTTTGCAGCTCCCTGGAGTGAGAACGGAAAAGCCTTCAACTTGATATGATCTCGATTCTTCTTTCGGCCTCAAAGTTGTGGAGCAGACAACTTGGAACTCCTTCAAGTGCTTGTGTGGATCTTCACCTGCAAGACCATTAAATCTTGGCAACAAATGGATTAGCCCAGATTTTAACTCAAAAGGGGTGTCAGCACCAGGATAAGCAATGCACAAACCATTGTAATTCACATCAGGGGCAGCAAGCTGCCTCAAAGTCCTTTGGTCTCCCATGTTTTCAAAAACAGACTTGGAATTAGAATCACTACTAGAACTAGCCCGAAATTCTCTACGGAGTGTATGCAATGTTCTTTCTATCTCAGGATCAAATTCACACAGTTCAGGGCAATTAGATCTAGTAGCCAGACTATTTCAAAACAAAAACAAAAATAAAAGAGAAAAAACAAAATAAAATGTGAAAATAACAAAACAAGAGTCCCCGGCAACGGCGCCAATTTTTGGTCTTACTGCTGTCAGCACGCGCCAAAAAGGACGAGCGGGTTTGAAAATGTAGTGTAGGGCGACAACTCGGATGTCGTCTCTCAAGGACTCTTAAAATGTTATTTTCCACAAAAATAAGTTTTGGGGGGGGGTTTGGTTTGAGATGTAATCAAAGACAACAGAATAATAAAAGCAGAGCAATTGAAAACAAGCAGTTCAAGGAGGTTATCAAATAGCCAAAAACAGATTAATCTATTGCTCTTGATTTCCCACTATCATAGGTTCATGCAATTTCCAAGCCCTAAGCAAATTCTTATCCCCTCCCGGTTGTAGCAACAATTTACAAACGAAACTACTGCTACAGATACATGTCCCTATTCCCGAATTAAACAAACGGGGTTAAGCCCTCATGAACTAAACGAAGATGAACGTACACACGCGAATTAAACAAACGCGATTAATTATAGGAACATGATATCACCGGAAATAAATCAATACAATGCATTATACTCCTGAATTAAACAAACAGAAATACAAGGCATGGCATTGAAGAGGGAAAAGCATACAAAACAGGAAAATACAAGAACCTCAAGTATATGGAAATCAATTACAATAGATCAATCCTAGGAACTTAGTTCTCCATAACACAAACGAAATCACACAGATAAAAACGTAAAACAGAAAAATGGAGAAGCAAAAGTCTTTACAAATTGTTCAGAACAGCCTTTTATACAAATTCTGAATTCAGCTAGCTCGCGAGGCGAGCACACATTCGCGAGGCGAATTTCATGAAGAGTCAGCAACCTTTGGCATTCTCGCGAGGCGAAGTACTTGCTCGCGAGGCGAGGATCTGAAGAGTCTTCTCCTTACGCCCGTTATGGCCATCAGGACCTAACCGTGATGCTCTCTGACTTCCAGACTCGCGAGGCGAATGGATGCTCGCGAGGCGAGACTCTTCAACTTCAAAACTGCCACGGCCATGACCTTCAACACGGGCAAGCCGTGATCGTCTCTGACTTTTTCAGGGTTGCAATACTCGCGGGGCGAGACATTCTTCGCGGGGCGAACCAGAGACTTAGCATTTTCTTGGAACAGTCAGGCTTCGGGGTCGCGTGGCGAGCCTGCCCTTCGCGGGGCGAATCCCCTGCTCTTTATTTTCTCAACTTCTACTTAACCTGAAAACAAGGAAATAACCATAAGTGTATTATTTTGACTCAAAACTAGCTAAATTAACTTAAAACTACTCTAGAGACTCAAAACCTTGCTTGAGGACAATCTAATCTAAGTTGGGTGAAAATAGGATATAATTTGCACAAAACCCCGGTCATACTAGCCATAAAACTAGATGAGCCAGAGGCTTATCAATTATAACTGACACATTTGTATTCTTGAGTAAGTTGCTTAATAACTAACTGAGAATCCCTAAAGATATGCACATTTCGTGTTTTCATTTCTACTAGTATCTCTAATCCGACAATTAAAGCTTCATACTCAGCTTCATTGTTAGAACATAGATACTTAAGTTCAAACATGAACTTGGTGGGGGTTCCTTGTGGACTCACAATTAAGACACCTACTCCACTACCTCCTTGATACCTTGACCCATCAAAGCAGAGTTTCCAAGGCTGTAAACTGACAAAGTTTACTTTTAGCATATCCAATCCTGGATGTTCTACCAAAAATTCGGCAATTGTCTGACCTTTAACAGCTTTGACTGGCACGTATTGTAAAGAATATTCCGACAAAGCAATGGTCCATTTACCAATACGCCCATTAAAGACTAGTTTTGACAACATATACTTTATTACATCAGTCTTAGAAATTACTAATACATTACAAGGCATCATATAATATTTGAGTTTGGTACATGAAAAATACAATGCTAGACATAATTTTTCTATAGCACTATATCTTTTTTCAGCATCGTTGAGAACTCTGCTTAGATAATACACGGCCCTTTCGACATTGTCATAGTCATCCTGGGCCAATAGACATCCTATAGTGTCTTCGGATATTGATATGTACAACTTCAACGGTCGACGAGGCACAGAAGGCATCATGACCGGTGGATTGACTAAATATTGCTTAATCCGGTCAAAAGCTTCTTGGTGACAAGATTCCCATACAAAAATTTGTTCTGCTTTCAACTTGACCAATGGTGCAAATACTCTTGTTCTTCCCAACAAATTCGATATAAACCTCCGCAGAAAGTTAACCTTTCCCAGAAAGGACTGTAATTCCTTCTTATTTGCCGGTGCTGCGGCTTCCATAACTACTTTGGCTTTATTTTTGTCCACCTCGATTCCTTTCTTATGAACTAAAAAGCCCAAGAATTTGGCAGCCGATACTCCGAAGCTGTATTTCTCTGGGTTCATTTTGAGGTTGTGTCTTCTCATCCTTTCAAACCCTTGCTTCAGGTGCTCTAGGTGATCGTCTTTAGTTTTTGACTTGACAACCACATCATCAATATATACTTCTATAACTTTCCCAACCACATCATGGAAGATAGTATTCATTGCTCGCTGGTAGGTGTCTCCTGCATTATTCAAACCAAAAGGCATGACAATCCATTCATATGTCCCAATTGCTCCTGGACACTTGAAGGCAGTCTTTGACGCATCACCTTCGGCTATAAAGATTTGATTATAACCTACATGGCCATCCATACAGCTTAAAATTTTATTTCCTGACGCTGAGTCGACAAGCATGTCGGCTATTGGTATCGGATATTCATCTTTAGGGGTAGCAGTATTTAGATTTCTAAAATCTACGCATACCCTCATTTTACCATTCTTTTTAATAACAGGAACTACGTTAGAAAGCCAATCGACATACCTGGTTGTTCGAATGAACTTTACTTTAAGCAGTCTCTCTACTTCCTCTTTGATTTTATGCACTACCTCTGGGGCAAATCTTATGCTCGCCTGTTTGATAGGTTTGCAATCCTCCCTGAGTGGTAACCGGTGTTCGACAAGATCCCTGCTTAAACCAGGCATTTCATCGTAGTCCCATGCGAAGCAATCTTTATACTCTGAAATTAGTCTGACAAGTTTTTGTTTGTCATCCTTCGGGAGAAAAGCACTCACAAAGATATGCCTTTTCTTTTCCTCCGTTCCTAAGTTTATTTCTTCCAGGGGATCCTCCACTTCCACATTTTGCTTAACTTCGTCCCCCTTTTCAAAACCTAAAGGGTCGTCGTCAATGATACAATCCGCTAACACACTTTCTGAAGTGTTTACTTCTTTGTCGACCAGATAAGCCAACAATCTACTCAGTTGTATTTCAAGGCTCATTATCGGAATTTGGCCGAGTTTTGTCGGCCTCGTCCTTTATCTTAATACCAAATTGGCTGAGAAGGCTCGCTTCCAATGCATCCTTGTCAATGACCCCTTCGTTGGCAGTTATAGGTCTGACGTTTGGTGAATATACCTTGAAATCAACGTACAATTGCTGAGCATAACAAGCACTATCATCTGCTTCGACTATTTCTACCTGATCTTGCGCATTGCATAAGATTACTTTCTGATGCATTATTGATGGAATTGCTCCTACAGGGTGAATCCAATCCCTGCCAAGTAATATGTTGTAGCTTGACTTGGATGGAATTATCACAAACAATGTCATCCTTTCGACGGTGCCAACCTGCATATTCAACAAAATGACGCCATTTGACGGAGAAGTTTTGCCACTGTAGTGACAACCATATCTGTCGGAATTAAATCCGACTGATCCTTCCCTAGCTTTTTGAACATTGCTCTTGGCATCAAATTCACAGCAGCTCCCTCATCAATTAAAACCATGTTGGTAGGTCTTCCATCTATTATGGCCTTTACATGCAAAGGCCTCAAATGGTTTCTTTGCTCATCGGTGGGTTTCTCTAACTGGGCTACATTGTCGAATATGGTAACCAAGTTCTCTTGAACGTACATCCAAAATTCGCCTGGGTCTCTACCATTGTTGATGACATCATCATCGTCATCAGAGAAACCAACTTCGAGATATCCCTTATATTCTGCTGGAATGAATGAAATCAATCCTATCTTCATTTTCATCCCCTGGTTCCAAGATGACTTCATTTTTCGGATCCTCATCCAAGAATTCACCTCCAACCATTCTGCCATGATTTCTTTTTAAATCATTTCATCATCTGAGCCTGACCTATCTGACAAAGGTCGGGCTATTCCTGCACCGCAGTTATCCAGTGCCTCGATGATATCAGCTAGATGTTCATTCTGACTATCCATGTCCATGTCCTTACTTATGTTTATGTCATCATATGGATCATTTAGTGCTTCGATGACAGCATTGAACGACAATTCTTCTTTGGTTAAATCACACTCAGGCCCGAATGTTGCCAATTGTTGTTTTCCAATTCTCGCCTCAAACTCTTTCTCGAGTCCTGCAACCTTTTCCATATCTGCCAGCCCGACAGGCCATTTGCCTGTGGATCTTATTGGTGGTGATGCCTGCTCTAAGGCCTTCTTCTTTGCTGTGAAAACCTGTGATGTAGGCTTATTCTGCCTGGCTTGATTAATAGGCCCCATCGCATCTATTTTCGTGGGATGGGTCACTATCTGGCTTTTTATTTTGGCATTTCTACTTTTGTCATCTTTGTTGTCAGCAGCTGCTACCAGACAACCAGTATCCTGTGAAGGCATTTCCTTTATGGTGATGCCCTCTTGCTTGGCAAGCTTCCTCTTTTGAGCCTGTCGGAGCCTTTGTAGCCTACTCTTTTGACTCTTAGACATAGCCGGCTGACTTGATGGTCCTGACAAACCAGGTCTTGTCATCTGAGTGTTTTAAAATAATTTCCCCCTTCGGTAATCCTTATTCCAGAAGGGTGGATTATGATTATTAAACTTATTTTTCCTGACCTATTTCTGCCTTCGTGATTCGGGGTAGCGGGCAATAGCGGAATTTCTTACCCATCGATCCATTGTTATGTTGGATGGGGGTTTTCTGGTCCTGACAGAATTGAACCCTCCACCGACAGACCTGTTACTTCCTACTGATTCTCTGACTGGCTCTTCAAGCCAACCTCCAGTGTTATTTTGTCTAGGTCTTGTCTGATACATATGTTGCTGACGATTACCTGTCTGCCTGTTGACAATATGCATAACACTTCTGTGCACACTGTTAGACCCAGCATGGCTATTCGAGTGTGAAAACATGCCCTGACTATTACCATCACGAGACTCAGTTCTATTTTGTGAGTGATATGATGGCGTTTTCTGTGCCCTAGTCGTCTTGGCAGCAGCATCGTCATAAAATCCTTCACATTTTGGGCAAACTTTGAAAATACCACCAGATTTCTTGCGTGTCATGAAGTCGACAAGCGGTTCCCCTGGCTTTGGATAGACATCAAATGAATCTGTCAGGTCCATCTGAATATTTTGTCCAGCTCTTATATTGACCATGCCTATTGCCATAGGGACTTGGCCGTCAGTTTTGTTAACTTCAGGATCGAATGGTTCTGTATCAATCTTCATGTCTGGTTGCTTGTCTGAAAACTTTAGTCTTCCTTCTGTCAAACCTTTCTGAATGATGTCCCTGATATGCATACAGTCATTAGTTACATGACCAAAAGTATTATGAAACTTACAATATTTTCGATCTTTTATTTAATGGGCTTTCAATAGCCTATGATCCTCTGACAATTT
Organism: Sophora flavescens; assembly: GCA_030762895.1. Classification (NCBI taxonomy): domain Eukaryota; kingdom Viridiplantae; phylum Streptophyta; class Magnoliopsida; order Fabales; family Fabaceae; genus Sophora; species Sophora flavescens. The sequence goes on from CM061066.1 coordinate 170,947,253, forward strand.
TAACTGCTTAACTTTAAGCAATATGTCAAATATTTGGTCGGCTTTGGTCACGTCAAATGTATACACTTTCTTATTGATGAAAGGAATCTTTTCTCTGGCCCTTGCAGGCCTCAAGGCTTGACATGTATAAAGGGGACCAGTTTTTAAATTCAACATAATCTACCTCATATTCTTCAGAATCATTGCCCTCTTCGTCGGAATCACTACATCCGACAAAATTAATCTTTTCTCTTTTGAGGAATTTCCTTTGCTTGAAAACCTTTTCGGCCTTCAGTTGTTCAATGTGTCGGACTTTGTCACCCAACTGGGCAAGGTCAATTAGGTGTTGGTTGACCAATTTCTTCCTAATATAATAATCTATCCCCCAGCAGCAATCCTCACTATTTATGCCTCAGGGATAGGGGTGAAGTAACGACTCCTCATTTGACGAAATCGGGCAAGGTAATCACCGATAGACTCGTTATTCATTCTTTTAATGCCAAATAAGTCTGTCAACCCAATTTTTAGGTCACCCCTAAAGAATTGATCGTGAAAGCTCCTCTCTAATTGATTCCAGAAATGTATGGAATTAGGTCTCAGGGTTGAAAACCAAGAAAAGGCATTCTTAGTTAATGAACTAGGAAAGAACTTCATTTTTAGTCCCTCCTCTAAAGCCAAATCTCCTAATTCGGTCTTATATCGGGCAATGTGCTCGACGGTTTATTCCCCACTTTCCCCCGATAATTTTGACAATTTGGGTATTTTGTATCCTCGAGGCATTTCTGCCTGTTGGACCCAGTCAGGAAATGCCGATGCAAAAAATGGCTGATTGGCATAACCTATGTTAAAACCAAACCTATTCAATGCTTGTTCGACAACTTGGTTAACATTCTGGTTTAAAACATTTTGATGAAGCGTTCCAAGAGCACCCTGGTTTATGACAAAGTCTTCGTCCTCCTCTGGTTGTAGAATGTGTACATTTCCACGTTTCAAAGGGACTCGACGATGGGGCTGTGGCCGCTCGTCGTCTTGTTCGGATCCGTCAAGTTGGATAACTTGTGGTTGTTCAACCTGTGGTTGGTTATGCTGACCTTGGTTGACATTCCTATTGACATTTCTATTGGGATTTCTATTGGCATTTTGGTTATCGTCTGGGGCTAACACGCCCAAGGCTCTATTTAACCTACGTATCTCATTTGCTAATGTCAAGCATGCATTATTCGTGTTTTCCATCAATGGCGTAATCACTGTACCCATTTGTTGAGTAAATGTATTCACCATGTCAAAGTTACTAGAATCAATTTGTTGTCGAACATTGGCTAATGTAGCCTCTGACAGACTAACAATATTTTGCGGGGGTTGTCTAAGTGGGGATACTTGTGGACTTACTACTGGACGCTCTTGTCGAGTATGGGTCATCACCACTGACCCTGTTATCCCATTCGCTTGACTAGGGATTTGCCCCCCAGTCGACGGTCCTGCCTGTCCAGATGTGTGGGCGGCCATTGTTACTCCATTTGGATATGATATGTATGTAAATGGGGTATCTGGGTTGACAGTGGTCGAACCGTAAGGCATTCAATACAAAGGTTGTGGCAGAGGATACGTAGTCGCTCTTGGGTTTGAATTCACAACACTCCGTAGAGACAATCCAGTAGTTGGCGGATTTATTTGTTGTAAACCTGGGGAAGTTGGTGACGGGAGTGTTCCTTGGCCAACTTCGTCAAACTTATTGACAACTTGAGCATAGGAAACGCCTCTTCTCGCCACTAAACTATTAGTGCTATTATTTCCTGCATTAGTAGCGTTAGCCATGGTTGCAGGAATATTATCAACTAGCGCAACAGTGGTTATAGGATTAGCATCCACCGTTGACACAACGGCGTTAGTGCTGACTACGCATGCATTACTTGCACTACTCATATTCACAGAGTTTTAGGAATTAGATGACGTTTGAATCACTCTCCCACTCCGTAGACGCATACAATAAATTTGTATGTCAGAGTTCGTGACACTATACGAGTTACTCTAAACTCATCCCATCGGGCATGCCAATTTGTTGACGTTGGTTTTTGGTTCTTGACCAAAATTCCTTCGTGACAAATAATTGAAGATCAAACGAGTGTGGGACCTACGAGTTATGCGGTAATCTCGTCAAGGATAGGTATGAACTGTCTGCCAAGTATGAATTTGACAAGTTAGTCAAATCTAGTAATATACTGGCAAGGACTTGATGCTATGACAAGTATACAAGTTTGAAAAATGGTGTACAGATTATTGTTAATAATGAAACTTGACAATGAAACCGCTTGTATTTGAAAATATAAATTTGAAATTTAAAAGAAAAAAAGTAGTTGCTATGTAAAAAATAACTTCCTGATTAAACTACGTTTACAATGAAAAAAAAACACGAGTTTAAAAATAAAATTAAGTAAAGTAGGATCTAAGTGATATAACTTTCAAGAAGTAAATGAATTTAAAAGAAGAACATAAAAGAAGTGTTGGAAATAAGTAAGAATAAATGAAGAACTTGAATGAAAGAGATGAAAATGGCATTGAATTTTGCCATAGTATTGAAATAAGAAGAATGGAAGGAATACTTGAATGTAATCCGTTAATCTGTTGTGTGATCGAGATGTATAGGATGTGTATCAAGTAACCAACCCCGTTTACATTATGTTTACAAGTATTTATAAACAAATAAAGTAATTACTTATTGCTAACTTCCTATCTTATTGACTGTCACGTGTCTTGGCAGTTTTCTATTCTTTAAATCTAAACTGCTTTGTCAAACAATTCTGATAACTGCTTCAGTTTCTTGAACTTCTCCCTGTCAACTTAATTGTCTTTGACGGTTTGGCTGCTTGACAACTTATATTGATAGTCATTTGTCGAATTGAGGACTTAACTGATTCCTTGATTTTTCTTCTTCTTCTGTCGGACTATGTTTTCTCGTCAACCAAATATTTTCAATACTTAGAAAATTTTAGTTATTACTTCGATCCCTTTGTCAACCTATCGAGAAAACATCCGTAAAAAATTTAAAATTTCACCCTTAACACCACTAGTGCATACAGACATACAGTGTGCTCTCAATCATGCACTACCATCTCTTTTTCTTTAACATTACTGCATAAAGTTAGCACTTTGCTGGTTAGCTATTTGATTTCATGAAAGCATTAGCAATTCTCTATCGGGTTGTTGGTAAAATCTTTCGAAAGATTTTCCTTTTCGTTTTATGTTCCATTGGATGGGATGATAGTGGTAGTGGTTTTCTAGAGTGACATATATTATCTCCACTATTCTAACTCATCCGGGGGACATAAATTGTGAATTCATGAGTTTAAACTCCCACGGTACGCTCTTTCCTTCTCTATTCCTTTCTCCCATCTTTCTCTCCAAAAAGGTTACACCCTAATTAATAAATATAACTCTTAGTGATAAGTCCTTAATCTAACAATAATAACTTATAATACAAGCATAATATGCACCTTCCCTTTTAAACATTTTGATACTTATACAAAGTAGAACATAGCAGGAAATAGCCAAAGTTAATACCCCCTAACACCACTAACATCCAGTACAAATTATCTGCACTCCCGTAATTTATGTCATCAGGTAACCAATCAGTACTTCTACGAACTTGGTCAATTAAGGCCGTGCTCAGATAAAAAGCTATTGCTATAAGCATGGAAATCATAGCAGTTGATGTGGTCCTAAGTGAATGTGGAAGTTTTTGGTAGTAGAATGCAACTTGTCCTGGAAAATGAAATGCTTCTCCAATGCCAACTGTACTGGCCGAGAATGTAAGATCGAGAACTCGTCTATACACTGGACCAACCGAGCTTACCCCCACGAATGGGCCTTGGCCCAAAATCCTCCAAAGCCGAGGACATGTCAGCACACCTGACACCCGAGAATAACTACTCGGCCCCAAGCTATCCATCCGCAGCTAACTGGGCCGAATATCTCGCTAGCCATAATGTCACTCCGGACAATCAGGCTCCGGATATCTCTCCCCATGATCGCGATCTGATCCAAATATTCCTCCGCTTATTTCGGAGCTTGATCCTGAGAGATCACTATAAATAGGGGGCTTACCCCTCATTCAGAACTACGTTTGCTTTGATTCCCTTTTGGATACGTAGGAGGAGAATCCACATTCTGTCAAGCACAATCCAAAAACACCCCACTAATCCTCGTTCAGTCGAGTATCTCATACCTGAGATATTTGGACGGAACATTTGGCGCCGTCTGTGGGAATCGAAGCAAATATTTTCCCATACCACACAAAATGGTGAGGACGAGAAGCGGAAATTGCAGGAGGGAGGAGCCAAGGAATGCCAACAACGGAGTTAACGGGGATAATGGAGAACAGTCCGTAGGCCCATCGGGAATGACCGACAATCCCGTGAGTTCAGAGCTTCTCGCGCAGGTTGCGGCATGCGAGAAGGGAGAATGAAGAAATCCGCCGCAGAATGACCGTCGTGAGAGAGAGCAGAGCAGGGAAAGGTCGGTCTCTTCCTCACATGAAAGAGAGCGCCGACCTCCCGAGATTGAGGGGTCCAGAAACTTGTATCGGAAGGGGGTCCTCACCTCCGGGCTTCCCACCACAACAACCCGAGCAGAGGAAGAGGGATTCCCTAAGCAGGCCAGAATTTTCACTCCAAACGAACAGACTTAATGACAAGGCCAGCCTGCGGAAGCCGAGGCATCCTTTCACGAACGATATCATGGGGGTCCCCTTGCCAGCTAACTACAAGCCCATCAACATTGACAAATATGACGGCACCTCAGACCCCGAGCGCCACTTGGACGCCTTCACCACGCAGATGTACCTTCTTACGGATGACGACGCTGTCATGTGCAAAGTTTTCCCAACCACACTGAAGGAGGCAGCGTTGACTTGGTACACCCAGCTACCCCCAGCCTCGGTGGACTCTTTTGATACATTTGTGGCTAAGTTCAGCGCTCAGTTTGCCACGAGCCGAGCCCACCAAAAAACCTCGGCCTCACTGGTGAACTTTAGGCAAGAGAAGAATGAATCCCTGCGCAACTTCATGGCCAGATTCAGCAAGGAGGCGGTACTCATCCCCAATCTCAGTGCCGATGTTGCACTACACACCATCCTCGACCAGGGTTGAGACTCGGCCCTTTTGCTAGGTACTTAGCTCGGAAACCACCAGCCGATATTGACGAACTGAGAAGAAAAGCTACAGGTTACATCAATATGGAGGAGGTGGAGGAGTCCAAGAAAAGGGATCGGACCGATGAGGCCGACAGGCGAGAAGGTAGAGACAAGAGGAGAGGAGGGGGTGATAAGCCGAGATTGAAAGGCCCGCCGAGCATTTCCAGAGGGGACCGAAGTATGATCATTATACTCCCCTCAATACAAATCGGGCTCGGGTGTTCGAGGAAGCGTCCGTGTGAGCTTCGTAGCTCCCAAAGAGCGCCACACCTTCAAACGCGGATCGCGTGAAGCATTGTCGATATCACCGCAACTATGGCCATACCACCGAGGAGTGCTGGGTCCTACGGGATAAAATTGAAGAACTGGTTCAGCTGGCCACCTCAACAACTTTGTCCGAAGAAACAACAACAACAAAGTGAGAGGCGCGGTGGAAACGAGAAGGAGAGAGGGTGACCCGGCCCGAGGAGGGGCGGCGATCGACGGAATGAGGAGAGAGCGAGAGACCAGAGAAAGGCAGTAACGAAAGACGGAAGAGGATAATGTCATCCGGGGTGATAAACACCATCTCGGGAGGGTTCGCAGGGGGAGGCACAACAAGTTCAGCTTGGAGAAGACATCTGCGGGCCATCCGAGCCGTCAATCCCTAGATCGGCAAGCCTCCCGAAGTTCCCCCCTATTATCCTTTTTCGATGAAGATTTTGTGGGAGTAGATCCCAATCGGGATGACCCCATGGTGATCACCGTACAGTTGGCCAACTTCTCGGTTAAAAGAACCCTCGTCGATCGGGGAGCTCCGCAGATATATTGTATTACTCAACGTTTGAAGCTTCGGGATCCCGGAGAAATCAATTCAGCCGTCACGACAAGAAACTCGTTGGCTTCGCAGGGGAGCAAGGTTGATACTCGGGGATATATTGACCTCTTGACCACTTTTGGCGATGGCAGAGCTTCTAAAACCATCATGGTCGGTATGTGCTAGTTAACGCTGTTACATCGTATAATATCCCTGATCGGAAGGCCGTCCTTGAACGAAGTTAGGGGCATGGGTCTCTACTCCCCACCTCACGATGAAGTTCCCCTCCAGCTCGGGGGACATAGTGGCTGTCCGAGCAGATCGGAGGATGGCAAGACAAGTGCTTTTGGCGATAGTTTGCGAGTGAGCAAACTTAAACCCGCACCGCAGAGAAACCCTAGACGAGAGGAAGGACAAGGCGGTGAATTGAAGAAACTCCGTTGAGCTGGATCCCGGGATGGACGTGCGGGAACAACGTCCACAACCTATTGAGGAGCTAGAGAAGTTCCAACTCGCGCGCGGCTGAACAGTGTACTAAGCTCGGTGGTCACCTTGAGCCTACTCCGAAAAGAAGAAATAAAGCAAGTCTTTGCGCAGAAATGCCGATCTATTCGCCTGGACCACATCTCGACATGCCGGAATTGATCCCAACTTTTTATGCCATAAATTGGCAATCTGTCCCGAGGCGGCTGATGGCCCGGAAAAAAAGGAGATTAGGTGAAGAGAGGAGAAAAGTAGTCGAAGAGGAGACAGCCGAAGTTGGTCAAGGCCAACTTTATCCGAGAAGTAGAATACACCACATGGCTGGCCAACGTCGTTCTCGTCAAGAAAGCAAACGGCAAGTGGCGCATGTGCACCGATTCACGGATCTGAACAGAGCATGCCCAAAAGACTCTTATCCCTTGCCGAGTATTGACAGTGCTGGTTGACGGGGCTTTCGGATACGTAATCTTAAGCTTCTTGGACGCTGTACTCCGGGTACAACCAAATTAGAATGTACCCCGGATGAGGAGAAAACAGCCTTCATTATCGAGGGGTCAAATTATCGCTCTGAGTAATGCCGTTTGGGTGAAGAATGCGGGAGCTACGTACCGAGACTCATGGACCGGGTATTTGAGAAGCAAATTGGCGGAACCATGGAAGTATATGTGGATGACATGGTGGTGAAATCTGATGACCCTGACCACCACCCTATAGATCCTGGAAGAAATATTTCAGCGGTGAGAAGGTATAACATGAGGCTCAACCAGGAGAAGTGTGTTTTCGGTGTCCGGGGGGTAAATTCCTCTCGCTTTATGCTTACGCACCGGGAATTGAAGCCAATCCCGATAAGTGCCGGGCCGTAATTGAGATGAGAAGCCCGCAGAGCGTTAAAGAAGTACAAAGATTGGCGGGACGGCTCGCGTCATTATCTCGGTTCCTACCCACCCAAATCCAGAGAAAGCTCGGCCTTTCTTCAAACTGAAGAAGCCCCAAACCTTCAAGTGGACCGAGGACTGCGAGAAGGCCTTTGTCGACTTCAAGGACTTTCTGTCCTCCCCGCCGATATTAACAAGACCCATCCCCGGAAAGAATTGTATCTCAGATCTGTCACCTCCGAGAATGCTATCGCATGGTCCAACGTGCATGAGGTAGAGAAAGCCCAAATGCCAAGATACTTCATCAAGAGGGTGCTTCATGATGCCGAAACTCGGTATCAAGTTATTGAGAAGCTGGTCTTAGCCTTGGTGACCGCAATTCGGCGATTGCTCCCGCACTTTCTGAGTCACCAAGTGGTTGTTAAGACGGATCACCCGATTAAACAGATACTCAAAAAGCCCGAATTGGCGGGCGTATGATTGCTTGGTCAAGTAGAGTTGTCTCGAGTTTGGCTTGAAATACGAGATGAGAGGACCCTTGAAATCACAATGCCTCTCTGACTTCATAGCCGAGCTCCATCCACAGCCAGTGGCTGAGGATATATGGTGGAATTTATACGTGGATGGATCCTCGAATGTCAGGGGCAGTGGAGCGGGGTGATTCCGGAGGGACCGGGAGATTTGATCTTGGAGCAATCGTTAAAGTTCGAATTCAAAACCTCGAACAATCAAGCCGAGTATGAAGCTCTGATAGCGGGACTAAGGCTGGCGAATGAAATGGGGGCAAAGGCTGTTAAGTGCCGGAGTGATTCACAACTAGTCACCGGACAAATATCCGGAGGCTAACAGGCGAAGGAACCTCGACTCACTAGATATTTGTGTAAGGTCAACCAATTAATCTCCGGCTTTGAAAAGTTCACTATTGAGCACATTCCCAGGAAGAAAACACTCGGGCTGATTTGTTTGTCCAAGCTAGCCAAGACAAAGAAGCGGGACACCACAGAACGGTTATTCAAGAAACCCTCAATGAACCGAGCATCGGGACAGAAGAGGTGATGGCCAACGAGTTGGTTGACCGAGAGTGGATGACACCTATATGGGAGTATTTATCCTCAGAAGCTCTACCCTCGGATCAGGCCGAAGCCAAAAAAGTCAGGCTCAGGGTAAGTCACTTCACAATAATCGCCGGGGAGCTGTATAAGCGAGGATTCTCGGCGCCTTTGCTAAAATGTCTGATGATAAGCCTCTGGCTTATCTAGTTTTATAACTAGATGGACTGTGGTTTTCGTGCAATTTATTCGAGTTCACTCTCGTTTTCGCCCAAATTTACCTTGTTTTGTTCCTAAGTTGGACTTTGACTCGTTTTGCGTCTTTTTGTAGTTTTTAGGTTATTTTGAATAGATTTACGCTTGTGGGTGCTTTTGTTGTTTCAGATTAAATAAGTGAAGCTCCGGGAGTCAAGGAAAGTCGAAAAGCAGTGGAAATTGCAAGTCTGGAGACACTCGCCCCGCGAGTGTATTCTCGCCTCGCGAGATTGAAGGTCAACAAAGCAGCAAAAGTCAACATTTTTGTCTCGCCACGCGAGACTCTTCTCGCCCCGCGAATCATGAAGACCTGCAAGACAGAGACCATCACGGCCAAGCCGTGATGAAGACCACGCCCGTGAACAGTTTGAGGTTTGAAGACTCGCCCCGCGAGAGACATCTCGCCTCGCGAGATAATGAAGACTTGGAAGTCAGAGGTCATCACGGCTCAGCCGTGATGAAGGTCACAGCCTGAAATTGAAGACTCGCCCCGCGAACACACTTTCGCCTCGCGAGAGTTCAAATTGAAAGTGCGCCAATTTTAATTCTCGCCTCGCGAAAGGCTGCTCGCCTCGCGAGCGAGCGCAGATCAGGAATCCTATTTAAAGGCTTTTGCAGATCAGATTTGGGGGGGATCGTTAGTGAGGCAGTTTTCCACTTAGGTTAGGGCAGTAGTTACGAATCCTTATTTCTCCTTGGAGCTGCGTCTCCTTTTCTGGTTTCTTCTTATTTTTACGATGGTGATTATGTCCGATCGCTTGTCTATGAGCATGAGGAACTAATCCCGTCGTCCGAGGGAACGATGAAGCCACCCATGGCGATGTAAATCCGATATGATGTATGTCTTTCTCCTTAATTCAATTCTTGTTTTCTAATTCTGACTTAATTGTGTTGATCATATGTGTTGCGTGATTGACTTGTTAACGTTGATGAGGCTTAGTCAGCGATTCACGTTTAGAACTTGAATTAGGATCATCGATCGAATATTGCACGAGAGTGAGTAGGAGATCGGTGCGACCTTATAGGGAACAAGAATTAACAGAATTCGAGATTAGGATTATGAGACCTAGTAAGTAATTAATCCAATCGTCGAATACGTCCTAATGAGCACGGAAGTGGATTTAGGAGAATTTAGGGGTCCCGGTTGACATTGTAATTGAACTTAGGGAGGAATTCATCATCACTTGGGTGTACATATTGGGTAGGTGGATTTGTGACCTTGGACATTTTAGTTTTCTGATTTTTAGTCACTTAGTTTATTTAGACTTGTTAATTGAATTTCGATATTAATCTTCTCTCTCTCAACCACCTTCTGTAACCTGACCGAACGTATCTGACTTCCCGCGGATTAGTCGAATTGGTATCCCAATCCTTGAGTTCGACCTCGGTAATTACTTACCGTGTTATTTTTATTACTTGCGACGACCCGGCACACTTGCCGGAGTCACAACATCTGACCAGGGCACAATCCAAGTATGTCATGGAAGAGGTTCACCAAGGAATCTGTGGTTTTCACGGTGGAGGCAGATCAATGGCCTCCAAGATAGTCCGAGCAGGGTACTATTGGCCTACCCTCAGAGCTGATTGCATGGAGTGGACGAAGCAGTGTGATGAGTGCCAAAGATTTTCCAATGTAAATCATACCCCCCCTGAAGGGCTTCACACATTAAACTCGCCTTGGCCGTTCGCAATGTGGGGAATGGACATACTGGGGCCTTTCCCAGTAGCCAAAGGCCAAGTCAAATTTCTACTGGTAGCAGTGGACTACTTCACCAAATGGATCGAAGCAGAGCCTTTGGCCAAGATTACCGCCGAGAAGGTGCAGAAATTTGTGTGGAAGAGCCTTATTTGTAGGCACGGAATTCCCTTTGCAATCGTCACTGACAACGGAAGACAATTTGTGGATAAGAAGCTACGGGAATTCTATGACAACCTCGGTATCAAGCACCAAGTTACATCCGTTGAGCACCCCCAAACCAATGGGTAGGCCGAAGCAGCTAACAAGATCATCCTCGGGGAACTGAAGAAAAGAGTAGGAAGATCTAAAGGAGCTTGGGCAGAGGAGTTACCGAGTATTCTCTGGGCCTACCACTGTACGCCTCAATCTACCACTCAAGAAACACCCTTCAGGCTGACGTACGGAACCGACGCCATGATCCCAGTAGAGGTTGGTGAACCGTCTTTCCGACGTGTGCAACACGAGCCGAACGACAATGAGAGCAATATGAGGATCGAACTTGACTTGGTAGAAGAAGTTAGGGAGGAAGCCAGAATCAGAGAAGAAGCCTGCAAACAGAGAGCCACCAGAAGGTATAATTCAAGAGTGAGGCCAAGGAGTTTTCTGCGCGGAGACTTAGTGCTGAGAATAAAAGGGGAAGCGAGAAAGGACCGCACGGAAGGCAAGTTAGCGGCGAACTGGGGAGGACCATTCCGAGTAGCTGAAAACCTGGGGAACGGGGCATATAGGTTAGAAGAATTGTCGGGAAATCCTATCCTGAGGACTTGGAATGCCTCTCATTTGAAGTTTTATTACAGCTGATGTATATAGTCGGGTGCTGTACTCTTTTTCCTACCTCGGTATTTTTTCCCAAAATGGGTTTTGACCGGGGAGGTTTTAACGAGGCACACCGTGGACTCCATTCAATAAAAAGCAAAATTTATTATGAATATGGTTTTATTTTCTCTTGCTTCGCCGAAGTATTTATTTTGCAGGCATCTTATTCTGGTGGCCGAGTACGAGCCAATGGCCGAGTTCGAGCCAGTCAAAGGGGCCAAGTTTGAGCCCGGCGGTCGAGTCCGAGCCGTTAAATTCCAAAGGCCAAGTTTGAGCCTGGTAGCTGAGTACGAGCCAATGGCCGAGTTCGAGCCAGTCAAAGGGGCCAAGTTTGAGCCCGGCGGCCGAGTCCGAGCCGTTAAATTCCAAAGGCCAAGTTTGAGCCTAGTGGCCGAGTACGAGCCAATGGCCGAGTTCAAGCCAGTCAAAGGGGCCAAGTATGAGCCCGCCGGCCGAGACCGAGCCGTTAAATTCCAAAGGCCAAGTTTGAGCCTGGTGGCCGAGTACGAGCCAATGGCCGAGTTCGAGCCAGTCAAAGGGGCCAAGTTTGAGCCCGGCGGCCGAGTCCGAGCCGTTAAATTCCAAAGGCCAAGTTTGAGCCTCGGTGGCCGAGCACGAGCCAATGGCCGAAGTTCGAGCGACCAAAGGGGCCAAGTTTGAGCCCGGCGGCCGAGTCCGAGCCGTTAAATTCCAAAGGCCAAGTTTGAGCCTAGTGGCCGAGTACGAGCCAGTCAAAGGGGCCAAGTTTGAGCCAGGCGGCCGAGTCCGAGCCGTTAAATTCCAAAGGCCAAGTTTGAGCCTGGTGGCCGAGTACGAGCCAACGGCCGAGTTCGAGCCGGTTATCTTCTAAAGGCCAAGTTTGAGCCTGGTGGCCGAGTACGAGCCAATGGCCGAGTTCGAGCCAGTCAAAGGGGCCAAGTTTGAGCCCCGCGGCCGAGTCCGAGCCGTTAAATTCCAAAGGCCAAGTTTGAGCCTGGTGGCCGAGTACGAGCCAATGGCCGAGTTCGAGCCAGTCAAAGGGGCCAAGTTTGAGCCCGGCGGCCGAGTCCGAGCCGTTAAATTCCAAAGGCCAAGTTTGAGCCTAGTGGCCGAGTACGAGTCAATGGCCGAGTTCGAGCCAGTCAAAGGGGCCAAGTTTGAGCCCGGCGGCCGAGTCCGAGCCGTTAAATTCCAAAGGCCAAGTTTGAGCCTGGTGGCCGAGTACGAGCCAACGGCCGAGTTCGAGCCGGTTATCTTCTAAAGGCCAAGTTTGAGCCTGGTGGCCGAGTACAAGCCAATTCATTCTAAAGGCCAAGTTTGAGCCTAACGGCCGAGTCCGAGCCAATTTCATTCTCAAGGCCAAGTTTGAGCCTGGTGGCCGAGTACGAGCCATAAAGTTAAGTATAAAGGTCAAGCACGATCTTACTAGCCGAATCCGAGTTATTATTAAGTTATAGACGTTGAATTTAAGCCGCGAAATTAGTAAAGCCAAATATGAGCAAAGAACAAAATTCGGAAAGGCCGAGTACGAGCCATTATTTTATTAAGGAAACCGAGTACAATGCGCAAGGCAAAAATAAAGTCGAGTTTGATTCTAGAAAAGTACATTCAAGGAAACCAAGTACAATGCGCAAAAATAAAGCCGAGTTTGACTCTTAGAAAAGTACATTCAAGGGACCGAGCACTACGATGAAGTTGAAAGCCGAAATTGAAAATAAGGGCCGCTCGGCGGGACAGTAGTCCCCCCAGTCAGAGCAGGAGCAACTCCGGACGGCCCCCAATCCCCCTAATCAAGCGCCACCACTTTCTCTTAAGGGAGGCTGTAGTCACTTCCCCCTGAGAAAGCTGGATGATGAGGTGCTCGGCCAACTCAGGGAGTAGACGGCCTCTACCCCTTTCTCGACTCCCAAAGATTATTATTCTCCCAGTTAACATCCTTCTTGAAGGATCAAGGAATTCTGGATCCTGTCTCCCACTTACATCCTTTTTGGCGGATGTGAAACCCAAAAAAGGATGTTAACTGGGAGAGGGGAACGTAAACCCCTGACGCTAGCATAGAACTACTCGGGTGGAAGAGAAGTAAGAAACGAACTTGGCTGATGGAAAAGGATGAGGGATGAACAAGTGAGGTAGCAGAAGGACCCTATTTATAAGCAAGGAAGGAAGTAGCATGCGTGAGAGTTTGTTGGGAAAACAAACCTCGAAACTAAGCAAAAGGCAGCGATTGCGTGAACCCATTACGGTTTCCAAAGCATTTAATGCATGACAACGCAAAATGTAAAACACGTGCTTGTCGTGTAACAACCACCGTCCATTTTGGACGGTAGGGTATTTTGGCCTTAGCCGAAGATTCGATTGACAAGCCAAACACAACAAAGAATCAGCAAAATGATAATGGTATTCATTCAAGTAATGTCAGATTACATGGACAAAAAACAAAGTACAAAGGATGGACAAAAAACAAAAAACTACAACAGCTACTCCCCCCTATGGCTTTCCTCGGCCTCTATGTGACCTTCGGGAGAGCCCCCCACCACGTCCACCTCTTCCTCCCCCTCGGGAATAATGGGAACAAGTTCCCCATTCACCACCTCCATGTTCACATCGGCCCCCGAAAGGTCGATGCCGGGAACTAAAACCTCAGCTTGGGCAATGGCTTTGTCAAAACCTTTCCGGTGCTCGATGACAATGCAGCTGGTGGCCTCCTTTACGTCCTCCTCGAGCAGCATCTTAGCCTGGATCTCAACCTCCAAGGAAGCCTTGAGCCGATCAATCTCAGCCTGAGCCTCTTTGAGCTTTTCCTCGGCACGAGCCTTGTCTTCTTCAACCTGAACTCTGCCTTCCTCGGCTGATTTTGCCCGAGAGTCCAGCTCAGAGTTCCGAGTATTAATGTCAGCAATGGTGGTAGTCAGGCGTTCATTCTCGGAGGAAATTCGGGAAAGATCCCCCTTCAACCTCTCGATAGCAGCAAACTCAGACTCCAATTGTTGAGACTTCCTCTCGGTCTCCGTCACCTCTCGGCTACAGAAACGGGCCAAAGCTGCAGCGCAAAGGCAGTAGACGGAGAGGGCCTCCATGCTGGATCGGGCCCCTTGCTGCTTGATAAACCGAAGATCAGCGGCTTTTAGGAGGCTCGAGTCGAAAGAGGAGGAGGGGTTGAAGTCTTCACCCCAGAGAGATGAAGTCCCTGCCTTCAGGGTGGTGTTGTACCATTTTGGCTCGAGGGGGGCAGAAAGTGGCTGTTCCCGCCCCGCGATTTGCGTCCCCTGAGTAGTAGGGCGAGGGGAGCTTGGGCCAGGAAGGGGAGAATCCTCGGCAACCACTTCAACCTCTGCCCTTTTCCTTTTTTGCGGGGCGGATGACGAAGCCCCCTTTGCAGAAGCCTTGGTGGGAGGAGGTCTTTTCTGTTTCTTCTCGATTGAAGAAGGACCCTGACCCTCTTTACCAACACCAGCCTTGACAAGCTTTGAAAAGTCGAATTTTCCCATGATGACTGTCAAAAAGAAAGGGTTGTTAGTATAACAACACATGCAGAAAATACTTAAGAAACTAAAAAGCCGAGCACTTACTTTTAAGGTCGGACCTTGGGGTGGAGGAGAAGGGGAGTTTGCGAGGCGTGCACAATGGAGGGGCCGAGGAAGATTTTCTAGTACATCTATATCCCGCCTATCCTCGGCCTAGGCAGGGAATGATACTCAAGCCGATTAATTTTGTGGGAGAGGATTGCCAAGATAAAGGAAACTTGGCATATTTATTCTCGTCAAAAAAGTGGGAGGTATGAGAACTCGAAGGGCGAACACGGAAGAAGCCAACCTTGAAGTCTTTATACGACGATGCGAATAAACTAAGAAGACCTCTTCGGTTCAACCCATTAAGGGATACCCATCCCTTTTTCTCGCCAAATCTGGTTTGATAAAAGTACAAAAATTTTGGAGTGGTGGGCTCTATCCTTATGTATTTACATAGAATCTGAAAGGCTTTCATAAAAGCCCAGCTGTTAGGGTGAAGCTGAGTAGGTGCGACGTTCATGGTTCTCAGAACGTCGCACTCAAACTCTGTAAAAGGAAGAGACACATGCAGTTTTTCAAAAAGTGTTTTATACATGTATGTAAAGGGGGGCTCGGAAGGACGAGCCCTTAGAAAGACACACTCGGTGCTCGAGCACGGAGAACAAATAAACTCGGACTCGTCTCCGGAGGCCGAGATATTGATATGGGACCGAAGTTGAACAATTGAATCAGGAGTTTGGTAGTCAGAAAAAAAGGTTCCAACCTCCCCTTTAACCCAGGTATACCCGAGATGGGTAATATCGGGAATAGGGTCTTTTGGAACCCTAAGGCGTTGTTTGCGAGCGGCGGGTTTGGACACTCTGGGAGGGGGAGAACTAGACCTAGGCGAATCAGACTCGGAAGAATCTGAGTCAGTCGAAGATGACCCGGAGGAGGACGGTTCCGCCTCCCCAACGCTCAGTTCCCGTGAAGGAACAGAAGAAACAGAAAGGGATCCCCCAATCGGGGAAACTTCGCGCTCAACCAGAGGCGAAGTATTCGACTCAGAAGACACAGATGAACTCATATCTGGAAACCAGAAATAGAGCTTAGAAGCACGAAGGAAAGGAAGAGACGGAGCGTACCTGGAGGATGATAAGCAGAGACAATGGCAGAAACTTGGAGGACGAAGGTGAATGGCAAAGAAGGGTAAGCAAAGTAGGAGGGAGTTGGCGCCAGAGGAGGTATTTATAGCCTGCGATTGGAAGCCCATTGTCCATCGGGCCCAAAAAGGGCGCGACTTTTGATTGTCCCGACGCGACTTTTGATTTTCCCCCCATTAAATGGGCGCGGAACTCTAGGGTTTCTTGTCTATGGCGTGCCGAAGAAGTAATAGGGGAATAATTGCTTTCTCTGACAGAGAGAGAAGACTTGATTGAAACGACAGCTGAGAATGTGGATAACTGCATAGCCGAAAAATAAGCTCGGTTTCATACGTATCAGCTCCTTCGCTTATTCAAGCTCGGAGCTCGGGGGGCTTGTGTACTGGCCGAGAATGTAAGACCGAGAACTCGTCTATACACTGGACCAACCGAGCTTACCCCCACGAATGGGCCTTGGCCCAAACTCCTCCAAAGCCGAGGACATGTCAGCACACCTGACACCCGAGAATAACTACTCGGCCCCAAGCTATCCATCCGCAGCTAACTGGGCCGAATATCTCGCTAGCCATAATGTCACTCCGGACAATCAGGCTCCGGATATCTCTCCCCATGATCGCGATCTGATCCAAATATTCCTCCGCTTATTTCGGAGCTTGATCCTGAGAGATAACTATAAAAAGGGGGCTTACCCCTCATTCAGAACTACGTTTGCTTTGATTCCCTTTTGGATACGTAGGAGCAGAATCCACATTCTGTCAAGCACAATCCAAAAACACCCCACTAATCCTCGTTCAGCCGAGTATCTCATACCCGAGATATTTGGACGGAACACCAACCAACACTAATTGTGGAAACAACCAAAGGACAGACATATTCACTGTGGAGTTAGAATGCTCTTGGAGCCTTTGACCATTATGTGCTACCTTGAGCCTCTTAGATTCAACAAGGGCTGAAACAGTCATACTAAGCACATTGAACACGTGGACGACTCCTATTCGTCGGAGAGGCTTAAGAGATTCACCACTCAACTTCTGCCATGCAGGCAATAGCACCCTATCAAGAAGGGTGAGGAAAATGGATGTGGATAATAGGACTATAACAGTAATAGAACCAGCTGCTACTTTAAAATGGGGTCCTAAATAACGATCCATGGCTAATGCTTGAAGCACTGATAAGCTTGCTTTGGATTCCTATTGGAGTGGCTAGGAATATGCTTGAAGTCCACAATGGAAGGATTCCAGTTATAGTTTTAAAATCTTCCACTTGTTGAACTGTGCATAGCATCCATGGTCTCTTAATTGACCCATCTGATTGAAGGTCTCCATCTGTTATCAAAGCTGCACGATTGAAGAACCTGCATTAATTTACATGCAGAGCACTATGTTAATAGTTGATCACTGATTTATTTATTTTTACCCTTTTCCTTTAGAAATTAAAACTTGCTTGAAGTATATATATATTCTCATTAATTATAATCCTTTTGTTAAAGAACAAGTTAAAATGTGGATGCATATCACTAGTTTTCTCAATATTAGGTCCACTCCACTAGTTCCTATTAGCACGACTAATAGACGAAAGGGTGTACAAAAATGGTATCCATAGTAAAGAATTGTATTAAAAATAGCACTTCTATATACCTAAAAAAAGTAAAAAGAATAATAATGCTATATCCACGAACTTGTATAGCGCTAGGGTGTGTTTGGTTCCTGTTGAAAAAGTCTCAAATGAGTGTTTGGGCAAAAGCTAGAATCAAATATCTAAGTTTTGTATTGAAAAATATTGTCAATATATTGAAAGTTTAAAAGTTGTGATTTTGAATAAAAGTTGATATGCAATGGAGAAACACTAAAATGGAACCCATTAAGGAAGCAAAACTTGATAAAATAAAATAAAATAAAAACATTTCTACACTGAACTACTAAGGGAGTAAGAATTAAATTCAATCCCAATGAACTTAACTTAGTTAGTACCTTAATCTTTTTCCTGGTATTGCAGGCAGCATTGGAACCATCCCATGATGACCACTATAGTAATCCTCGATTCTAGATGATAGCTTACACTTCCATTTACGAACAGCAGCAATAAGAACACGACCCATATCCAAGAACGGGCTTCCTTGCGGGTTATCATATCGATAAAACCGACAACCCAATAAGAAAGTGACCACACCAATCAAATTAGCCACACCACATAAGCCAAACCCCAAACCCCAACTCACATCATCCTCAATATATACAAGTCCAGTGATACCAACAACTGAAGCAATGTATAGAGTGAAAAAGAACCAGTTGAAGAATATCCCTTGATGTTCTGGCTTATCAAATTGGTTTGCACCCAATGTTGCTGTTGTGAAGCGTGTGCCACCAAACCCAATTGCTACCAGAGCTATGCCTATATATAGGACAGCATATTGGACATTTGGAGGGGGTTTACACAAGTTTGATCCATCGTTACATGGGTGAGGCCTCAAGGACTTGATACTTGCTGTCAAGGCTAAGACAATTGTGCCCTGTAAATATCATACCAATAAGACTTTAGGATATGTTTGATAATAACAACGTTTTGTATATCACTTTCCTTATCTTTTATATATTTATTGATTAATCAAAAAAAAAAAAACATGTGAGGGTCATCATTGAGTACTGAATCAGACCTACCCAACAATCACTATTCAACTGGGAAAGGATGGTCCTAGCTCTTAACATTTGATACAAGTTATTGTCTACTTTTACTTCAAGTTCAAGAAATACTTATTTTAGAGCGCGTGACATTATTATTACTCGTGTTTAGGATATCAACTTAGCTTGTAAAACAAATATCACGGATCAATTTTGTACACTACTTTTAAATTCTAAACAGCAACTTCAAAGGGAGATACTTAACTGGTTCTTAAAGTTAAGGACAACTTCTTCTTTAGTTGCACCATCAGAACAAGCTGGTGTGGATATTATATGTAAGAATAGTTGTTCTTATAAACAATTAGTTCTTATAAGAGGTGCATTCTACCTTACACCAGCAAAAAAAAAAAAAAACTGGTGCAAGGGTGCACCATTTTGACCAAGTAACACGAACCAATAGAATTGTCGGCTGTACTCTTGTTAATAGAAGAATTTCAAATTCTTGACAGAAATAATTCCGACAGGATGATAGAAGAATTGAAGGAAGAATTGTCAGATAACCACCATAAAGGAGAGTCGAATTCAGCAGAATTGACAGTTTGGAAAATTGACAAGAGTTGGTATGTCAGACAGACAAGACCGTCAAGAAAGCAAAACGAGGGACACATTCGTCAAGAGTAAAATTTCTGACGGATATATTTAGCTGACTGACGGAGAAATCGAAGTAATGACAGAAAAAGGTAAATTAACAACCCAGCTTTTGACAAAGTGATAACAAGAATTGTCAAACGTACAAAAGTGTGGAAATGGCTAAGTCTTCAAGGCTGACAAAGCATCAGCAAGATAAGCCGTCAAACAACCAAACCGTGGACAACAAGCAAGTTGGCACAAAGCGGTTCAAAGAAATTAGCATTTATAGAAGTTTGCTTGTCAAATAGTTTGAATTTGAACATAGCAAAACTGCCATACAGGTGGCAATCTTAAGGATAAGAAGTTATCTTTAGGTAGTTATTTTATTTTGCTTATAAATACTGTTAATCACGATGTAATAGAGGAGGTTACTTGATACAATATCCTACATATCTCAATCACACAGCAGATTGAAGGATTATACTCAAGTATTTCCTCCATCCTTTTCATTTTCAATTCAATTCAGCATTATTATCCAGTACTTTATTCGCTCTTTAATACTGATTTTTAATTTCTTTATATGTCTTTCTTTACTTTCAGTATTCCTTTCATGCTCTTTACTTTCAGTATTACTTTCGTGCTCTTTATTTAAGTTCTGTTATTTTATTGCATTCAGCAATCATTTAATCACGCTTTTTACAAATTGCCCTTTTAAATTACTTTTATTCCTGTCTTTAAATTATTGCTTTTTAGAAAGTTATGCAACTACAAAGTATCTTTTGTATAAGAAACTGATGTTTTCTTTTCAAATCAGAAATACATTTACACTTCTATCGCAACACCAAGTCTTTGCCAGTATTTACTAGATTTGAATAATTTGTCAAATTCATACTTCGCAGACACACATACACATATCCTAACGAGATTACCGCATAACTCGTTCGTCCCACACTCGTCTGATCTCTAATTATTATTTGTAACCAAAGGATTTTGGACACCAACCAAAAACCAGCGTTAACAAATTGGCACGCCCAGTGGGACGAGTTTAGAGTAACTCGTACAGTGTCACGAATTTGACATACAAATTTATTTGTATGCGTTTACGGAGCGGAAAGGTGGTTCAAACATCATCTATTTCCCAGAACTCTGTAAATATGAGCAGTGCAAGTGATGCAGGCGTAGTAGACACTAACG
Source organism: Sophora flavescens (assembly GCA_030762895.1). NCBI lineage: Eukaryota > Viridiplantae > Streptophyta > Magnoliopsida > Fabales > Fabaceae > Sophora > Sophora flavescens. The sequence goes on from CM061066.1 coordinate 170,967,504, forward strand.
CCGCTGTGTCAACAGTGGATGCTATTGCACCAATTGACAATATTCCTGCAAACGGGGCTAATGCTACTAATGCAGAGGTAAATGGCACTAATGGTCTAGGTGCAAGAAGAGGCGTTTCTTACGCCCAAGTGGTCAATAGATTTGACGAAGTTGGTCAAGGAACACTCCCGTCACCAACTTCCCCAGTTTTACAACAAGTAAATACATTAACTACTGGATTGTCGTCACGAAGTGTTGTGAATTCAAACCCAAGAGGGACTACACAGCCTCTCTCACAACCTTTGTATGGGATGCCTTATGGGTCAACAACCGTCAATCCAAATACCCCATTTGCATATATACCATATCCAAATGGAATGACGATGGATGCCCATACATCTGGACAGGCAGGACCATCGATTGGTGGGCAAATTCCCAGTCATGCGAATGGGATAACGGGGTCAATGATAATTACCCATTCTCGACAAGAACAACCGGTAGAAAGGCCACATATATCCCCATTGAGACAACTCCCACAAAGTATTGTTGGTCTGTCGGAGGCTACATTAGCCAATGTCCGACAACAGATTGATTCTAGTAACCATGACATGGTGAATACATTTACTCAACAAATGAGTACAGTAATTATGCCATTAATGGAAAGCACAAACAATGCATGTTTGGCGTTGACAAATGAGATACGTAGGTTAAATAAAGCCTTGGGTGTTGTAACCCCAGGTGAAAACCAAAATACTAGTAGAAATCTCAATACCAATGTCAACAGGAATAATCAACCACGGGTTGAACCACAAGTTATACAACTTGACGGATTTGAACAAGATGACGAGCGGCAACAGCCCCATCGTCGGATTCCTTTGAGACATGGAAATGCACATATTCTACGACCAGAGGAAGACGAAGATTTGGTTATAAACCAGGGTGCTTTTGGAGCATTTCGTCAAAACGTTCTAAATCAAAATGTCAATCAAGTTGTCGAGCAAGCATTAAATAGGTTTGGCTTTAACATAGGTTATGTCAATCAACCATTTTTTGCATCGGCATTTCCTGATTGGGTCCAACGGGCGGAAATGCCTCGAGGATATAAAATACACAAGTTATCAAAATTCTCAGGAGAAAGTGGAGAGTCGACAGTCGAGCATATTGCCCGATATACCATCGAGTTGGGAGATTTGGCTTTAGAGGAGGGATTAAAAATGAAGTTCTTCCCTAGTTCGTTAACTAAGAATGCTTTTTCTTGGTTTTCAACCCTAAGGCCTAATTCTATCCACTCTTGAAATCAATTAGAAAGAAGTTTTCATGACCAATTCTTCAGGGGTGACTTGAAAATAGGGTTGACAGATTTATTTGGAATTAAAAGAATGAATAACGAATCTGTTGACGACTACCTTGCTCGATTCCGTCAAATGAGGAGTCGGTGCTTCACCCCTATCCCAGAGGCAGAAATTGTAAAAATTGCTGCCGGAGGTTTAGACTACCATATTAGAAAGAAATTGGTCAACCAACATCTGATAGATCTTGCCCAGTTAGGGGATAAGGTCCGTCAAATTGAACAATTGAAAGCTGAAAAGGTTTTCAAGCAAAAGAGATTCATTAAGAGAGAAAGGATTAACTTTGTCGGATGCAATGGATCCGACGAAGAGAGTAATAATTATGAGGAGTATGAGGTAGATTATGTCGAACTAAAAAATGGTCCATCTTATATATGCCAAGCTTTGAAGCCTGCGAGGGCCAAAGAAAGAATCCCTTTTATTAATAAGAAAGTGTATACATTTGATGTGACCAAGGTCGATCAAATATTTGACATATTACTTAAAGATAAGCAATTAAAATTGTCAGATGATCATAGGCTTTTGAAAGCCCATAAGATTAAAGATCGGAAATACTGTAAGTATCATAATACTTTTGGTCATGTGACAAACGATTGTATGCATTTCAGTGATATCATTCAAAAAGGTTTGACGGACGAAAGATTGAAGTTTTCAGACAAGAAACCAGAAATGAAGATTGACACAGAACCCTTTGGTCCTGAAGCTAACAAGGCAGACCGCCAAGTCCCTATGGGAGTAGGCATGGTCAACATCACGGTCGGACAGAATATCCAAATGGATTTGTCAGATCCATTCGATATTTATTCGAAGCCAGGAGAACCACTTGCCAACTACATGGCACGCAAGAAATCTGAGGGCATAATTAAAGTTTGCCCAAGATGTGAAGCGTTTTATGATGAAGTAGCCGCCAAGAAAGCCAGGGGGCAGAAACCACCACCGTATCATCCACGAGGCAGGACTGAGCCTCGCAATGGTGGTAACCAAGACAGGTTTTCACACTCAAATAGCCATGCTGGGTCCAACAGTATACATAGAAGTGTTGCATCCAATAGCCGTCAACAACACGTGTACCAGGCAAGACCCAGACAACACCATACTGGAGGTTGGCTTAAAGAGCCAATCAAAGGATCAGCGATGAGGTAATCGTGGCGATGGCGCATTTAATCCTGTCAAGACCAGGACACCCCCATCCAACGTAATGGTAGATCAATGGGTGAGGAATTCGGCCATGGCACAGTATCCAGAATTGCAAAAGCAGACATGGACTAGGAAAAACAAGTTCAGTGATTGTGGCCCACCCTTTTGGAATGAAAATTACCGAAGGGGCCAATTGGCTCAAAAAGCTCAAATGGCAGGGCCTGGTCTATCAGGACCCTCGAATCAATTGGTGATCTCAAAGAGCCAAAAGAGGAGGCTGCAGAGACTCCGAAAGGCTCAGAAAAAGAAACTTGCCAGGCAAGGAGGTGTCATAATAAAAGAGATGCCTTCCTATGATACTGGTTGCTTGGTTGCTACAGCTGACAACAAAGTTGACAAGAGAGGAGATACCAAGATGAAGAGCGTAATAGTGAACCACCCCATGGAAGCTGATGTGAAGAGACCCAGTAATCAAACCAGGTAAAATAAACCTACATCCCAGGTTTTCATAGAAAAGAAGAAGGTTTCAGGCCAAGCATCCTCACCAGTAAAGCCCACTGGCAAATGGCCTGTCGGGCTGACAGAAGTGGAGAAGGTTGCAGGACTCGAGAAAAAGGTTGATGCCAGAATATAAAAACAACAACTGACAACGTTCAAGCCTGAATGCAATTTAACCAAAGAGGAATTGTCATTCGATGCTGTCATTGAAGCACTGAATGATCCGAATGATGATATGAACATCAGCGGAGCCATGGCCACGGACGGCCAGAATGAGGATTGGGCCGACATCATAGAGGCACTAGACAACTGTGGCGCAGGGATTGCCCGACCTCTATCAGATAGGTCAGGGTCAGATGACGAGAGTGATTTAAAAAGAAATCACGGCATAACGGTCGGAGGTGCATTCTTGGATGAGGATCCAGACAATGAAGTGATATTAGAGCCTGGGATGAGAATGAAGATAGGATTGATTTCATTCATTCCGGCAGAATACGAGGGATATCTTGAGATTAGTGTCTCTGATGACGAGGATGATGTCGTCAGTAATGCAGGAGACCCAGGCGATTGCTGGATGTGTGTTCAGGAGAATTTAGTTACCGTATTTGACAACGTAGCTCAGTTGGAGAAGCCCACCGACGAGCAGAAAAATCATTTAAGGCCTTTACATGTGAAGGCCATAATAGATGGAAGACCTACCAACAGGGTCTTAATTGACGGAGGAGCTGCTGTAAACCTGATGCCAAGAGCGATGTTCAAAAAATTAGGAAAGGACGATCGAGATCTAATTAAGCAGAGATATGGTTGTCACCGACTTGATGGCAAAACTTCTCCGTCAGATGGCGTCACTTTATTGAACATACAAGTTGGCACTGTTGAAAGGATGACACTGTTCGTAATAATTCCAGCTAAGTCAAGCTACAACATTTTGCTTGGCAGGGATTGGATTCACGTTGTAGGAGCAGTTCCGTCAACAGTGCATCAAAAGGTGATTTTATGGAATGAACATGATCAAGTAGAGATTGTGGAGGCAGATGACAGTGCTTGCTATGCTCAGCAATCACATGTTGACTTTCGGGTGTATTCTCCAAATGTCAGGCCTATAACTGCCAATGAAGGGGTCATTGACAAAGACACCTTGGAAGCAAGCCTTCTCAGCCAATTTGGAGTTAAGATAAAGGGCGAGGCCGATAAGACTCGGCCAGAATCCGACAATGAGCCTTGAAACCCACTTGAGAAGATTGTCGGCTTATCTGGCCGACAGAGAAGTACACACTCAAGAGAGTGTGTTGACGGATTGTATAATTGATGACGGCCCTTTGGGTTTTGAAAAAGGAGCCGAAGCCAAGCAAAACGTGGAAGTAGAGGATCCTCTAGAAGAGATAAATTTGGGGACGGAAAAAAAAGAAAATGCCCATTTTTGTCAGTGCTTTTCTGTCAGAGGATTATAAACAAGAACTTGTCGGATTAATAGCAGAGTACAAAGATTGCTTTGCATGGGACTACGATGAAATGCCTGGTTTAAGCAGGGATCTTGTTGAGCACCGGCTACCACTTAGGGAGGATTGCAAGCCTGTTAAGCAAGCAAGTAGAAGGTTTGCTCCAGAAGTGGTACATAAAATCAAGGAGGAAGTACAAAGACTGCTTAAAGCAAAGTTCATTCGAACAACCAGGTATGTCGATTGGCTCTCTAATGTAGTCCCCGTTATTAAAAAGAATGGCAAAATGAGGGTATGCATAGACTTCAGAAATTTAAATATGGCTACCCCCAAAGATGAATATCCGATGCCAATAGCCGACATGCTTGTCGACTCAGCATCAGTAAATGAGATTTTAAGTTGTATGGATGGCCATGCAGGGTATAATCAAATCTTTATAGCCGAAGAAGATGTGTCGAAGACTGCCTTCAAATGTCCAGGAGTAATTGGGACGTATGAATGGATTGTCATGCCTTTCGGTTTAAAGAATGCAGGGTCCACCTATCAGCGAGCAATGAATACAATTTTCCATGATGTTATTGGAAAATTTGTAGAAGTATATATTAATGATGTGGTCGTTAAGTCCAAAACCAAAGATGACCATTTGGAGCATCTGAAGCAAGGATTTGAGAGAATGAGAAAGCATAACCTCAAAATGAACCCAGAGAAGTGTAGCTTCGGAGTGTCGGCTGCCAAATTCCTAGGATTCTTGGTCCGCAAAAAAGGAATTGAGGTAGCCAAGAATAAAGCCAAAGCAGTCATGGAAGCCTCGGCACCGACAAATAAGAAGGAACTACAATCCTTTTTAGGGAAGGTTAACTTTCTAAGAAGATTCATATCGAATCTGTCAGGGAGGACAAGGGTATTTGCACCACTGGTCAAGTTGAAATCAGAACAAAGCTTCATATGGGAGCCTTGTCACCAAGAGGCTTTTGACCAGATCAAGCGGTATCTAGTCAATCCACCGGTCATGATGCCTACAATGCCTCGTCGACCGTTGAAATTGTACATATCGGCATCTGAGGACACTATAGGGTGTTTATTAGCCCAGGATGATGATGACAATGTTGAAAGGATTGTGTATTATCTAAGTAGAGTCCTAAATGATGCTGAAAGAAGATATAGTGCAATAGAGAAGTTATGTATAGCATTATATTTTTCTTGTACAAAACTTAAATATTATATGATGCCATGTGATGTATTAGTTATTTCCAAAACTGATGTGATAAAGTATATGTTGTCAAAACCAGTCCTTAATGGAAGTATTGGTAAATGGACCATTGCTTTATCAGAGTATTCTTTACAATACGTGCCAGCTAAAGCTGTCAAAGGATAGGCAGTGGCTGATTTTTTGGTAAAACATCCAGGACTGGATGTGCCGGAAATAAATGTTGTCAATTTACAACCCTGGAAACTCTATTTTGACGGATCAAGGCATCAAGGAGGTAGTGGAGTAGGAGTTTTAATCGTGACTCCACAAGGAACTCCTACTAAGTTCATGTTTGAACTTAAGTATCCATGTTCCAACAATGAAGCTGAATACGAAGCTTTGATTGTCGGATTGGAAATTTTGACAGAGATAAAAGCACGAAATGTGCATATTTTTGGGGATTCTCAATTAGTCATCAAACAACTTACTCAAGAATACAAGTGTGTCAGCTACAATTTGACAAAGTATTGTATCGTAGCTAGCAAGTTGATGAAAAAATTCGATGACGTAATTGTTGAATATATTCCCAGAAATTTAAATCAAGAGGCTAATGAGTTGGCTCAGATAGCCTCAGGATATAAAATATCTCAAAAGACTTTGTCAACACTAATGGAAATCAGAGAATTGTTGTATCCATTAGAAGAAAGAGATATTTTGGTTAATGATGTAATTCTACCTAATGACTAGAGGTTACCAATAATCGAATATTTAGAAAATCCAAGTCAGAATGTCGATAGAAAAATAAAGTATAAAGCATTGAATTACACAATGCAAGGAGGACTGTTATACAGAAGATATGTTGACGGGACTCTACACAAGTGCCTGAGTGAGCAAGATGCTTATTTGGATCTATCAGAAGTCCATGAGGGCATATGTGGAGCCTATCAGGCAGGTGATAAAATGAAATGGGTTCTACGAAGAAGTTTGTATTATTGGCCAACTATGGTTAAAGATTGTATTTTATTTGCCAAGTCTTGTGAACAATGTCAGAAACATGGCCATATACAAAACGTGTCGGCTGACTAGTTACATTCTATTGTCAAGCCTTGGCCATTTAGAGGATGGGCTCTAGATTTAATTGGCCAGATACATCCCTCTTCGTCAAAAGGACATCCGTTCATTTTAGTTTGAGTTGACTATTTTACCACATGGGTAGAGGCAATTTGCCTCAAAGCAGTCACCCAACAAGACGTAATTGATTTCATTGAAAATCACATCATCTGTTGGTTTGGCATACCCCAGACTCTGACAACGGATCAAGGGTCAGTATTTGTCGGCAAGAAAGTTGTGGAATATGCTAGTTCTAGGCATATAAAAATGCTCACATCTACACCATATTATGCACAAGCAAATGGCCAAGTTGAGGCCATAAATAAGATCATTATTAATCTTATTAAAAAGCATGTGGGCCGACAGCCTAAGAGTTGGCATAATACCCTTGATCAAATATTATGGGCATATAGAAATTCACCCAGACAGTCGACGGGAACCTCGCTATATCGGCTAACTTATGGGCACGGTCCTGTACTACCTGTTGAAATCAATCTCCAATCCACTCGCGTTCAAAGGTAAAATGACCTGCCTACTGACCAGTATTGGAATGCAATGCTAGACGAATTGGATGAGTTAAGTGATGAAAGATTGATTGCGTTGGAGAATTTGATTCGGCAAAAAGAAAGAATTGCAAGATTTTATGATAGCCGAGTTAAGTTCAAAGCATTTAAGGTAGATGATCTAGTGTGGAAAGTCATATTGCCCATGGATAAAAGTTGTCGAGAATATGGAAAATGGTCACCTAAATGGGAAGGGCCATTTAGAATTGATAAAGTATTTTCTGGAAATGCCTATGCGCTTGTCAATATTAATACTGGCTCGATAATCAAGTCAATTAATGGCAAGTGCTTGAAAGAATATAAACCGACAATGTTGGAAGTAAGAATTGACAACAAGTGAAGAAAATAATCATATTCACTAAACTGACAATACAATGAAATATTGTCATTTGCTAGTAGAAATCAAAGTTGTCGATTAAAGTTAATCTAATCCTAGAGTACAAGGCAGTGCGTCAGTAACATTTTATTTTCCTTCAACAATGTAGAGGTATAACTCAATTTGTTGAGACTTCATTCCCCATTTGATGAGGTTTCAGTTGCCTCATTTGTCGAAGATGCATCAAGAAGGGGATGAGCACGAGCAGATCTCACCATCATTCCACTTAGAAGGTTGTTGTTGCTATGGTGTAGTAAAGATGACACCAAAGAAAAACCACTACCTTCCAGGATGAAGATGATGGAACTAGAGCGAGATGCACTCGTTCTGTATCAAGATCAGCTTTTCCCCAGATGTGCAGTAAGGTCAGCTCTGAATGTTACATTGGTTACTGACCTTCACTACATGTTTTACATTGGTTATTGACCTTCACTGAGGATATGACCATTAAGACAGAAACCTTGGTTAGAAACTTTAAGATGAATAAGGTCAGATTCCCATGAAGGAGGAAAGAATAGGTGGAGGCCTTTTGTAGGAGAAAGCATGTTATGCGAAAGGTTCAACTATGAAATCGTGGATTTATAGATCTCGTTATTTATAGCTGATTTCGAAAGACATTTATTGTGGTTTGGTTTACCGAAGTCTCAAAATTTATCATGATATTTATGGTGATTTGATAAAGCATGAGTTACGAAGTTGGTTGGAAACATGCAGTCAAAACAAATAATAAATAAACGTGCAAGAAAAGAAACATTTATTATTAATCAATGACTGTCAAAAAATGACCAGGTTAAAGGTTGACAAGGACAAGAGTTACAATTGTCAGTTTTGGCCTAAATAGAAGATAATTGATCCCATGCAAGGGAAATGTTAGTTTTGTCGGCAGTAACAGCTTCATATTCAGGCTGCAACGCACGAAGTTTGCTGACTACACTTTCAGCTTTCTGGCCAAGTCGGACAGATTCATTGTCAATAGCTTTGACTTTATCCTTGCTCTTTTCTAACGCTTTGTCAAACTTGGCACATTTTTTATCCGTCAATTCAACCTCTGCCAACAGTTCCTTTCGATACTCCAGTAAGCTCTCTTTAGTTTGAGTCCCGATGGAGATAAGATCAAGTTCCTTTTGTTTAGAGGATTCAAGATCTTGAAATCGAACTAAGAGATCATCCTTAGTTTTTTCTTCCTCTTCGTAAGAAGTAATGACAGAAGTCATCCTTTCTAACTTACTGGAGAGCCTTTCCCAAAATGTCTGAATAGAGATAAAAAGCATACGGCTCAATAAGGGAAGATTAGAATGAAGAGGAGTGATTTCCTTGATAAGTCGAGACAGTTCTTTTTGAATCCTGACATCAGAAAAAAGTTCATCAAAAGGATTGACCAGAAGAGCTTGGAGATCATGCATGAGGGTGATGACTCGAGAATCACTGGAGTCATGTTGAGTCGATGAAGAGGTGGCAGAGAGGGATGACTCTTTCCGGCTTACTTCTGACATTATATTAATCCACGTGTTGAAGTGTAGGGCCGGTTTGGGGTCAGGAGACTTCATAGTAGGAGGTCTGATAGCAGGTGGAGAAGGAATGACAGGAGTTGTTTCAGCCAGCAGGGCCTCCATGTCAATATCTTCATCCGGAATTGCAATCATGACAGCAGTTCCTACTGGTTTATCAGCTATTGGAATTGGAGTGATTGAAGTCGGATGATGAGGGCTAAGAGGCATTTCCGGATGAGATTCGAGAACCTGAAGATCACCTTTCAAACTCCTAGTATCGACAAGAATACCTCCTGAATTTCTGTCAGCATGTAGCTCCAAATCAGATACATTTACTCGCTCGACAGTTGTGAGAATCTCCTGAATGGTCATTGAATCATCAAACTGAGGAGTTTTTTCCTGACATGAAAGATAGATAAGAAGATATATACATGTATATAAAAGAAAATGACAAGGTCGGTGGAAATACCAGATTAGAATCTGAAGACATCAAGTCGACATCAACACTTGCCTTCTCGGTAACCAGAATAGTCGACATCATCTGTCAAGAATAGAAGTCATGTGAACAAAAAGATGTAACTTGACAGATTAACTTAAAACGGTTACCTTGGATTGGTTGGAGGGCGAAGTGTTGGAGGAACTAGTCATAACATCTTGGACTTTGGAGCCAATAGAGACTTTGGCGGCATCAGACGCTGCCAAAATTGAAAGACTCTTGGTAGATTTTGATTTCTTGGAGAGGAGGTCAGAAGGAGCCGTTTTCTCTTTTCTTTTTTTGGATCCTTTTGTCTGAGGATCAGAAACAGAAGCCTTGGCTGACCGTGAGCTCTTTTTGACAGTTTTGGCCACCAAAGGGATTACGGGTTCATCTTCATCGTCATCTTCAGGAGCTTCTCCCGACAGTACATCAGACTTAGACTTACCAGGGAGAGGCTTGTCAAGGGGGATAGCTGTCAATAGCAACGTAAATAAGTTGATTGTCAGCCGAAAGGAAAAGAAAAAATAAGTTATTCGACAAATGAATACCTAAATTACAAGTTAGAATTCTCGAATGGAATCCAAAGTCGTCATCAGGTTGAAGAAACCGACAAGCGAAGGTAACTGAATTTGGTTTTTCAAAAGGGTCAACGTAAGCACTCACGTTGTCCAAAAAGAAAAAGTTACCTCCTTTCGACGGCTTTCCTAGGTGTGAATCAGCTAAACCAAAAGGGGCACAAGGAATAGGCACTGGCTTAGGAAAAGGGCCCTTCAAACTGTCAAAGTATTCCCTGGTCATATTGGGAATACTCCTATACATGGTAAGCCTTTCAGATTCCTTATTATCATGCTTCCTTTTGGCTTCAGCTAAAACACTATTGACATGACGAACCATATCAAATGGTCTCAAGGGATTCCACTTGATTTTATAAAAATTTTCAAAGGCTTGAATTTCTTTTTGAAGTTCACCTCGAGTTTTGGTTTCTGGATCCTGTTCCTGCAGGGGAGAATCATCACTGTTACCCACGATGTCTTCAATACAACTCAAGCAAGTCTTTAGACTCAGATGGTGGTTGGAGTAGTATTCATCCCACCAGTCAAGAAAGCTTTGAGTTACTCCGTGGAAGACACAATGAAATAGGTTGTAAGAAAGTCCCGCGAACTTTGTCCTCATCACTGATGGTGACAATATGCTCATATGTTGGGGCTTTGGCACCAATAAAATTCTCGTCAGGCTCTGACGAATAAGGAGCAGGGATAGCTTGGCAGAAGCCGAGCTGACAAGCAACGGTATTGGGCAAATGGAGATAGATCCTATGGGTTTTGAAGCTAGGACCATCAACAAAAAGAATTTTTTGGTAAAGAAATTTGGTCCAAATGGATTTATTGGATTTAGAAATAGTGGTGCTTAGTTTCGTAAACCATTCTGGACCGTATTTTCGGTCAGTAAAAGGAGAGAAGTTGATCTTTGAAGAGGTAGATGAAAGCGAATGAAAGATTTTGAAGTAAAACTTGAAGTTTGCAGTTTCATCTCTTAACAAAGACTCGATAGACACATAACAGAGATAGGAGCCATAAGTGTCAATTGACAAATCTGCAGGAGCTTTGTATGAAAAATGACGCTCCAAGACAGCATTTAACCACAGTTGGAGAAGCCAAAGAGGCCCTCCTATAATGGTTTTCTTTTGTTTAGACCTGATAGTATCAACTAGCATACTCATACTGTCATAAAGATTAGCTAAAACACATTGTCCCAATGCTACTCTTTTACCAGTTGACAAAAGATTGGCTAGAGGAACATACGAAGCAATCAAAGAAGCAAATTTGCTACAAAAGACATAAGCACATAGCCAAAGAAACAAAAAGGCTACGTGCTCAGTATCTGTCACAGGATCATGAGCTCCTCCTCTAAAATCTGCTATGTACTTAGAGAAAGAGCACTTTGGCACATAGACATCAATTTGATTTTCTATTTCTACATCAGAATGCATGGTGGGGCCATCTGGACGAAGGCCAGTAATAGCCGACATGTCAAATAAAGTCGGACCCATCATCCCATAAGGAAAGTGAAAATTATTTGTTGTTCTATTCCAAAAAAAATACTGATGCTCCTATTAAAGAGAAGTCTACTAGCTTAACGTGACGAGAAAGTTGAATGAACTCAAAGATTCCAGCTTCCTCCCACACATTGCGTTTTTCAGCCTGAACTCGGTCAAGCCAACTAATGTAAGCATCGAACCGAGTGGCAGGGGGCATTCTGAAAATCCTATTGCTCTTTTTAAAGATATGGATAGGGATAGGAGTGAAAGAGGATAAAATAGCTTCATTTGAATTAGCAGAAGGAAAGGAGCAGCGTAAACCCTCAGAAATTTCATTTTTGGCTACGAAAGGACCCAAGAATACATCAGGGGGACTTAAAGCAACAGAACAATCAGGAATAGGGTAAATTACCTTGGATTCTTGCCATAACTCAGATTCCTCCAAAAGTGGGTCTTGAACCACTACCCTAGGAGGAACGACTGTAGCGTGAGGTATTGAGGTCGGCATCCTGGAAGATGTAGCCATAGAGACTGAATGAAGTGAGGAAGAAGAAAGGATTTTTTTTCCTTTAGAAAAGGTTTTCGTGAGGGAAGAAGAAAAGATTTTTTTTCTCTAGAAAAGGTTTTTGCTAGGGAAGAAGGAAAGATAAAGAGAAGAAAGTCAATACTGATGTGATAGCAATTTAAAGAAGAATGAAAGCTTTTTGTTCGAATTCCAAGAAACCTGCGGCGTTATGATTATCCCTATTAAGTAGGGATGAAATTAAAGCAAGGTTTAATTAACGGATAAGAACCCAAAATTAAGATTTGTTAGTAATTCGAAATTCAAATTTTGCTATTCTTTCGGGTAAAGTCGTCGAAAAGCAAAATTTGGGGGGCATCTGTTAATAGAAGAATTTCAAATTCTTGACAGAAATAATTCCGACAGGATGACAGAAGAATTGAAGGAAGAATTGTCAGATAACCACCATAAAGGAGAGCCGAATTCAGCAGAATTGTGTGATTTGGAAAATTGACAAGAGTTGGTATGTCGATGACACAAGGCCGTCAAGAAAGCAAAACGAGGGACACATTCGTCAAGAGTAAAATTTCCAGCGGATATATTTAGCGTCGACGGAGAAATCAAGTAATGTGAGAAAAAGGTAAATTAACAACTTGACTTTTGACAAAGTGATAACAAGAATTGTCAAACGTACAAAAGTGTGGAAATGGCTAAGTCTTCAAGGCTGACAAAGCATCAGCAAGATAAGCCGTCAAACAACCAAACCGTGGACAACAAGCAAGTTGGCACAAAGCGGTTCAAAGAAATGAGCAGTTAGAGAAGTTTGCTTGTCAAATAGTTTGAATTTGAACATAGCAAAACTGCCATACAGGTGGCAATCTTAAGGATAAGAAGTTATCTTTAGGTAGTTATTTTATTTTGCTTATAAATACTGTTAATCACGATGTAATAGAGGAAGTTACTTGATACAATATCCTACATATCTCAATCACACAGCAGATTGAAGGATTATACTCAAGTATTTCCTCCATCCTTTTCATTTTCAATTCAATTCAGCATTATTATCCAGTACTTTATTCGCTCTTTAATACTGATTTTTAATTTCTTTATATGTCTTTCTTTACTTTCAGTATTCCTTTCATGCTCTTTACTTTCAGTATTACTTTCGTGCTCTTTATTTAAGTTCTGTTATTTTATTGCATTCAGTAATCATTTAATCACGCTTTTTACAAATTGTCCTTTTAAATTACTTTTATTCCTGTCTTTAAATTATTGCTTTTCAGAAAGTTATGCAACTACAAAGTATCTTTTGTTTAAGAAACTGATGTTTTCTTTTCAAATCAGAAATACATTTACACTTCTATCGCAATACCAAGTCTTTGCTAGTATTTACTAGATTTGACTAATTTGTCAAATTCATACTTGACCGACACACATACACATATCCTGACGAGATTACCGCATAACTCGTTCGTCCCACACTCGTCTGATCTCTAATTATTATTTGTAACCAAAGGATTTTGGACACCAACCAAAAACCAGCGTTAACAACTCTTCTTTACTTTTGTATTTTAGCTGATCAAAGATTGTGTATTATTTTTGTATTTGCAATTTTTTTTGTCTGTATATACCATTATACAAATCTTCACTATATTTCATTTGCCCAAATCCCTAATCCCCTCTCTACTTTCCTTTGGATCCCAAATCAGCTATAATACGTAACTATCTCTCAACTTTTCATTTCATCATCATCATCATCATCATCATCATCCTCAAGATCATCTCTTCTGAGAACATCAGGTCCTTCAAAATCATCTTCTCCGCCCGACAACTGGTACTTGCTTTTCTTGCTCAGTTTCAAATCAAATATTCAAATCCAAGAAAATACAGGTATTATACTTATTTGACCAACCTTGCTGATGTGTCAAGTGAAACCATTCCGTTGATTGGTCAACATGGAGTAAGATTGTATTAATAAAAGTATTTTTGCTGGTGTAGCTTAAACACAACCCTTATAAGAATCATAGACGGAAAAAAGAGAGAAAACTGAATTCTTTTATGTATTTTGTTTTAAAATAAAATATAAATGAATTAATATTTTCAATAAAAATAAAATAAAGACGTGTGGTCACTTATGGGATCTATTTGACAAATTTTTAAGAAAGTTATATCATTAAAGTGTAGAGTTGCTTATAGTATAAAGTAAAAAGTGATAAGTTAACATGACAGAACTTATAAAAATTAGAGTTAAGAAACTCTAATGAATTAAATCGTTGGAGATGTTCTAATACCATTTAATCATGAGTTGCTTGAAACTTTCATCAATTTGATTTTTGAGTCAAGATAAAGTTAGAATGTAGATTAGTCGAAAATGGATTTAGTGTATTCAAAATATCACGCATTCATGACATTCATATATTAATACATCATTGGATCAATTACATAAAAATACTTGAGAAAATCTAAGATTGATCCAACAACATATTGAAGCATGAATGTATGAACGTGTGATTTATTATTTATTGAATCTAGAAATTCCGGATCCATATTTAGTCCTATGCCAAAGAAAAATGTGAGCACCCTCATATTAATACAAAAAAACAAAATCATATTGGAGAATGAGACACACAGTAATTGCTTTATAGTGTTTTCTACGAAGGGGATGATATTGTACGGGAGAGAGAGAGAGATTAAGCATGACAAGACAAGATTTGCTTGCATATCTAGTTATCAGTACTTACCAGTAAAGAAAGACAAGAAGAAACAAATGCAACAGGGAAAGAGCCAAAGAAAGAGTCAGCGATGATTGCCCCAACAAATGGAAATAGATAGGTGGTGCCATTAACCAAGTTTGAAATCTGAGCAGCAGTGATGCTCTTTATGTTGAACTCTCGTATGAGATACACAATCTTTCCCATAATTCCTGCGCCTCCAAGTGTCAACCCCGCCACTGTCCCTGTTTAGCATTAATCACAAAATATCCATTTATGAACAATGAGTTTAGTGTGTCGGTGCTAATGAACATAATAATAGGTGTTGCTATTCAGGAATTTAACAGCATTGATTAATGAATCAAAAAATAAAAACTTTACAAAAATTGTAACTTTCAAATTTTGAAAAATTTAAATACACAACTTCCCAATATTCTCATGACACGGATTAACATTTGTCTAAGTAATAATATTATAATAGGTGCTGTGGTGGAGAGAAACAAAAGGAGGGAGACCAATGATGAAGGTAAAACTTAGCCAACTGCCACGCTTTCTCCCACTACTCAAATTATGTGCTTCTCTGCGGGACGAGGATGTCACGTCCATTCTTCCACCTCAACTTGTGTCAAAACTCAAGGTGCATGGTGCTTTTTATAGGCAGTATATTGTGCTTGTACGTTGCAGACATTTTTTAGTGGGAATTTGTTATCTTATATGATTATATATAAAATTATATATGTCCTGATCAAACATATATATAAAATTATGTGTCATGTTAAATATGCAAGTAGAACGTGTAAAAGTGGTAAAGCCACTTGTTGGTAAATCAGACAAATTGTGGTAGTAGTTGGAAGTTGGAAGTAGCAATGCATTAAAGTATTGATTACACAGACTACTTATAAATTAGTCTGTGTAATCCATAGTCCTTGTTTGTTTCAATTGCGAAACTTGGTGCCTTCCGTGAATCTTCACAATGAGTTTCATGTTGTTTTTATATTTGCGTTTTGGTGCCACCATGGGTTTTCATCTCTGCAAGCACAAATCAATGGATGCATAATCAATGTAGTGAAAACACTAAAAGGAAACAAAGGAAAAATTAGACGATAACGATACACGTCACTCACTTCACAGAGTGTGTAAAACATGGTTCAACAAAGAGACTAACGTGTCTCTAACTTGTTATTTTTAGGGACTATCTAGTTACTTCTTTAGATAAATCCTACTTTATATAATGGCAAGAGCAAATGGGGATTGAAAAGCCCTAACTGCGGGAGCATAACATTAAACGGAATAGGAGTATTATTTTAAAAAAAAAGTATTTTTATCGAAGGATCAACATCCCGTCCAGCAAAATAAATTAAACTACTCAGATTGTATAACTTCATTATCCATAAAAGACATGTCTATGGAAATTTTTAAAAAAGAAGAGCATGTGTGATCCTCCGACACCTCCCCTCGTTTCCCGTTTCTTAGGCATCAGCAAACCTGCGAAGTAAGTTCGGCATACAAAGTCAGTTCCTGATGAAAAAGAAAACGATGAAAAGATTGGGTATTGGAAAATTCTTTTCCTTTTCTATGTTCAAATATAATTAATATCCTAGAGTGAGAAAATGTACCGCAGAACAAATACCAAAAAGCAAAAGTAGAATTGTAAGTGCATGAAGGATACTTTCATGAACTACGAAAAATGTGTGAATATATGAAGAGTGTCATTGATCAACAGTCAACACATGAAGTGTATTACAAAGACTTACCCCAGCTCAGAGAGCCTTAGGTGAGCCTCAGAATAATCAGCAAAGAAGGCATCTTCATCCTGAATTCAATGGCAAATCAACAAAAAAAAAAAAATCAGCAACTCAATATAAAACATTTATTAAAGCTCCATATCTAAAAGAAATGGGAGAAAGAAAAAAAAGTGATAATGATATACACACCGCAGCATATTTGTCAACAAGGGGGCGGAACACGGGATCAGTTAAAAGTGCCTTGTCAGTTGGCAGCTGCAAAAGGCCTTCCTTCTCGCCGCTCAAGAGTTCCCTATCAATTATAGACAATATCAAGACTCAATAAACAATGCAAAAGGGCAAGAGCAAAAGACCCATGTTATATTAAAGCGGGTATCAAAAACTCACTTGAAGTATGAGTTGTCAAAAATGAGAGGATTAGAGGTCCAGGGACCCTCAAATCCAGAACGCTCCTTGTGGCAGCTTCCCTGCAACATATTTCACATAATTATACAATGCTATTTTTTTTTTAATGTATATCTAAGTTTCCCTCAACCATAGTAGTCATAATGTATGTTGGAAACCAAATACCAAAGTAACAAGAAGCATAACAATATTAACATACAATGGTGTGACCACCAGAAAGTGAAACAATATCCTGGTCACTGAGACCCATTGCGGTGCCAAATACGGCCCTCAAATGGTCAGAACCTGTAACAACAATTTAAAAACTAGTAGTCAGAATAAAACACCACGGTCACCACATACCAGCTATAGCATTTTTACTTGTTCATCGTTTACAAGTTCAGAATACTAACCCTTTGTAGCATCAGGCAAGCGCCCCTCAGGAGGTGGCTCAGGCTTGTCCTAATCAGAGTAAGAAACAAAAAAAAAACCATCATCAGAATCTAAAACAACAAGGGCATGTTTAGTTTGTTTTCAGTTTCATGTTTTCATTTTCTTATTTTAAAGATAATTATAACTAAAATAATTACAAAAGTATCACATTGTTTTCATTTTGTTTGAGTAATGATATTTGGACATAAAAATGGTGTCCAACTTCGTATAAAAGTATTCATCCTCACTTATATATTGTTTTCTTCTCTCTCATCATGTATTTCATCACTCCCAAGACACTCATAAACTCTAGAATGTCTATACAAAGTGTCCAAACTGTGTGTCAAATATCTTTACTCTTTTGTTACTTGTTTCCAAAGATTTATACAAGAAACATTGAAAACAATTTTTTATTTGTTTCCATTTTTTCTGTACAAATATTTGGAAACAAGAAAAAGAAATGAAAACAATATGACACTTTTGTAATTATTTTAGTTGTAATTGTCTTTAAAATGAGGAAATGAAAACATGAAACTAGAAACAAACCAAACTGGCCCTAAATAAACAAGATTTTCATATATCTGTTTTTGTTTGGGTATGTTTATTGAAAATCAATTTTAAAATAATATATTTCGTTTGGATGATGCGAAAAAATTCATTTTTTTATAGTGAATTACGAAAAATGGTATGAAGTTATTTGTATAATTTAATAATATTTGTCTAGAAGTTAGTTTTGCATGGGTAAATAAGGAAGAGAGTTTTGAGAATGAAAAATAATCAAATCACTACAATCTTAAGCTAAAACAAATTAGATGACATAAAACAGTTTTTTCCCTGAAAAAAGTTTTTATATGGATTTAAGTAAAATATATCAAACATGACAGATTATTTATGAAATAATTTTTTAGCTAAAAACAACTTAAATAGAGGAAAATAATCTTTACCAAAAACACTCAAAGTGTAAAGTAAACAAATACAGTATCACATCAAATTATGTACAATGGTTTGATTTACTTGCAGTTATGACAACTACATTAGTAACACATACATACAATGTCTCATATATGAAAACTACATAACAAAATCGAGAAAAAGTACACAGAAAAATCACCTCACAACAAATCCGCCTATTTTTACCAGCAGTGTACAAGAACAATCATTATTATAATATAATAAAGTCAACATAGACCAATAATTCATTTTTTTTTGTCATCAACAATAACCAGTAGTTAAAAACAAGTCGTAATACCTCTCTTCCAGGATGGAAAGGGACTTCAGGCCCCCCGGTAACCTCGACAGCAACGACCCCACCCAACTGATACGATGAAATATAGAATAAGGTTTCACATAATAAAATAAGGATCACATATTTAAGATTTAAAAAATAAAAAAATAATAATAGAGAAAATGAAAGGAGGAATTATTACCTGGTAGAAATCAGCGTAAGACAAGATAGGGAACTGCTCCTTAAGAGGTTCCAAAAGCCTAACAGCGATTTCAAGCCCACTGTTGGCCCCATGGGCTTGTTCGGCAGCGTGCCTCATGGTTCCGAACGGACCACCCGTCTTCGTCTTCACGTCAAACGTCCCAGCCGAATGCCATCTACACCCAAACAATTAAAATAAAATCAAAAATCATTAAAATACACGTCACAAACTCGTAAAACAAACAGTGATTTAAGAATTGCAATAAGAAGAAGAAGAGAGTGGAGAGTTTACGCTAAACGGAGAATGAGTGGAGCACATTTCTTCTCAGCGATCAAACCCCTGAGCTTCCTCTTGGCCTTCTCAACTGCCTTCTGGTAATCCGGACTCACACTTGGATAAGACTTCGCCATCGATCCTTTCGATTCTGCACAAAATCATACATACGTTATTAGTTAATAGTTACACAATAATAATATGGCTCGTATACTGATCGAATTGTAGATCTGGATAATAATGATAACAGAATAAAGGTGTTGTATAGTGGAGACTGAACCGTGTGTGTGAGATTTCAACAATGGTGGCGACTGTGATGGTGGAAAGTGAACAAACCTTTCGGAATTTAGACGAAAACGAAAATTTGGCACGAGCAGAGCACGAGCCAGAGGTGGGAGCGGGTGGGGTAGATATAGGTAGGGTCTAGGGAGGGGCGTAGGGGGGGAAACGGAGAAAATTCTAGAAGTTTATTGTGAGTCGTTGGATGTATTCAGATCAATGGTGATGCTGAGGTTGGGAGGTTGAAGAGCTGGGATGAATCGACTTATAAATCCAGTGCCGCTGACTGCTCATTTATATTTTGAAAATAAAATAAAAAACTTATATATAAATATCAGAAGAGGTGTCATCCAACTGTCAATTATAAATTATAAATATATATTAAATTAAATACTATAATAAATTGGTATAAAAGGTTAAGGATCCTTCTTTATAAGTTAGCTAATTTTTTTAATTGCTTTTTAAATAAAATATTAAATTATTTATATTTTTAAATATAATTCTATTTATATTTATCTCTTTCTTTATTGGTTATTAAAATTAAAATAATTATTATATTTAAAGAATGTTACTATAATAGCATTTCTAAAACAGTGAAGGTCACACAAAGAAAGATATTGAAATCGGACTTTGTGGTGAAATGACAATGGAAAAAAAATAAATGTTAACAATCTCAAAATCCAAATGAAAGTACGTGTGAATTTGATTTTACCAATCAAATGAAAAAGAAGACAAAAAAATATGATAACAAATTAAATGAGTTTTATTTCTGCATTGACAATATAAATGAATTTTACATTGATATTTGAAAATATTTTGATAAATTTATTTTATTATTATTTCTCATTTTTTAATTTAATTATAAATATAATTATTTAAAAGGTTATTTAATAAAATATTATTTTGAAATTGTTCAGCAATCAGCATCTTAGAGTACTACTATAGTTGGAACGATATCATGAATTGAATTATAATTTTACAATTATGATTGTCATTCCGTCCAAATACTATCGAAGCTATAAAATAACAGCCGTCCTAAACGGATACAAATTTCCGGAAACAAATAAAACACCGGTTATTGTAGTGCTACTGTAGCATCAATTTTTTTATTATTTTTTTATTTTGACTTTTTAAAAAAAATAAAAATTTTATTTATAAAAAAACGCATTCATCAGTTAATGAACTGAATTCACCAGATATTTGTACATGATTTACCAGATATTTACACATACTTAACCAAAAAATTTATTTATCAAAAAAACTCATTCACCAGATAATGAACTGAATTCACCAGATATTTATACCTGATTCACCAGATATTTGCACATACTTAACCAAAAAAATTATTTCTCAAAAAAACCATTCACCAGATATTTCTACCCGATTCACCAGATATTTACACGTACTTAACCAAAAAAATTTATTTCTAAAAAAAACTCATTCACCAGATATTTAAACATACTTAACCAAAAAATTTATTTATAAAAAAAAACACATTCACCGGATAATGAACTGAATTCACCAGATATTTATACCTGATTTACCATATATTTGCACATACTTAACCAAAAAATTTATTTCTCAAAAAAACATATTCACCAGATAATGAACTGAATTCACCAGATATTTATACTGGATTCATCATATATTTGCACATACTTAATCAAAAAAATTATTTCTCAAAAAAACTCATTCACCAGATAATGAACTGAATTCACCAGATATTTGTACACGATTCACCAGATATTTACACATACTTAATCAAAAAAATTATTTATTAAAAAAAATAAATTTAAAAAATATATATACCCGCTATAGTGCAGCTACTGATCTGCACGGTCACGACCTTTGTTCATACGGTGTATGTAGTAAGTGTCCCAAAAATTGTGTCCGTTTATCATTTCTGATAAAATAATTCAACTATCGTTTACTTATAATTATGATCTCCAATTAAAGATAAATTTATCGAGAAAAAGCATATATTAAACGGGGTTGTCTATGATACACTATTCTTATTTTACACTTCTCATTACATCTTCTAAGGTGGCACCATCTCTACCAATCAATTTGACACATGTATATCCGACTTTTCAATAAAGTCAGACCTTCACCACCTATACTGGATTAACATACTACACACATGTATTTATGTATTTGCTTGTATACCCCTATTTTAAAAAATAAATAAAAATTACAAAGGAGCATATTTATTATGTCTTGCTGAAGCCATTTTCTCTGAACTAAATCGAAGGAAGACATTTTTTACGCCATTGTCTCCCTCTTCGTCACCTTTAGGGGTCCTCCATCACAGACGGTCGGTGTTGTAACACCATTCGTCACATTAGTAACCCAAAACAAAATCAATGAAAAATCCTTTAAATAGTTTTAAATTAAACAAACGTGTCATGAAAATTTCGCGACTTAATCGGGTCTGAAAATACCTCATATTAATTAAAATAGATATAAAGTATCCAAGCGATAATATATTAGTAAATCCATACATCCAAATAAAAACCCCAAGCCTCAAAAACCGGACGTCTACTAATAAACCCAACGATAAATAAATAAAAATATCTAGCCACATACGACTCCTTATTTAAGACAATACTAACCAAGCTAGGAATAATAACTAAGAAAATTCGTTGGGTCTTCAATCCTCTTTAGTTTCAGTGACGTCGTTCTCATGCTCTGAAAACAACACTTTTAATGAGACATAATCCCGGTGAATAAAAATCATTTAATGAAAAGGTTCGTAAATAGTGTTGTTCTCGTCAGCAGTGATAACTTAGGAAAAACATTCATGGTACCCGCTAATTTTTAAAATACTGAATATAATAAACCTCCAAAATAATAAATATATATAAATAAAATTAATGTCAAGCATTTAAAGCACAAACTCATAAACTCAGCAACGGTCACATCTCATTGAATTTTATCACATTCGCCGTGCAAACTCTACACAATGCAACTCCACGAACATGACTCGGTGATTCCCAGAATCACTTAACTTGACTCTTTGGTTCCCAAAACCGGTGTGAATCCCAGATCCACTAAGGTCTGTGAGCTCATATTCATGCAATGGCGTCCCACTGCATTCTCCATCCCAGATGGAGGTATCTAATAATATTACATCCCAGATGTGAATATTTTAATCATCTGATATCCCATCCCAGATGGTGATATCTCTATCATATTCCCGGAATAGAATGTAGAACCGTCATCCCTTCCCGGAAGGTGATAATCAACTCATATACACTATGCAATATGTCATCCCACATGACTACCAAATTTTTTTCAAACTCCATGGCATCAATTTCATGAACACTAACAGATTTATAACACAACTATCATGACAAATTAATATTGAATTTAATATGTTTATTATAATACCAATTTTCTAATGTAACTGGCTTTTAAACACAAGAATCCAAGCATGCAATAGGTGTTTCACCAGTTCACCACTACAACAACATTATTAACATAAGGTACAAAAAGTCTAGCGTGAAATTCAAAATAATTTACATTCAAATGGCATTTACAATTTTATAAAAAGTAGGTTAGATAAGCCAAAATAACTAATTTAGTACATAATAGCTTAAACAGAAGCACGTACAGTATTGCCACACACAAAAAAAAAAATATTCTTTGATCAATTATCAAAAGGTGAGATGTTTTAAGAATCTCAAAATCAAGAACCATAACATATTTTACTATTTCAGAGAAGACAATGTTACATGTAGAAGCCTCAAATTAATTGTACCATGAAAGTGTGAGAAAAGTTATTTTTACTCACCTTTTGCAGACCTCTAATGTGCTCTAAAAATTACGTATGATAAGGATTTGCGCTTCCCTAAAAATTCTTCTCCCGTTTGGTAGCGTTCTTGGATCTCGTATTATTTACTACTCATCTTGACAAAGAGTAGAAATATCTTCCTCTCGCCTCCTGTGCGGCGCTCCCTTTCAGTGTATGTAGTTGGTTTATATATATATATATATATATATATATATATATATATATATATATATATATATATATATATATAGTGCGCATTCAGGGTTTTGTTTTATTATTATTATTATTATTATTATTTTTATTTTTATTTATTTTTTTAAAAGCTTGTGAGTCAGGCGTAAGTTATATATATATATACTGATTCTCTTTTTTTTCCTTATATTTAATTTTATTTAATATTTCTTTTCTATTCACTGATCAATTCTAATCAATTTTATACTAATAAATTCTCACCACTAAACCTCTTAATCATATTTTGTTTTTATTATATCATTATTATTTATTTATTTTATTATTATTTTTTAATAACTTAATCATTTTTTTTCAAATTAATTATATTAGAATTTTAGGATGTTACATTTTCTCCCCTCCTTAGAGAATTTCGTCCCCGAAATTCGCCTCACACTCACGCACTTATTTTAACATGTGACATATTCAAACGTAAAGGTTACCGTACCTTAGATAATAAAATCTGGGTATTGGCGGACGATGTCCTCCTCCATCTCCCAAGTGGTTTCCTCAGGAGTCAATCCTTCCCATAACACTTTCACCAATAGAATCGTCTTGTTCCTCAGAGTCTTAGTGCCCTTGCCCATGATTTGGCGAGGCTTCGGCTTATAGATCAAATCATCCTTCAATTGTACAGACTCAGGAGCTATCACATGAGATTCATCAGGCACATATTTTGAGTTGTGACGCATGGAAAAAAAAAACATCATGAAGGTTTGCCAACTGTGGCGGAAGAGCCAATTGATAAGCAACAGGCCCGACTCTTTTGAGGATTTGGAAAGGTCCCATGAAACGTGGATTTAGCTTGCAGACTTTCATCGACCTCCCTGCCCCGTCTTAGGAGTGACTCTCAAAAATACATGCTCGTTTTCCTGGAATTCTAGAGGCTTTCTCCTTTTGTTGGCATAGTTCTCTTTGTCTACTTTGCGTCGTGCGCATCCTCTCCCTAATCATTTTGATTCTCTCAGAGGCTTCCTGGACCAATTCAGGTCCTATCAAGGTTTTCTCTCCTACCTCACGCCAACATAAAGGGGACCTACACTTCCTCCCATATAGGACCTCATAGGGTGCCATGCCTATACTTAGCGTGATAACTATTGTTATACGCAAACTCAACGAGAGGTAGGAATCTATCCCAACTCCCTCTTCATCCAGGACACATGCCCTAAGCATGTCCTCAAGGGTCTGAATGGTCCGCTCTGACTGACCATTCGTTTGGGGATGATAGGCCGTGCTAAGGTTCAACTTAGTCCCAAAGGCTTGCTGAAAAGCTCTCCAAAATCTAGAGGTAAACCTCGGGTCTCTATCCGACACTATAGATGTGGGTATCCCATGAAGCTTGACTATTTCCTTGATATAGAGGTATTCCAACTTGTCTAAGCTATAGGTTACCTTAATTGGCAAGAAGTGGGCAGACTTGGTCAACCTATCCACTATCACCCAAATGGCGTCTAAGCCCAAACGCGTCTTAGGTAACCCTATCACAAAGTCCATAGAAATTCTCTCTCACTTCCATTCCGGAATCTCCAAGGACTGCAACAACCCCGAAGGCTTCTGATGTTCTATCTTAACCTTTTGGCACACTAAACACCTAGTTACGAAGCTAGCCACATCCTTTTTCATTCCTGGCCACCAATACATCCTCTTAAGGTCTTGGTACATCGTAGTTATT
Organism: Sophora flavescens; assembly: GCA_030762895.1. Taxonomy (NCBI): domain Eukaryota; kingdom Viridiplantae; phylum Streptophyta; class Magnoliopsida; order Fabales; family Fabaceae; genus Sophora; species Sophora flavescens. The sequence goes on from CM061066.1 coordinate 170,992,596, forward strand.
CCAGGATGTATGGTAAACTTTCCCTTATGAGCTTCCTCTAATATCTTCTCTCTAAGGCTCCCCTCCTTAGGAACAACGGTCATATTCTTAAACTTCACTAGCCCATCAACAGGCAACTCATAACCCTCTTGTCCCAACCGAGACTGCAACTCCTGGCCTAAAAGTTGTTCCCGCCTAACCTCATCCCTAAGGTCACTATTAATTTCCAACCTATTCAACTTCAAGCTTAAGACACTTAAGGACACATCCAACACCTCCAGATTCATGTCCCTAAACTCTTCCATGAGGTTCAACTCTTGCACCATCAAGCTCGACACGTGTAGGGACTTCCTACTCAAAGCATCTGCCACCATATTGGCTTTTCCCGGATGGTACTTCAACTCGAAGTCATAGTCCTTAAGGAACTCCATCCACCTTCGTTGTCTCATGTTCAACTCCTTCTGGTCGAACAGATATTTAAGGCTCTTATGGTCACTAAAATCTTCAAACTTTGCCCCGTAAAGGTAATGCCTCCAAATCTTAAGGGCAAAAACTACGGCTGCTAGCTCTAAGTCATGGGTAGGGTAATTTCCCTGCATGTGGTCTAAGTCGCCTAGAGGCATATGCTACCACCTTGCCCTCCTGCATTAAGACACATCCCAAGCCATTCTTAGACGCGTCGCAATATACCACAAAACTCACTAAGGGGTCTGGTATAGTTAAGACTGGTGATAACACCAATCTCCTCTTAAGCTCTTGGAACCCGTCCTCACACTCCTGGTACCACACAAAAGGTTTCCCTTTCCTAGTCAATTGGGTCAAAGGTAAGGCTAGTCTAGAGAGTCTCTCTATGAACTTCCTACAGTAACCAGCTAAGCCTAAGAAACTTCTTACTTCGGTTATCGTCTTAGGTTGTTCCCATCCCAACACCGCATCAACTTTAGAGGAATCAACCACTACACCATCCTTTGAGATTGTGTGTCCTAAAAACTTTACCTCTTCTAGACAAAACTCACACTTCTCCGGTCTGGCATAAAGACGCTCGTCCCTCAAGATCTGCAACACCAACCTTAAGTGTTCTCCATGTTCTTCTGGTATCCTAGAGTATATTAAAATATCATCTATGAACACCACCACAAACCTGTCCAAAAAAGGTCCTAAAGATATGATTCAGACAGTCCATGAAAACGGCTGGGGCGTTGGTCACACAAAAGGGCATCACTACATACTCACATTGCCCATGCCTTGTCCTGAAGGCTGTCTTAGGGATGTCCTCACTTCTAATTCTAATTTGATGGTATCCCGATCTTAGATCTATTTTGGAAAACACTGACGCTCCCCTTAACTGATCTAAGAGATCCTCTATCCTAGGCAAAGGGTATCTATTCTTGACGGTCACTTCGTTCAACTGCCTATAGTCAACACATAGCCTCATGCTCCCATCCTTATTTTTCACCAGTAGGACAGGTGTTCCCTAGGGTGACACACTAGGCCTAATAAACCCCTTCCCTAGCATCTCCTCTAACTGTTTCTTAAGCTCGCTCAACTCTAAAGGTGGCATTCTATAAGGCGCTACCGATACTGGTCCACTCCCTGACACTAGATCTATGTTAAACTCAACTTCCCTATTCGGAGGCAAGCTAGAGACATCCTTAGGGAAAACATCCTGGAACTCGCACACCACAGGTATAGCCGTCACATCACTGTCAGCCTCTATCTTAGCAGAGAATAAGAGTATATGTCCTTGAGCTCCCTCAACTAAGCACTTATGACAAGCAACAACAGAAACAATAGAACTGGGTACGGGAAAATCATTAGACATTGGTTGTATAGGAACAGAGATAGTTCTATAAGAGCAATTTATGACAGCATGATTTGCAGACAACCAATCCATACCAAGAATGACATCTAACCCAGACATGGGCAGGCATATAATGATCAACAGAATAAGATACACCTTGGTACACTAAGGGACAACTCAAGCAAGCAATAGAGGTAACAAGTTTATCATTTGCAGGAGTAGCAACACTCAAATCATATGGTAACTTAGAAACAGACAAAGATAGATTTTTCACATAATCTAAAGATATAATGAATGAGTTGTTCCTGAATCGAACAATAGGGTAACTTTTCTCCTATACGAGTTGAAGGAATTCAGCCTCCTTCGGATCTAAGCTGCCTCGGAATGATGGCGGGTTGTCCTTCTTGAATTCGGAAAGTCCCCACGTGCTAAGGGTCCTAGGTTGCCACCACTCCATTAGTGATTGGCTTCCATTCCCATTCAGTTGACGGAGAGTCTCCGCCCGCGCTTGCATGTCTCTGGCTATACAATCCAAAGCTGGCGCAAGTGCAACGTTTGTCCCTCGCCTATTAATCGCCATAAATCTGCTCACTACCAATGAAATACTGGGTTGATCAGGTCCAATATCCCAAAGAATAACATGCAGCATTTATAACTCTAAAGCATCCTATGCGCCCAAGTTTTGTTTTAGAAAAAGCCCCAATATCACAGTCCGATATAGAATCGAACTTCTCTGATACCATAAAGGTAACACCCTTCGTTACATTAGTAACCCAAAACAAAATCAATGAAAAATCATTTAAATAGTTTTAAATTAAACAAACGTGTCATGAAAATTTCGCGACTTAATCGGGTCTGAAAATACCTCATATTAATTAAAGTAGATATAAAGTATTCAAGCGATAATATATTAGTAAATCCATACATCCAAAGAAAAACCCCAAGCCTAAAAAATCGGGCGTCTACTAATAAACCCAACGATAAATAAATAAAAATGTCTAGCCACATACGGCTCCTTATTTAAGACAATAATAACCAAGCTAGGAATAATAACTAAGAAAATTCGCTAGGTCTTCAATCCTCTGTAGTTTCAGTGACGTCGTTCTCATGCTCTGAAAACAACACTTTTAATGAGACATAATCCCAGTGAATAAAAATCATTTAATGAAAAGGTTCGCAAATAGTGTTGTTCTCAGCCGGCGCGGTAACCGGAAAAACATTCATGGTACCCGCTAATTTTTAAAATATTGAATATAATAAACCTCCAAAATAATAAATATATATAAATAAAATTAATGTCAAGCATTTAAAGCACAAACTCATAAACTCAGCAACGGTCACATCTCATTGCATTTTATCACATTCACCGTGCAAACTCTACACAATGCAACTCCACGAACATGACTCGGTGATTCCCAGAATCACTTAACTTGACTCTTTGGTTCCCAGAATCGGTGTGAATCCCAGATCCACTAAGGTCTATGAGCTCATATCCATGCAATGGCGTCCCACTGCATTCCCCATCCCAGATGGAGGTATCTAATAATATTTCATCCCACATGTGAATATTTTAATCATCTGATATCCCATCCCAGATGGTGATATCTCCATCCTATTCCCGGAATATCATGTAAAACCGTCATCCCTTCCCGGAAAGTGATAACCAACTCATTTACACTATGCAATATGTCATCCTAGATGACTACCAAAATTTTATCAAACTCCATGGCATCATTTTCATGAACACTGTAACAGATTTATAACACAACTATCATGACAAATTAATATTGAATTTAATATGTTTATTATAATACCAATTTTCTAATGTAACCGACTTTTAAACACAAGAATCCAAGCATGCAACAGGTGTTTCACCTGTTCACCACTACAACAACATTATTAACATAAGGTACAAAAAGTCTAGCATGAAATTCAAAATAATTTGCATTCAAATGGCATTTACAATTTTATAAAACGTAGGTTAGACAAGCCAAAATGATTAATTTAGTACATAATAGCTTAAACAGAAGTACGTACAGTATTGCCACACAAAAAAATATATTCTCTGATCAATTTTCAAAATGTGAGATGTTTTAAGAATCTCATAATCAAGAACCCTAACATATTTTACTATTTCAGAGAAGACAAGGTTACATGTAGAAGCCTCAAATTAATTGTACCATGAAAGTGTGAGAAAAGTTATTTTTACTCACCTTTTGCAGACCTCCAATGTGCTCTAAAAATTACGTATGATAAGGATTTGCACTTCCCTAAAAATTCTTCTCCCGTTTGGTAGTGTTCTTGGATCTGTGTTGTTACGGCTGTATTGACACAATGAGTGGAAATACCTTCCTCTCGCCTCCTGTGCGGCGCTCCCCTTTCCATGTACTGTAGCCGGTTTATATATATGTGTGTGTGTGTGTAGTGCGCATTCAGGGTTTTGTTTTATTATTATTATTTTTTTTTTAAAAGCTTGTGAGTCAGGCGCAAGTTATAGATATATATATATATATATATATATATATATATATATATATATATATATACTAATTCTCTTTTTTTTCTTCTTATATTTATTTTAATTTAATATTTCTTTTCTATTCACTGACCAATTCTAATAAATTTTATACTAATAAATTCTCACCACTAAACCTCTTGATCATATTTTATTTTTATTATATCATTATTATTTTTTTAATAACTTAATCCTTTTTTTTCAAATTAATTATATTAGAATTTTAGGATGTTACAAGTGTAGCAAGGATGAAACTTCCCTGCCGGTGACCTTGACCAGTTTCGTCAGGTTGTTAAGTTCCTCCTGCAGTCGGTGCATGTTGTTCCTTCTCATCCCATTGTTGTCGTGAAGCTCCCCCTAGCAAAAGGAGGAAGTAGTGTATCGTGGTCGTTATAGCCGCCACGGTACCTCCCACTTCAGGCCGCTCTGATACCTTTTCGGCCATTTTAGGTGGTATCAAAATCCCCAAAACCCTCAATCCCCGAAACGTTAAATCCTGACCCTGAATGCCAAAAATCATCAGTTGCAAATCCGAATCTACCACATTTTGCAGTCTTTGAGTTAGGTAATTTCTGATTGTGTTGGAATTTATGGTTGAATGAACCGATGTGAAGAATTAGGAACAAATTACAGGCTGTTTATTTTGCTAATTTATCTGTCTTGCATCAAATTACAGGTGAAAGCATTCATCTTGGAACCTTTCTCACGCACCAAGGACCAAGAGAAGGAAGGTACGAAGCCTACGTTAAACTTCTGATAACAGTGGAGCAAGGTTTAGCCACACTTTTTACCCCTATGTAATATTCATATTTTGGTTTAATTGTAAAAAAATAATGAATAAATACTTGTGATTTAGTAATGTTGCCGGTGTGGTGCATAAGGGCATCCACACCTCTAGTTGGACAACCGGATGTGGAGGGTGGCCATTGTGCTTCTATTGCTTTGGTTGCGTGCATGCATCTTTTTTATCACGCTTGATTCGAGTTTAGTTACTTCCTGATTTTGGGTTATGCTATACACCTTGGTTTCTTCTGTTTATTGGTTTTGTTTGTCAAATTTTAGTGTAGTTTAGACACCATTTTAGATGGAGGTGTGTCAATGGTGTTTGTTATAGCTCTATATGTGTGTTTTTTGAAGGGTCTTTCATATTTTGAGATTGGTTAGCTTTATCCGTAGGTTGATTTTATAGGTTGTTATAGAGAGAGGCATGCAATATTTTTTAAAGGAAGCATCTTTGTTGGTTGCTTTGTGATTGTTTTTCTTGCTATAAATTGCATTCCTTGAATTTAAACTGTCATATGGTTCTTTTAATTAAATGGTGAGTATTCACTTAATGGTTATTTGGAGATAGATGGTTGGAGAAGAGAGGATTGTTGTTGCTACAGTCATTTATGATGAAAGTAACTATGTCATTAAGGTTAAGACAGATTCAAAGGTCAAATGTGTAGTCAATGAACAGTTTTTGATCTTTGAAGAGTTTTTGTAATAGCAAAACATGATTTACTAGGGTACCATTAAAAATGACACAGAAATAAATGGACATTTTGAGGACATGATTTATAGCAGAACATAATGACTTTGTCTAATTCATATATCCAACCTCACCTAGTGTGAAACTTAATATGCCTGACTGCTGATTATAATGTTCTGGATAGCTTTTATGTAAAGTTTGTTAAAGCTATAAATTTAACATTGATGGGGTGCCTTTATTATTCTGTTCTGCTATGTACAGTGAATACTCCTCCTGTAATCTGGTTTCGGTTATATTTTTGTTGGTCTTCATCTTTCTCAGCTACAGCTGCTCCAGTAATCTTATTTGTTTTGTTATTAAATGTTGCTTAAAAATAAAAAAGAACATTTTCCATTTGTTGTTTATCCAAGTATAGCATCAGATATATATATGAAATAGTTTAGTTTTTGGCAAGTTAGCTTCGCACTACGAAACCAATTGTTAATTGTGATTTGTTGTAGTGTAGATGGCTGAAAGTAGCGAGTCTTCCTTTTCAAAAGACAATAGCGGAGACGATGTTCCAGAGGTATATGATTTGTAACATTATAAGTTGATTGGGGTTTATGTTTTCTATTGGTAATTGAAATTTAGTTACTTTATCAACAGGAGTTGGGATCACTGTCCTTAAGTGCATCAGTAAATGAAGAGGGCTATAATGAAGACGCTGATAATCCGGGACCAACACCATGTTTCCAAGTTGATAGTGTTCAGGATTTTGGAGACATATGTTTTGGTATGCTGACACCAGATGAAGTGAGGCAATTTCACTTTCCAAATGTTGATATTGCATATGACTTCTACAATGAGTATAGCAAGGCTAAGGGATTTAGCATCAGAAAGCACAAAGTTTTACGCAGTAAGGGGGATAGTACATTAGGTGTTCTACTATTGAAGAGCTTTGTATGTGCTAGAGAAGGGGCTAGAGATGATAAACATGTCGAGAAAACCAATCGGCAGCGGGAAGGTAGATCTACTACAAGATGCGAATGTTTGGCACAGTTTCGGGTTCACATTAATGCAGATAGTAGTCGGTGGTATGTTGATAAGTTCATTGATGAGCACAACCACGAATTCGTACTAGATAAGTTTATGGGACGTCTTAGATCACACCGCAGGATGACCGATGGTGATCGTGCTGAGGTGAACAACATGAGAAATGCAGGTATAAGCATGCCTAAAATTTTTGCTTCGTTTGTACACCAGGCAGGTGGTTTTGCAAACGTACGGTTCAACAGTAAGAAAATGTATAATGAACAGCAGAAGTTACGCAAATTGTGTAACGGTGACGCCAAAGAGTACATATACTATACTACAATATATTGTATTCATATATTTGTCTACAGTAGAAATACAACTAGAAAGTTTGAAAATTTGACCAAACCCATGTGGCAATTTGATTGATCCAAAATTTGCCACATATGGGTGGTGTAGTGGGTGGTACAAAATATGGGTGGTGCATCTTAGCCCAACCCTCCATTTAATTTACATATTTAAGTAATACTGTTTTATGTTTTATTTATTTAACTTTTTTTTTATCTGCAGTTTTTATAAACACATGTCAACTGGGTCAATCCAAAGATAAACAAACATGGTCCATCTACACAAGCCAGCCTGACCAGCCCAGAAACTTTTGTCTATTTAAGTTGTATTTTTATAATAAATATTTTAATATAGTTTTTTTAAAAAATGTCAACTGGGTCAAACAAAAAATAAACAAAGATGTCCATCTTAGTTCAACATCTGGGCCTCCATTAGACAAGACAGCCAGCCTTGCCCATATAGTTTTTTATTTTTATTTTTTTTAATTTAAGTTTTTACTACATTTTTTTTAAAAAAAACCTCAATTGGGTCAAACCAATCATCTGGACCTGCAAACACTGATTAGACTGCCCCTACCAATGTCGGAGCGCGTGTCGTCGCTGTAGTCGGTCTCGTGCGTGAGGTTCGACACTTAGGACGCCACACGGTGAACCTTGGAGAGGCTCAACTCAAGGCGATGGCCACGCGTGCCAGCTGGCCGGGGTTCTGCTGCACCGCATTGGCGTAGCGAGAGAGGGAGGTGTAGTATACGTCAAGGTAGAGCGTGGTGTTGCAGCTGTTGCGGATGAAATCGGTGGCGGCGCCACCATCGTTGCCGTCATCGACGGCAGTGACAGTTGCGTGGAAAGTGGAGAATGCTGTTAGGAAGCAAAGGAGGTAGAGGAGAGGGTGGTGAGGCTGTTGGGTTCTCATGATGTGTGTTGTGATTTATATTCTGTTGTTGTTGTTCGTGAGTGAGAGAAAGGGAGGGAGGGGTTTATGTAGCAATATTTTTGAGTGGAATTACAATATGCCCACTTTTTTGGGCAAAAATAATAAATACTATAAATATGTATACTATACAGCAATATACAGTACTCAATACATTTGACTAATGTATAAATACATTGGGAAGGGTTGAAAAGTTGACTCGCCCATATGGCAATTTTATTGGCCCACAAATTGCCACATGGGTAGTGTAAATGGTGGTGTAAATAAAGAGTGGTGTAACTTAGCCCACCCCTATATTTAAACTATGTTTTGCTAGATTTGGATTTGGATTTTGAAGAAAATGAACATTTCCCCAAACGCAGCCGTGGGGTAAAAAAGGTGATGATAGTCAAATCTATGAATAGACTAGTAAAGAGTAACAGGTAATAAAGTTTTTTTGTTTTTTATAAAAAAAAGGGAATATTTTTTTTTTTATAAAAAAAGGGGAATAAATAACACACCTTTAATTTTTTTTTAATTAAAAAAACACCATTACAAGGGTGCAAGTCTTTTGGGATGATACGATGATTTTGAAAAACCAAACCAAATCAATGAAATTGATTTCGTTTGGTTCGGTTCTTCGCATGCGATTAAATATATTAGATTAAACTTAGCTTTCAGTCAACGAAAATTGGTTTAGTTGGTAAAGATAAGGCTTATAACCTATAAGGTAGTGAGTTTGAATCTCACTGTCGATGTGAGGACCTCGTTGGTGGGTTTATTGTAAGTATCTCTGTAAGCGCTTTTTGAGTCATGAGGCCTGCTCTGCCCCTGATGAGTCCCCCAGGACCCAACTCATCTAAACTTTTTTGCATTAAAAAAAACTTAACTTTCAATATCCTAAATTTCAATTTTGGTATTTTCCAATCAATGATCCACATTAATTACCTACTTTTTTTTTTGAAACAAGTCAATCTGTGGCATTTCATTCATAATGATATCCTCAATACGAGTAGGAGCAATGTAAAAAATACATTAGCTACCATTAAACACAAATGTCCTTGCAAGACAATGAACAACTCTGTTTACTTGTCTCCTAGCAAACCTTACTGAATAGTTTGTAAAAAAAGAATCGAGTCTCTTTAAGTTGGAGATAATAATTCCAAACTCTGTCAAATTTTCCTTGGATGGACGAAACTCATCACCTACTATTTTACTATCCACCTTTTTAGAAACTCTGTCAAATTAATTACCTACTTAATTTTTAATATTTTTATTTATAATGAAATTGTATATTTTAAGCTTTTTGAGGTCTCCATATGATTTATGATACTATTTCCTAACTTCCTTCACTTGTTTTCATCGTCTCTTGTACTATATCACCTCAATTGTAATTCACTATTTTTCTTTGTTGTATCACGGATAGTGACGGATAAAAAAAAATTGGTTAGTGGGAAAAAAATATCCTATATTTTTTTTCTACAAAAGTAAAATATTATAAGTTTTTACAAAATACATAATCTCATGACAAAAACATACAAGATACCTAAGTGAGCTAGTGAGCAAAGCAATAAATATAGAGTGCAAAATTGTTTTCTTTCAAGATCAAACTTTTGAAGTCATTGAATTCACCTTACATAGGTATTTGATTTTATTCAAGATAGAGACTGGAAGAAGCTTAAGGGATAGAAGGAGAACTTTTTATCCACGGTAGGTAGAGAGGTGCTCATCAAATCAGTGGCTCGGGCAATTCCAACTTATGTAATGGGTTGTTTTCTCCTACCGATTGGTCTATGTAATCACATTGAAAGCATGGTTAAAAAATTCTGGTGGGGCAGTAGAAATGGTGAGAAGAAAATTCACTGGATCAATTGGAACCAATGTTGTCAACCAAAGAAAAATGAGGAATGGGCTTTAAAAGTTTCAATGCTTTTAATTTGGCTCTTCTTGCTAAACAAAGTTGGATAATTTTAACCAACCCAGACTCTTTGCTTGCTCGTTGTTTGAGAGCTCGATATTTTCCTAGAGGTGGTCTCCTAAAAGCTAAAGTTGGATATGCCCCCAGCTATACTTGGCGCAGCATTCACAATGCATCGTGGATTGTTAAACGATGGCTTCTTTGGACAGTTTCATCGGGACATCTAATTGATATATGGACTGATAATTGGTTGCCAAAGCAAAATGGGTATCGTGTGTGGACTCCTAAACCCACAAATATCAATGTCACTATTGTTTCTGAGCTAATTTCACATGATCTGGGGTGCTGGAATTCGCGGCTTGTAAACTCTATTTTTTTGCCTTTTGAAGCAATGCAAATTCTTCAGATTCCTCTTCCTTCTTTTGCTGGTAGTGATCGATTGTCATGGGGGCCAGATAAGAGAGGTAATTTTTCAGCCAAGTCAGCTTATCATTGTGTTAAAAGATGGAATAATGAGACCCACTTGCAGAGCTCTAATCCAAATCATAATTGTGCCCTTTGAAACAAACTATGGACGTTAAAAACAATCCCAAAACATATTCATCTAGCTTGGAGAATTTTGCATGACGGTGTAGCAGTTCGGAAAAAGCTGGTTGATGGAGGTTTGAATTGCTCTCCTTTTTGCCCAAGATGTAAAATGGAGTTGGAAGATGTTGATCATGTTTTTAGATCCTGTGTTTGGGCCAAAAAAATCTGGTTTTCATCTCACCTGAGCATTCGTTTTGATGAGAGTACTGTTAGTTTTGGGGAGTGGTTGGAAAATGTGATAAAAGATAGAAGTCCAGAGGTGGTGGAGCACATTTTATCCTTATGCTATGGGATATGGTGGGCTAGAAGTAAGGCATGTTTTGAGGGTAAGAATATTGAACCCAATGAGATAGTTAAATACTCTTGGAATAGTGTTTTACGATTTAAATCTGTAGTCATCTCATCTATTTCAAACGTTGTTCCCGTTCCTTCAGCTCATACTCGGTGGATTCCTCCTCTTAAAAACTGGTACAAATTAAACATTGATGCTGCAGGTCCCATTGATGGTTATTGGGGTACTGGAACTTTGGTCAGGGACTTTGAGGGCGAGCTTCTTACAGCAGCAACATGGAAATTCCAAGCCTTTAAAGAAGTGGATACTGGTGAGGCAATGGCTTTGCGTTTATCTCTAACCTTTGCTAGAGTTTTGGGTTTCTTTAATCTAGAAGCAGAGTCTGACTCATTGAATGTGGTTCATGCTATGAAAGTGGGCCCTCAACTATCATCCTCTTTTGGCATGGTTATCTCGGATTGTAAACTTTTATCTTCTTCTTTTATAAACTTTAAAATGGCTCGTGCTAGAAGAGATGCTAATCTTACAGCCCTTGTCTAAACATGCTTTAGTTAGCCAAGATGCTATTTGGGTGGAAGATGTTAGAAGATGGGGTGTGGTCTGCAACAAAGAAGAAAAGAACAAGTGACATGCGCACCCTCCAAGGCGTGTAAGAACACTAGGCTTTAGATTCGATTCGCCCCCACTAATCTTTCCTCGTAGATTGGATGCAACAGGTGTAACCGGCGAATCCCCTTCAGGATACAATGGAGAACCTTGGTTTGGTTTCCACACCCTAAACCAAACGTATCGTCAATGGCATTTTACAGAATAATAGTTTCCTTAAATCTCTCTGTGCATTAAGGGAAGAAAGGAAGTGATTTGAAATGGAGAAAGCTAAACCAAATTCGGATGCCTTTCCTGTATGCAGAGTGGTTCTATTTATAGACCAATTCATGCCCTTTGATGAAGAGAAACAACTCTTTATGGGTTTTAATGAGGCAATGCACCGACCATAATATATAAATATTATCAAACGGTAACATTAAACATATCTCATGCGATAGCCTGGTGGTTGGTGCGCTAGCATTTTACCCTTAGGTACAGGGATTGATTCCCACTGGCTGCCATCATTTGTTTTTAATTTGTTTTCTTAAACGGTCAAAATAAAAACAATCATTCAAATTCCGACAAGTGAGATTCTAACCATGTTACGAACGGACTCTTTGCCAACACCCAACCGCTTGATCAAAGCATCTTTTGATGCTATTATTCCACCATTAAATGTATATAACATTAACTGCTACACAACCTTCCAACTTGTATTTTGGAAATCCCTTACAATCCCCCACCATTTTCAAAATAAACCCAAATCCCATTATTCCGGAAATCGCATGCTTTCAGACAAAGGTATCTTGGGGATTTGAACCTTTGCTTAGTAAACCATAGGTTTCACTCATCCCCGAATAAAGTGGTGGACAAGTTTTGAACCAAATATTCATTAGAACAAGCGTACATGACTTGCACATGAAATCTCAGTGCCATTGAACGACGTGTTAGTGTGACACATTTGGTAAGGCCTTGTGTCGTGTATCCTTTTCATGAGAGCTTACAGAGTCAAGCCCTTTAACTTCAAGAAGCGGCCCCACTTCACTCTCATATAGGTGGACTTTACCAAAAGCACCCCCATAAGTTGGGCACCTCAGCACATATATACTATAGGTCCATTAAGAGCAAAAGTTCACCCTTTTCCTTTTATGTCCTTATGGCAGTCAAGTACTTTTAAACCTTGGGATGTATCTATTCGTCAAGTACTTGCAATCATTCTGATAGTGTACTTTGGCCCATTGAACTCAAGACTTAATGCTACTCAAGTGTGAGTCGGTTTCCACCATTGGTGATCATTTAGATATGGGCTTGTCCCACCCCTGATGATGTTTTCCACATCATATCACTTGTCGATCTTTTCGTCAAAGGATGCAAGATTTCTTTTTGTCTTCTAAAGAACCTGGATATCACTCCATTTGCAAGTAGTTCCTTGACATAACCATGTCTTAGTCCAATGTTCCCGGACTTTCCATTATAAACCTGGCTATTTGCCCTTGATAGTGTTGAATACTATCCCATTGTATAGATACTGGCACCATTAAAATTGGTATCTCATACAACAAATTTTTAAGCCATTCAATCTCTTTATTACCTACTGCCAATGCTATGAATTATGCAGCCATGGTGGAATTTGCAATGCAAGTTTGTTTCTTGGATCCCCAAGAAATAACACCCCCACCAAATGTGAAGACCCAACTGCTTGTTGAAGCATGGTATTCTGTATAATTCACCCAATTGGCATACAACGTGTATCCTTCTAATACCGAAGGATAATCATTATAGTTTAAGCTATAGTTCATTGTCCCCCTCAAGTATTTCAATACTCTTCGGACAATATGCCAATGGTCTTTGCTTGGATTACCTGTATACCTATTTAGTCTCCCTACAACATATGCAATGTTTGGCCGGGTATATGTCATGCCATACATTAAACATCCAATTACTTTTGAGTATTGAAGTTGTGCTACTAGACTACCTTTGTTTGGTACTATATTAATGCTATGATCATAGGGAGAAGTGTTAGGTTGACAATCAAAGTGATTAAAATTATTTAATACCTTTTCTACATAGTGAGATTGGGGTAAACCTACATTCTCACCATCTCTTATTATTCTAATTCCTAGAATCACATCAGCTATCCCTAAGCATTTCACGTCAAAATTTATAGATAAGAACCTCTCGGTTTCTTCTAGCTAATCTAGATCAGTACCAAATATTAATATATCATCAACATATATATCATTAACAAATAATCCAATCATGACCCCTTTTCCTTCATGGAATTTACTATAAATACACTTGTCAGATTTATTTATTTTATATCCATTAGCTAGCACAACTTGATCAAACTTTTGATCCCATCGCTTAGGATCTTATTCTAGTATATATAATGACTTATTCAACTTACACACTTTCTTTTCCTGGCCATCAACCACAAACCCTTCGGGTTGTCTCATATACACCTTTTCATCTATTTCCTCATTTAGGAATACCACATCCATTTGATGGATGACAAACTTATAGATGGATCCAAGTGCATTACTATGAACATTATCCTTTTGACTTGGAATTGAGTTAAACTTATCTTCTTGAGTGATTCTTCCCTAAACTTAATTACTGTATTAACAGGATGAGTCACCAGATTCCATATCTATGAATCTATATGCTTTGCTAATTTTAGCATAGCCCGGGAGCACACATTCAATTCCCCGTTCACATAATTTATTTCTTTTCGTTCAAGAACTTTTACTATTGCCCTACAACCTCAAACTTTGAAAATTTTGAGAATGAGTTTTTTTTTTGGGGGGGAGCTCATACGGGGTTATCCTGTTCCTTTGTTTGGAAACATAGGATACCATGGCTTTTACCATTTCTTCTAATATCCTATTTTCTTTTAGCTATATTGTTTTGTTGGGGAAATAAGGAGTAGTTGTTTGGTCAAGTATCCCAATAGACTCAAAGTAACTAGGGTTATAGAATTACTCTTATAACTCCTAAAGCATTTAATAAATGCCCTATGACAAACAATTTCAATTTACCCACACCATATAATAACATATGTAACCATCAAGACTTAAGGTTATTGAAAATACTTGAACATTTAAATTTATTTCTCTTAACTTTGTTGGCTAACTTATAACATAAGTCATAAATACTAGACAAATAAATAATGTTCAAGAACCACACTAAACAATATGGCACACATGGCCTGGTGGTTATTCACCTTATTCTCAAATCTCGTGTCCTGGTTTGAATCCCAGCAAACACGACTCTTAAATTTGTAACATTTTCCCATTTTCCCAAAATGGTCATACAAATAAAACTTGAGACATATACATTGCTAGCGACGGGATTGACAGAACAATGATGTTATCCTGGTGGTCAGGGTGCTTGTGCGTTCCTCAACTTGCCCAGAGTTTGAATCCCATCCACGCCTCTTTTTAATTTATTTTCCGGTCCATCAAAAACGGTCATAAAATTTCAAAATTTGACAGGAGATGAGATTCGAACTCGCACCCGCACAGTAGAAACAAAATAACACCAAAGTCGCCAACCGTTGCGACATTCTACGAAGCAATGCATCAATAAATGCTAAGTTATATTTAACGAGTAGCAACCAACGTTTGTGTGCAACCTTCTACAACTAGCCGGGTCAACAAAACCCATTTTGCATGAAACCGGATTCACACGACCCGTTCATGGCCAGCAGACACTTTTGTCATTTTCACAACTTATTAACCCAAACTTAAACATATTTATTGTGTCTATGTCTTGGATTCATGTTTACACATGTTTTAGGATAAATCTAGATAATGTCATAATAGAAAACATACAAAACAGTGATCTAAAATCATAAAGATTTTCTATAATTTCCTCCATGAACATCTATACCCATTTTATCAACTTTAGAACAATTCAAAAACACATCCAAACATTTCTCATTTCTACAAAATCAAGAAACATTCCCATCTTATATTCACAAAATCATGCAATCATGATATGAGATTGTCTCTAAAAATAATTAGTTCTTACATGGACCAAATCCATTAATGCATGCACGTGATATAATCAATTATATCTAAGACCTTTCTATCCATATAGAGTAACATACTTGCATGCATCATAAACCAAACATATTCATGTTCATCAAAATTCACATACTTGATTTTATTCTAAATCATGCATCTAAGGCTCTAATACCACATGTTAATTTTAACATAAACAAAGAATACCTTTAGCATTATACACACATGTATTTAGAATACCAAGCATAACATAGCCATGAAAATAATTGTGTACCTTTCACCATGGTCACAAATAAACATTTTTTATGAAGCATGTGAGCATTCATCTCTCCTTGCTTTTAAAAAGACCATGCATCACTTTCTCCCAACGAACAGAGTTTCCATCCTCGAACCTCTTCACTTTGACAATGTCAAATGTCATCTCTCTCCATTGCTGCAACCATTTTATAAAACGAAAATCGAACCTAAAGATTGTTAGAAGATGGGGTATGGTCTACAATAAAGAAGAAAAGAACAAGTGACATGCGCACCCTCCAAGGCGTGTAAGAACACTAGGCTTTAGGTTCGATTCGCCCCCACCAATCTCTCCTCTTAGATTGGATGCAACAGTGTGCTTAGGTGAATCCCCTTCAGGATACAATGGAGAACCTTGGTTTGGTTTCCACACTCTAAACCAAGCGTATAAATCGATGACATTTTACAGAATAATAGTTTTCTTAAATCTCTCTACGCATTAAATGTATATAACATTAATCGCTACACAACCTTCCAACTTGTATTTTGTAAATCCCTCACGGGAAGATAGCCTCTGATCTTAGAGGTCCTTTTTGAATGCATCTCTTTGTTGTCAAAAAAAAAACCCATCCTATCATTTCCAACACGGATAGAGATCATCTGTTTCACTTTCCTGTCACATTTCATGTCCCCACCAATGACAATTTGTCACTTAATAAAATAAAATTATAACTCATTAATACTTATATATATTTCTAACATTTGATTGGTAGGGGGACACCGAGACACCATAGTTTGAGACAACAGAATCTTGTTCTTTCAACATACTTTTAACAAGCTTGAACTATGTATTGCAGTTTACAACCAATGACTCCAGAGCTAATTTTAAAGATACAACACTTGTTTTTTAAACATGAACAATACTAAGAATCTGGTCAATGACATTTCCCTTTTTATCTACATAATGTAAAACAACAAACATTTACCTCTTAATTGATATATTTTGACATTTATCAATTAAGATGGCAAAAAGCTCACCTCAAAGATCATCAATAATATTTTTTGTGGCCTCACAGGATACCGTTGTCATTTTGTTTTTGAATATTAGGTGCCACTGGTTTAAGATTTCTACCGGTATTTTTCATAATCTTTTTAGAACCTTAGGTGCATGAGTGTGTTTAGTGTTAGAGGGGTAAGGATTATCAGGGTAAGTCATATCGTGACTTTTAAGGAGAGGAAAGATATAAAGTTGTTACCCATAAGTTTAATTAAACCTTATCTAGTTAACTCTATGTCTTACCCATGTAAATATTCTAACAATATTTGAAATCCCTTTGTCACCAATGCAAAGGATTTTTTTTTAAATAATACAAAATTTATTCGCTTTCTCTTTTATGTCTTATGACATTCTATATTCATCTAACTAAATTTGTCTTGTGAGGGCAACATATAATAAAAAAATTACAAAGTATATTCAATTTTTAAAAAAATCGCCTTATCAAGATAACTACCCCCATGAGTGCATAGATCCCGCCAATAGCCGCTAGTAACTTCAATCTATGTTTTAATTTGACTTAATGAAATCCGACAGCTTGTTAATTATTATGTTGATTGTATATTTGTGTTTATCCTCGTATGGAGTTGTGACTAATACGAATTCTTATAGTTATTATGTACTATTGTTGTGTTGCATATTAACTCAAATATCGGGATTTATGTTACTTAGACATCAAGGTTATTTTCCATCAATTATGTAACTTATATATATTTTTTATTAGCCAACTAAATTTTGCTTATGACGGTGATATAAATTTTAAACTTAATTTTGTAAAAATTAAAATTTCAAATAATTCGATGTCCCGCTTTATATGACACGAGTTATACACATTAGAATTGTCCGAACCTAACTAACTCAGAACAAATCATTTTGATTGATTTGTATATTTTTGACAAGTAGAATCCAAATTTAATCCGACGATTGTCAATTTGATACGAGTTTGATTCCTTAAAATTGTTCGAACCTAATTACTCATTCTGTTTTTTTTCTATGATAATTTTAGTTTTTTATTTTTTTTTCAAAACAATGGATCTTTTATAAACCCAAGGTATATTTGATTTTTTTCCATATATACCCTTATCATATAATTAAATTGAAATACATTGAAAACACACTAAATCTTCCCTACTTAAATTCATCCATAAATACACTACACATATTGAAAAGGGTAGTTTGATATAAATGTAAATAAATTAATGCTTTCTTAATCTGTGTGTACAAACCTTAAATTACTATAGAAATGAATGGACGGAGTAATTCAAAACAAAACATTTTAATTGATTTGCATACTTTTCTTATCATTTACTGCAATCAATCTGTTAACACCTCCGACATGCATCATAGAAAATCCAAATTCAATATGATAACCTACCCATTCAATACAAATTTTCCAGCTAAAAATTGTCGGAACCTAAACAATCCAAAATAAAATATTAAATTTATTTGTACATTTTTTCTTCCCGCCAGCCCGCGCAACCCATCAGTTATCGTCTTTTACATCTTTATTATGTATGTGTTTGAAAAGTCCATCTCCCATCTCATAAATGTATTTCAGACTTCCAGCTACTCCGAGTTACTTCCGAACATGCATTAGATCCTACGTTGATGCTGGTTTTTGGTAGGTATCCAAAATTCTTTTGTCACAAATAATTTAGAATCAGACGAGTGTAGGGACGGACGAGTTATGCGGTAATCTCGCAAAGGATGTGTATGTGTGTCTGCCAAGTACGAATTTGACAAATCAGTCGAATCTGGTGAATACTGGCAAGGATTTGAAGGAATATTTATATGATGTTTTAATTTTAACAGGAAAAGTTGCTTTCTTAAACAAGAGCGACTTCTTACTTGAATTTATAAAAATTCATGGATTTGAAGGAAAACATGTAAGTTGCAGGAAAATTAGAAGAAAGTAAATAAAGAACGTGAAATTAAAGGAAATCAATAAACAACAGGAAATTTAAAGGAAAGCAATGAATTTCAGAAATTGAAATGGTTGACAAGTAAAAGAAAAGCATTTAAAGTGCAAAAAAGGCTAAAAGAAAGCAAGTGAAAGACATGAAAGATAAATCGCAAGAGATGTAAATTGCAGAAAAGTAAACACATGAAATGAACCAATATTGAATTGAAATTGAACATTGCATTAATGATAAAAGGGTGGAGGGAATACTTGAGTATAATCCTTTTATCTGCTGTGTGATCGAGATATGTAGGATATTGCATCAAGTAACCCCCTTCCATTACATCAGGATTAACAGTATTTATAAACATATAAAATAATTGCCTAAAGAAAACTTCCTATCTTAAAAATTGCCACCTGTATGGCAGTTTTTCTATGTTCAGATTCAAACTATTTGACAAGCAAACTTCTCTAACTGCTCATTCCTTTGAATTGCTTTATGCCAATATTGCTTGTTGTCTACGGTTTGGTTGTTTGACGGCTTATCTTGCTGATGCTACCAGCCTTGAAGACTTAGCCATTTCTATACTTTGTTCGTTTGACAATTCTTATTACCAATTTTGTCAAAAGCTGGGTTTTACCTTTCTGTCACTATTTCTGTCACTATCTGTCTGACATACCAACTCTTGTCAATTTTTTTAATCTGTCAATTCTGCTGAATTCGACTCTTCAGTGGTTATCTGACAATTCTTCCTTCAATTCTTCTGTCATTCTGTCGGAACCATTTTTGTCAAGAATTTGAAATTCTTCTATTAACATATGCCCCCCAAATTTTGCTTTTCGACGGCTTTGCCCGAAAGAATAGCAAAATTTGAATTTTCAAATCGCCAACAATCATCTTAATTTTGGGTTCTTATCATTTAATTAAACCTTGCTTTTAATTTCATCCCTACTTAATAGGGATAATCATAATGCCGCAGGTTTCTTGGAATTCGAACTGAAGCCTTTCATTTTCCTTTAAATTGCAATCACATCAGTATTGACTCTCTTCTTTTTATCTTTCCTTCTTCCCTAGTAAACTCTTTTCTAGAGAAAAATCTTTTCTTCTTTCTTCGCAAAACCCTTTCTTAAAAATCCTTTCTTTTTTCTTCATTCAATTTTCTATGGTCACATCTTCCAGGGTGCCGATCTCCGTACCTCATGCTACAGTCGTCCCTCCTAGGGTGGTGGTTCAAGACCCACTTTTGGAGGAATCTGAGTTATGGCAAGAATCCAAGGTTTTTGTCTTAATGGTCATATCCTCTGTGAAAGTCAGTAATCAATGTAAAACATGTAGTGAAGGTCAGTAACCAATGTAACATCCATAGCCGACCTTACTGCACATCTGGGGAAAAGCTGATCTTGACACAGAATGAGTGCATCTCGTTCTAGTTCCATCATCTTCATCCTGGAAGGTAGTGATTTTTCTTTAGTGTTATCTTCACCACACCATAGCAACAACCACCTTCTAGGGGAAATGATGGTGAGATCTGCTCGTGCTCATCCCCTTCTTGATACATCCTCAAAAAATGAGGCAACTGAAATCTCATCACATGGGGAATGAAGCCTCAACAAATTGAGTTATCCTTCCACATTGTTGAAGGAAAACAAAGTGTTATTGACACACTGCCTTGTATTCTAAGATTAGATTAATTGACAACTTGATTTCTACTATCAAATGACAATATTTCATTGTATCGTCAATTTAGTGAATATACTTCTTTCCTTCACTCGTCAATTCTTACTTCCAACATTGTCGGTTTATATTCTTTCAAGTACTTGCCATTAATTGACTTGATTACCAAGCCAGTATTAATATTGACAAGCGCATAGGCATTTCCAGAAAATATTTTGTCAATTCTAAATGGCCCTTCCCATTTAGGTGACCATTTTCCATATTCTCGACAACTCTTATCCATGGGCAATATGACTTTCCACACTAGATCACCTACTTTAAACGCTTTGAATTTTACTCGGCTATTATAAAATCTTGCAATTCTTTCTTTTTGCCGAGTCAAATTTTCCAACGCAATCAATCTTTCATCATTTAACTCGTTCAATTCGTCGAACATTGCATTCCAATACTGGTCAGTAGGCAGGTCATTTTGCCTTTGAATGCGAGTGGATTGGAGATTGATTTCGACAGGTAGTACAGGATCATGTCCATAAGTCAGACGATATGGCGAAGTTCCTGTCGACTGTCTGGGTGAATTTCTATATGCCCATAATATTTGATCAAGGGTATTATGCCAATTCTTAGGTTGTCGGCCCACATGCTTTTTAATAAGATTAATAATGATCTTATTTATGGCCTCAACTTGGCCATTTGCTTGTGCATAATATGGTGTGGATGTAAGCTTTTTTATATGCCTAGAACTAGCATATTCCACAACTTTCTTTCCGACAAATCTCGACCCTTGATCCGTTGTCGAGATCGGGGTATGCCAAACCGAGAGATGATGTGATTTTCAATGAAGTCAATTACGTCTTGTTGGGTGATCGTTTTTTCAGGCAAATTGCCTCTACCCATTTGGTAAAATAATCAACTCCAACTAAAATAAATTGATGCCCTTTTGACGAAGCAGGATGTATCTGGCCAATTAAATCTAGAGCCCATCCTCTAAATGGCCAAGGCTTGACAATAGAATATAACTTGTCAGCCGGCACGTTTTGTAAATGGCCATGTTTCTGGCATTGTTCGCAAGACTTGGCAAATAAAATACAATCTTTAACCATAGTTGGCCAATAATACAAACTTCTTCGTAGAACCCACTTCATTTTATCACCTGCCTGATGGGCTCCACATATACCCTCATGGACTTCTAATAGGGCCAAATAAGCATCTTGCTCACTCAGACATTTGTGTAGAGTACCGTCAACAGATTTTCTGTATAACAGTCCTCCTTGCATCGTATAATTCAATGCTTTAAACTTTGTTTTTCTATCTACATCCGGACTTGGATTCTCCAAATATTCAATTATTGGCAACCTCCAGTCATTAGATAGAATTACATCGCTAACTAAAATATCTCTTTCTTCTAATGGATACAACAATTCCCTAATTTCCATTAGTGTTGACAAAGTCTTTTGAGATATTTTATATCTGGAGGCTATCTGAGCCAACTCATTAGCCTCTTGATTTAAATTTCTGGGGATATATTCAACAATTACATAGTCAAATTTTTTCATCAACTTACTAGCTATGATACAGTATTTTGTCAATTTGTAGCTGACACACTTGTATTCTTGAGTAAGTTGTTTGATGACTAATTGAGAATCCCCAAAAATATGCACATTTTGTGCTTTTATTTCTGTCAAAATTTCCAATCCGACAATCAAAGCTTCGTATTCAGCTTCATTGTTGGAACATGGATACTTAAGTTCAAACATGAACTTAGTAGGAGTTCCTTGTGGAGTTACGATTAAAATCCCTACTCCACTACCTCCTTGATGCCTTGATCCGTCAAAATAGAGTTTCCAGGGTTGTAAACTGACAACGTTTATTTCTGGTACATCCAGTCCTGGATGTTCTACCAAAAAGTCATCCTCTGCATGTCCTTTATCAGATTTAGCTGGCATGTATTTTAAATAATATTCTGATAAAGCAATGGTCCATTTACCAATACGTCCATTGAGGATTGGTTTGGACAACATATATTTTATCACATCAGTTTTTGAAACAACTAATACATGACATGGCATCATGTAATATTTAAGTTTCGTACAAGAGAAATATAATGCTAAACATAGCTTTTCTATTGCACTATATCTCTTTTCAGCATCATTTAGAACTCTACTTAGATAATATACAGCCCTTTCAACATTGTCATCATCATCTTGGGCTAATAAACATCCTATAGTGTCCTCAGATGCCGATATGTACAACTTCAACGGTCGACAAGGTACTGCAGGCATCATGACCGGTGGATTGACTAGATATTGTTTGATCTGGTCGAAAGCCTCTTGGTGACAGGGTTCCTGATGAGTGTGATTTCACCTCATTTTCCATGTACATTTCTGCATGCATTTGCATTTAGTTAGGCCATTTTAGTTGGATTTTGTTTAGTTTTTCCTTTGGAACGGATAAGGTGATATTGTGTGTTGTTTTGCAGGGATTTATGATTAAATGCCCAAGATTTAGCCATGAGGAAGCTGAGATGAAGAGAAGGCCTGAAAACTGAAGCAAAGGGGGCCAAAAGTCAGAAGATGTCACGGCCTGGCTGTGATGGCTATCACGGCCGTGACTCAAAACCACCAAAAGTCAGAGACGATCACGCCTTGGCCGTGATAAAGATCAAGGGCGTGAAAAGTGGGCTCGCGTCGCGAAGAAATGGTTCGCCTCGCGAGAGACTGATTGTGCCAAAACCACCAAAAGTCAGAGACGATCACGGCCTGGCCGTGATGGATATCACGGGCGTGAAAAGTGGGCTCGCGTCGCGAAGAAATGGCTCGCCCCGCGAAAGAGTAATTGTGCCAGAACTGCAAGAGACAGAACCCGTCACAGCCTGGCCGTGATGGCCGTCACGGCCGTGACGTGGCCCACCACGAGTTATAAAAAGAAAATGCGGGCGAACGAGAAAGATAGAGGAGAAAACCCTAAAATCGGATCCTCTCTTCTTTTGGGGGCTTTGTGCAACAATCCATGGAGCTCTCTCCTTTGTTCATCTCTGTAACTCTCTCTTTTGTTTTGTCTTCAATTATGTGTAGCTAAATTCCCCTTTGTTGGGGTTAGACCATTGCTATCTGAACTTGGTTGTAAAATGACTTGATTTTAATACAGTTTCCTTCTTCTTTATGAGTGTATAATTCTATGCTTAATGCTTTCCTAGGCTTGATCATCTTAGGAATGATTAGTTGCTTTAATAGACAATTGAAAGGTTGATGTTAAAGCATGCTCATGAATTATATGCCAAGTAGTCCAAGAATCTAGACATAGGTGTTGGCTACTTGCAATCTTATGAATCTTTATTCTTAATGCAATTTCTCTTATTAATCCACCTAAGACATTAGGGTTTAATTTGGGATTTTAGGCTCAATGCACCTAAGACATTAGGCTTGAGTATATTAGAAAAGATTCGATTGTCATAAGTGGAGTAGGAACTGTGTTAGTTATCATTTCATAACAATCAAGGGAGGATTAGCTTAGTCTAACCCTAGCAATTCTATCTAATTGTTGTTCATCTTTCTGTTTGCACATTAACTGTTTGAAAAAATTCCAAAAAGAACAAAAACATTTTCTTCTTGTTTGCTTGTTAGATGTTAGAGCTACCTTCACTCCAAAAATTTGATCGCCTAGATAGTAGTCTAATTTGCGAAGTGGTAATTGTCCACGATCCCTGAGAACGATATCCGGTCTTACCGTTTTATTACTTGCAATGAACCGGTACACTTGCCGAGTCCGTGTCAAGTTTTTGGCGCCGTTGCCGGGGATCGGTGTGCCAATATCACGAGTACCAAAGGGGACTCCTAATTTAGGCATTTTTACTGTTTTCCTACTGTGTTCTTTCTTTCTTCTTTTCTGTTTCTCTGCTTTATTTTTCTGTTTTTCTGCTGTTTTTCTGTTCTTCTCTGTTTTTTCTGCGCTACTCTGTTTGTTCAGTGTATGCGAGGTACAATCGACCCAGGTGAACTCCAATTCGAACCTGAGATCGAGAGACTCTGCAGAAGGAATAGAATGAAAACCAAGGCAAGACAGAACAGAGAAAGAGCATCTTCCAGTAGACAAGAGCAACAAGTTGAGTTACCCAGTGTGCAAGAACCACAATTTGATGTAACAGCTGTCACCATGGCAGAAAATAATGCACCAAGGAGAACAATGGGGGACTACACTTCCCCTAGAGTTGATAGATGTGGAACTCCGATTGTGAGACCCGCAGTGGCTTGCAATAATTTCGAAATAAAGGCATCACTTCTCCACCTTGTGCAGCAAAACCAGTTTGGAGGTTTGGAGAGTGAAGACCCTCATGCTCACATTGGTACTTTCATTGAGCTGTGTGACACCATCAAGTTAAACGGAGCTTCTGATGAGGCCATTCGGTTAAGGCTTTTCCCTTTCTCTTTGAGGGATAGAGCTAAGGCATGGCTTCAATCTCATCCTCATGGAAGCATCATCACCTGGAACGACTTGGTCAGCAAGTTTTTATCTCGATTCTTTCCTCCGTCAAGAATGATTAAGCTGAGATCAGAGATCAATGCCTTTGCACAGAGGGATGGTGAGTCACTCTATGAAGCCTGGGAGAGGTTCAAGTCCTTACTCACTGCTTGTCCCAATCATGAACTAGAGACATGGCAGCAGGTTGCAACATTTGTTAATGGGCTCAACAGGAATTCAAGAAGTATGATTGAAGCGGCTGCAGGAGGGACATTGAGTCGAGAGACGCTTAGAAGAAGCAAAGGACTTGATTGAGAACATGGCTAACAATGACTATCAAATGCCTAGTTCTCGGTCAATGGTCAATAGAGGTGTTCTAGAGCTGGATGAAATTGGCGCTCTCAAGGCACAAATGGCTATTCTTACCAAGCAATTGGGGTCGGTTCAACTGCAGAATTCTCAACTACAAGCTGTCCAAGTTCAAGGTACCTCAGTGTGTGATTTCTGTGGAGGCAACCATGCAAATGGAAACTGTGAGATCAATGTGATTGGGAGTTCTGGACAAGAAGAGGTAAATTATATGGGCAACCAAGGGCCTAGAAATGATCCTTACTCCAACACCTACAATCCGGGGTGGCGCAACCATCCTAACTTTAGTTGGAGACAAGGGCAAAGTTCAAGTACTCAAGCAAAGCCTCCTCAAGAGAGTTCAAGCAAATTGGAGAACCTTCTAGGCCAGTTCATGCAAGCTACCCAAGAGACTATGAAGAATCAGAATGCCTCAATCAAGAACTTGGAGCATCAAATAGGCCAACTAGCAAGGCAGATGGCAGAGAGACCTCAAGGACAATTGCATGGGGATACTGAGAAGAACCCAAAGGAAGATTGTAAGGCCATTATTACAAGAAGTGGGAGAATGTTAAATCCACAAGAAAAAGAGAGGGAAGAAAAGACAAGTGATGCTGGAATTGATAAGGTGCAGTATGAAGAGGTAAACAATGAAGAACCGGAAATTCCCAAGATACTACCTCTATCCCTATTGATGTAGAAGTTGAAGAAGAACCGAGAGGAGAAATTGGTTGATGAAGAATTTGCGAAGAAGAAGACTAAAAGACAGATTCTGGAAGAGGTTGATAATCCCAAAGAGCTGCCCCCATATTTCAGAATCCCGTACCCCCAACGGTTGAAGAAGGAGGCAAAAGATCAGCAGTTTTCTAAGTTTCTAGATGTATTCAAAAAGCTACAAATCAACATCCCGTTTGCTGAAGCTCTCCAACAGATGCCCTCCTACGCAAAGTTCATGAAAGAGATTCTTACAAACAAGAGGAGGTGGAAGGAGGAGACAGTTATGCTTACTGAAGAGTGCAGCGCTATACTTCAAAAGAAGTTACCAGTAAAGATGAAGGACCCGGGCAGTTTCACTATCCCATGCACTATCGGTCATCTGAACATAGGGAGAGCATTGTGCGATTTAGGGGCAAGTATTAATCTGATGCCGCTCTCCATTTTCAAGAAGCTGGGGATTGGTGAGGTAAAACCAACAGGGATTTCTCTTCAACGCGCACCGCTCAATTACATATCCCTATGGTGTTGTGGAGGATTTGTTGGTGAAGGTAGATAAGTTCATTTTTCCAGCAGATTTTGTGGTGTTAGATATGGCTGAAGATGGTGACACTCCTCTGATTCTTGGGAGACCATTCCTAGCAACAGGTAGAGCTTTGATCGATGTCAATCAAGGGGAATTGGTGCTTCGGGTACAAGACGAAAAGGTCACCTTTAATGTGTTTGAAGCGATGAAACACCCAAGCGACAAGGACACATGCATGATAGTGGACCTCATTGAGTCATTATCTGACAAGAGTTTGCACCAGAAGTTTGAAGATTCGTTAGAAGCCGCTCTAATGGTAGAGGATGTAGCACTATCGGTCATCTGAACATAGGGAGAGCATTGTCTCCATTTTCAAGAAAGGGGATTGGTGAGGTAAAACCAACGGGATTTCTCTTCAATCGCGCGGACCGCTCAATTACATATCCCTATGGTGTTGTGGAGGATTTGTTGGTGAAGGTAGATAAGTTCATTTTTCCAGCAGATTTTGTGGTGTTAGATATGGCTGAAGATGGTGACACTCCTCTGATTCTTGGGAGACCATTCCTAGCAACAGGTAGAGCTTTGATCGATGTCAATCAAGGGGAATTGGTGCTTCGGGTACAAGACGAAAAGGTCACCTTTAATGTGTTTGAAGCGATGAAACACCCAAGAGACAAGGACACATGCATGATAGTGGACCTCATTGAGTCATTATCTGACAAGAGTTTGCACCAGAAGTTTGAAGATTCGTTAGAAGCCGCTCTAATGGTAGAGGATGTAGAAGAAGAAGTATGTGCAGAAGAAGTTGATCTTATGATTAAATCTCTGGAGGCTTGTCTGGTTGTGAATACTGATGAAGACAAAGTGGTGGAAGATGTGAGAATTGAAGACAAGGGTGACCCACCGGTGCTAGAGTTGAAAGAATTGCCATCCCATCTCCGTTATGCTTTCCTTGGGATGAACTCTTCATTCCCAGTTATCATCAGTAGTGGGTTGAATTCCTTGGAAGAAGAGAAAGCTGTTGAGGGTGCTTAGGGAGCACAAATCTGCAATCGGATGGTCTATGTCCGATTTGAAAGGGATAAGCCCCTCCTTTTGCATGCACAAAATCCGTGTGGAGGAAAATTTCAAGCCGGTTAGGCAACCGCAAAGAAGACTCAACCCGAATATGAAAGAAGTTGTGAGGAAGGAGATTGTGAAGTTGTTGGATGCGGGCATTATCTATCCCATCTCCGATAGTCCATGTGTGAGTCCGGTCCAAGTTGTGTAGAAGAAAGGGGGATGACGGTGGTAGCAAATGAAAAGAATGAACTTATTCCCTCCAGGACCGTGTGTCGGATGGAGGGTATGCATTGATTACGAAGACCGAATGAGGCCACCGAGAAAAGACCACTTTCCATTGCCCTTCATTGATCAGATGCTAGAGAGGTTGGCGGGCCATGCTTTCTATTGTTTCCTTGATGGATACTCTGGGTATAACCAGATTGTGGTTGACCCAGAGGACCAAGAGAAGACCGCTTTCACCTATCCTTATGGAGTCTACGCATACAGGAGAATTCCTTTCGGGTTGTGCAATGCACCCGCCACTTTTCAAAGGTGCATGCTATCCATATTTTCTGATATGAATGAGAAATTTATTGAGGTATTTATGGATGATTTTTCTGTGTTTGGTGATTCTTTTGATAACTGTTTGAATAATCTTGCCTGTGTTCTAAAAAGATGCCAAGAAACTAACCTCGTTTTAAATTGGGAAAAATGCCATTTCATGGTTAGGGAGGGTATAGTTCTTGGGCATAAAATTTCATCACAGGGGATGGAGGTTGATAGAGCCAAAATTGAAGTGATTGAAAAACTTCCTCCTCCCTTAAATGTGAAAGGTGTTAGAAGCTTCCTAGGGCATGCGGGTTTTTATAGAAGGTTCATAAAAGATTTTTCAAAAATTGTGAAACCCTTATGCAAGCTTTTGGTAGCTGATACTCCTTTTATATTTGATGATGATTGCATGCATGCCTTCAAAATTTTGAAAGAAAAACTCACCACCGCACCGGTCATTGCACCTCCAGATTGGAGTTTACCTTTTGAGCTAATGTGTGATGCAAGTGACTATGCGGTGGGAGCCATTTTGGGCCAAAGAAAAAACAAAGTGTTGCATGTCATTTACTATGCCAGTCGTGTGCTTAATGATGCCCAATTGAATTACACTACGACTGAAAAAGAATTGCTTCTTTGTGGTATTTGCTTTTGATAAATTTAGATCCTACTTGATTGGTTGTAAAACTACCTGTCTACACTGATCATTCTGCTTTGAGATATCTTATGACTAAACAGGATGCTAAGCCAAGGCTTATTAGGTGGATACTACTACTCCAAGAGTTTGATTTGGAAATAAAGGACAAGAAAGGAGTGGAGAATGTGGTAGCCGACCATTTGTCTAGGCTTCCACAAGCAGATGTCCAAGCAGAAGCAAAGTTGCCAATTCAAGAGGAATTCCCAGATGAACAGTTGTTTGTGGTGCAAGTGGCACCTTGGTTCGCGGATATTGCAAATTACAAGGCAGCCAATAAGATTCCTAAGGACTTCAATGCGCAACAGAGGAAGAAGCTCATTCATGATGCCAAGTTCTATATTTGGGATGAGCCTTATCTTTTCAAAAGAGGTTCAGATGGAATTCTGAGGAGGTGCATACCGGAAGAAGAGATTAATGGGGTGTTGACCCACTGCCACAACTCACCCTATGGAGGACACTTTGGTGGTGAGAGGACCGCCATGAAGATTTTGCAAAGCGGGCTATTTTGGCCCACTATTTTCAAGGACTCCAGAGCTTGGGTGATGAACTGTGATAAATGTCAGAGGACCAGTAGTATTTCCAAGAGAAATGAGATGCCCTTGAAGGGTATACTTGAGGTGGAGCTCTTCGATGTGTGGGGGATCGACTTCATGGGTCCTTTCCCATCATCTTACAACAACAAGTACATTCTGGTGGCGGTTGATTATGTGAGCAAGTGGGTGGAAGCCGTGCCAACTCTGAAAGATGATGCAAGAACTGTGATCAGTTTTGTGAGGAAGAATATTTTTACCCGGTTTGGGACCCCTAGGGCTATCATTAGTGATGGGGGTACCCACTTTTGCAATAAGGAGTTTAATGCAGTGCTTGCCAAGTTTGGGGTGAACCACAAAGTTACCACACCATACCATCCCCAAACCAGTGGGCAAGTGGAATTGTAACATCCCTGGCTACTTTATGGATTGACGACTGTCTCTACAAACCAACACGGGTCTTTTCAGCGTGCTTTGTCCTCACTCACACGCTTCCTGGGAAAACTTCCCAGGAGGTCACCCATCCTAGAATTGCTCCAAGTGAAGCACGCTTAACTGTGGAGTTCTTAAGTGATGGGCTACCGAAAAGAAGATGCATCTTATTAGTATAGGTAGTACCAATCAATTCATATAAGCCTTCCTCAACTGTATAGTCCCATACCTACACAGTCTCAGGATCCCTCTCATTCGGGTGTGTAATCGGTTCATTCATGTCTCCCTCCGCCTAGAAGCCTGCCAGGAGCCGCTCCTTGTCCATGCCTTCTTGCACCGGCGACCACTCCCCACCCTCGTCGGCACCCGGGTGTTACATGCCCACCAACTTCCACTTTGGTTCGTCCCCGAACCACACCGTACTGGGAGAGGTGCCGCTCTGATACCATTTGTAACATCCCTGGCTGCTTTATGGATTGACGACTGTCTCTACAAACCAACACGGGTCTTTTCAGCGTGCTTTGTCCTCACTCACACGCTTCCTGGGAAAACTTCCCAGGAGGTCACCCATCCTAGAATTGCTCCAAGTGAAGCACGCTTAACTGTGGAGTTCTTAAGTGATGGGCTACCGAAAAGAAGATGCATCTTATTAGTATAGGTAGTACCAATCAATTCATATAAGCCTTCCTCAACTGTATAGTCCCATACCTACACAGTCTCAGGATCCCTCTCATTCGGGTGTGTAATCGGTTCATTCATGTCTCCCTCCGCCTAGAAGCCTGCCAGGAGCCGCTCCTTGTCCATGCCTTCTTGCACCGGCGACCACTCCCCACCCTCGTCGGCACCCGGGTGTTACAGGAATTGTCCAACCGGGAGTTGAAGAGGATTTTGGAAAAAACTGTGAACAATGCAAGGAAGGATTGGGCGAAGAAATTGGATGATGCACTTTGGGCCTATCGGACGGCTTATAAGACACCTATTGGTATGTCACCTTACCAATTAGTGTTCGGGAAATCATGTCACCTTCCGGTAGAGCTACAACACCGTTCTTTTTGGGCAGTGAAGGCCCTGAACTTTGATACAAGGCTGGCCATGGACAAGAGGATGCTTCAATTGAATGAGTTGGATGAGTTCCGACTCTTGGCTTATGAGAGTGCTAGGATATACAAGGAAAGAACAAAGTTCTGGCATGATAAGTACATACTTCCCAAGAAATTTGAAGAAGGCGGTCAGTTTTCTTTGTTTAACTCAAGACTCAAGCTCTTTCCGGGCAAATTGAGATCAAGATGGTCAGGCCCATTCTATGTCAAGTCTGTCTCTCCATTTGGTTTAGTTAAATTGGAAGATCCATCATCCGGTGATACCTTCACTGTTAATGGACAAAGGCTAAAGCACTACCTTGGAGGCAACTTTGATCGTCAGGCGGTCTCCGTCGCTCTTCAGGCACCATCTTAAAAAAATAAAAATAAAAAATATCATCATCCGTCAAGCTAGTGACGTTAAAGAAGCGCTTATTGGGAGGCAACCCAATTTTTATTTTCATCTTCTCTTTTGTTT
The DNA here is from genome assembly GCA_030762895.1 of Sophora flavescens. Taxonomy (NCBI): domain Eukaryota; kingdom Viridiplantae; phylum Streptophyta; class Magnoliopsida; order Fabales; family Fabaceae; genus Sophora; species Sophora flavescens. The sequence goes on from CM061066.1 coordinate 171,023,753, forward strand.
TTGATTTCTCCTCTTGAATAATTTGAGAAGCTCAAGAGGTTTGTTAATAGTTTGTTGAGTGCTTTCAGATGTTGAAGGAAGGAGGAGAAGAAGGGCAGGAGGAAACAAAACCAGAAAGCATGTGATTCAGCACCACTACCACCTTGGTGAGTTGTTCCAGTTTTCTCCCCTCTCTAAACTTAATTATTTACATTGAGGACAATGTAAGTCTTTAAGCTTGGGGTAGGGGTAATCTTTTTGCTTGCATTGTAAATATTGCATTCATATAGGCTTAAGTTTGCATGATCGCATGATTCGGTTACCCTTGCTTAGATTGAGCTTATGATTGTGAGAGATAAGTGCCAATTTTTCTCGTGATAGTGAATTTTTGGACCCCGATTTTCTATTCTTGTGATATGGCTTCATTAAATATGCTTGAGATGGTCTTGGATAGTTGATGATTAGCATGTGTTTCTATGGATTTATGTTTCTCACTGGTTCTTGAACTGATAAATGTGAGCTTTTGAGCCATTAGGGGGTACTCACTAAATCTGCCCCCGTTCTTTGTGTAGAGTGTGTTCCTCTTGGATTGTTTTTCTCTAGAACTTGACTTGAAACCATTTCGAAACTTGAAAATTTTTTGAGAACATTTTTGAAAAGGATTGAGGCAATAGGTATTTTTTCCGGCCTTCTGAGCTTTGAATGAATAATGCTACCCGTAGTTGCCCATTTTGAGCCTTAATGAATAACATGCTTTTCTTGGTACCCTGAAATGTTTTGTTAAATATGCTTATGAGGGACCTTCTAAAGTACTGTGCAAAAAGGGTTGGAAAATGTAGTTGAAAGTTTGGGATGATGAAAAGAAAAAAAAATGAATTTGAAAATTTTTTTTTCTCTTGAATTGAAAAATCTCCCCTTCTCCAAACAAAAAGAAAAAAAAAAGAAAAAAAATATAGAGAAAAAGAAATAAAAATGGAGAAGGGGATGACAAGAGAAGTGAGAAATAGCAAAAAATAAAAGGAAAGAATGGTGGAAAAGTAAACTGAAACCCGAAGAAAGGTATTTTAGAAGGTCGTGCCTTGCAATGCTTGATTGTTTGTATAAGCCTTTTGAAATTTCCTGTTCTTGAAATTTCCACCTGAAAATTGATCCCATGGCCCCATTACAACCAAAGAATAAGACCTCTTGATTCTTAGATGTTTTCATTAATAAAGTAAAGATTTGGTTGATAGTCAAGCTAATGGTAGGAATCATTCTTTGAGGAAAATGGAGTGAAATGTCATATTCCCTTAACACTTGAATGAGTGAGGAAAGAAAGAGAGCCAAGCAATTAAACAAGCTTGGGGTGAGCTTCAAGTGAGATAGAGTGCCCGAATCAGTGAGAATGTGAGTCTAGGAAAACTAAGCCCCTAATTGGACTTGAATTGATTGTCTCTTCTTGAAATAATTGAATGCACATTACTTGGATCATTTTACTCGGGTTCTTAGTTCACTATACATGCTTTGTTTACTTTCATCTTCTGGCCTTGGTTTGTTGCTTGAGGACAAGCAAAGTCTTAAGCTTGGGGTGATTTGATGAGTGTGATTTCACCTCATTTTCCATGTACATTTCTGCATGCATTTGCATTTAGTTAGGCCATTTTAGTTGGATTTTGTTTAGTTTTTCCTTTGGAACGGATAAGGTGGTATTGTGTGTTGTTTTGCAGGGATTTATGATTAAATGCCCAAGATTTAGCCATGAGGAAGCTGAGATGAAGAGAAAGCCTGAAAAGCAAGCAAGGGGGCCAAAGTCGAAGGCATCATCACGGCCTGGCCGTGATGGCTATCACGGCCGTGACTCAAAACCACCAAAAGTCAGAGACGATCACGCCTTGGCCGTGATAAAGATCAAGGGCGTGAAAAGTGGGCTCGCGTCGCGAAGAAATGGCTCGCCTCACGAGAGACTGATTGTGCCAAAACCACCAAAAGTCAGAGACGATCACGGCCTGGCCGTGATGGATATCACGGGTGTGAAAAGTGGGCTCGCGTCGTGAAGAAATGGCTCGCCCCGCGAAAGAGTAATTGTGCCAGAACTGCAAGAGACAGAACCCGTCACGGCCGTGACCGGCCACGAGTTATAAAAGAAAATCTGGGCAGAACAGAAAGATAGAGGGAGAAAACCCTAAAATCAGATCCTCTGCTGCTGTGGCTGCTGTGCAACAATCCATGGAGCTCTCTCCTTTGTTCATCTCTGTAACTCTCTCTTTTGTTTTGTCTTCAATTATGTGTAGCTAAATTCCCCTTTGTTGGGGTTAGACCATTGCTATCTGAACTTGGTTGTAAAATGACTTGATTTTAATACAGTTTCCTTCTTCTTTATGAGTGTATAATTCTATGCTTAATGCTTTCCTAGGCTTGATCATCTTAGGAATGATTAGTTGCTTTAATAGACAATTGAAAAGTTGATGTTAAAGCATGCTCATGAATTATATGCCAAGTAGTCCAAGAATCTAGACATAGGTGTTGGCTACTTGCAATCTTATGAATCTTTATTCTTAATGCAATTTCTCTTATTAATCCACCTAAGACATTAGGGTTTAATTTGGGATTTTAGGCTTAATGCACCTAAGACATTAGGCTTGAGTATATTAGAAAAGATTCGATTGTCATAAGTGGAGTAGGAACTGTGTTAGTTATCATTTCATAACAATCAAGGGAGGATTAGCTTAGTCTAACCCTAGCAATTCTATCTAATTGTTGTTCATCTTTCTGTTTGCACATTAACTGTTTGAAAAAATTCCAAAAAGAACAAAAACATTTTCTTCTTGTTTGCTTGTTAGATGTTAGAGCTACCTTCACTCCAAAAATTTGATCGCCTAGATAGTAGTCTAATTTGCGAAGTGGTAATTGTCCACGATCCCTGAGAACGATATCCGGTCTTACCGTTTTATTACTTTCAACGAACCGGTACACTTGCCGAGTCCGTGTCAGTTCCCAAACGAAGCTTTGCTCTGATTTCAACTTGACTAATGGTGAGAATACTCTCGTCCTCCCTGACAGATTTGATATGAATCTTCTTAGAAAGTTAACCTTCCCTAGGAAGGATTGTAGTTCCTTCTTATTTGTCGGCGCCGAGGCTTCCATGACTGCTTTGGCTTTATTATTGTCTACCTCAATTCCTTTTTTGTGGACCAGGAATCCTAGGAATTTGGCAGCTGACACTCCGAAACTACACTTCTCTGGGTTCATCTTGAGATTATGCTTTCTCATTCTCTCAAATCCTTGCTTCAGATGCTCCAGATGGTCATCTTTCGTTTTGGACTTAACGACCACATCATCAATATATACTTCTACAAATTTTCCAATAACCTCATGGAAAATTGTATTCATTGCTCGTTGATAGGTGGCTCCTGCATTCTTTAAACCGAAAGGCATGACAATCCATTCATATGTCCCAATTGCTCCTGGACATTTGAAGGCAGTCTTTGATACATCTTCTTCGGCTATAAAGATCTGATTATACCCTGCATGGCCATCCATACAACTTAAAATTTCATTTCCCGATGCTGAGTCGACAAGCATGTCGGCTATAGGCATCGGATATTCATCTTTGGGGGTAGCCATATTTAAATTCCTGAAATCTATGCATACCCTCATTTTGCCATTCTTTTTAATGACAAGGACTACGTTAGAAAGTCAATCGACATACCTGGTTGTTCGAATGAAATTTGCTTTGAGCAGTCTTTGTACTTCCTCCTTGATTTTATGTACCACTTCTGGAGCAAAACGTCTACTTGCTTGTTTAACGGGCTTGCAATCCTCCCTTAGTGGTAGGCGATGTTCAACAAGATCCCTGCTTAAACCAGGCATTTCATCGTAATCCCATGCAAAGCAATCTTTGTACTCTGCTATTAATCCGACGAGTTTTTGTTTGTAATCCTCTGACAGAAAAGCACTGATGAAAATGGGTCTTTTCTTTTCTTCCGTCCCCAAATTTATTTCTTCCAGAGGATCCTCTACTTCCACCTTTTGTCTGACTTCGGCTTCTTTTTCAAAACCCAAAGGGCCGTCGTCAATTATACAATCTGTCAACACACCCTGTACAGTGTGTACTTCTCTGTCGGCCAGATAGGCCGACAATCTTCTCAAGTGGGTTTCAAGGCTCATTGTCGGATTCTGGCCGAGTCTTGTCGGCCTTGTCCTGTATTGTAACTCCAAACTGGCTAAGAAGTCTTGCTTCCAACATATCCTTGTTGATAACCCCTTCAGTAGCAGTTATAGGCTTCACATTTGGAGAATACACCCGGAAGTCAATATGTGATTGTTGAGCATAGCAAGCACTGTCGTCTGCCTCCACAATCTCCACTTGATCTTGTTCATTCCATAAAATCACCTTTTGATGTACCGTTGATGGAACTGCCCCTACAGCGTGGATCCAATCTCTGCCAAGCAAAATGTTGTAGCTTGACTTGGCTGGAATTATGACGAACAATGTCATTCTTTCGACAGTGCCAATTTGTATGTTTAATAAAGTGACACCATCCGACGGAGCTGTTTTGCCACTGAAGTCAGTGACAACCATATCAGTTGGGATTAGATCTGACTGATCCTTTCCTAATTTTTTAAACATCGCTCTAGGCATCAAGTTTACAGCAGCGCCTCCGTCAATTAAGACTCTATTGGTAGGTCTTCCATCGATTATGGTCTTCACATGTAAAGGTCTTAAATGATTTTTCTGTTCGTCGGTAGGTTTCTCCAACTGAGCCACGTTGTCGAATACAGTAACTAAATTTTCTTGAACACACATCCAGTGGTCACTTGGGTCTCCTGCATTGTTGACGACATCACTGTCGTCATCAGAGAGATCAAACTCAAAATATCCCTCGTATTCTCCTGGGATGAAAGAAATCAAACCTATCTTCATTCTCATTCCAGGCTCCAATATAACCTCATTATCTGGGTCCTCATCTAAGAATGCACCTCCAATTGTTCTGCCGTGATTTCTTTTTAAATCACTCTCGTCATCTGACCCTGATCTATCCGACAAAGGTCGAGCAATTCCTGCGCCACAATTGTCTAGTGCTTCTATGATGTCGGCCCAATCCTCATTTTGGCCGTCCGTGTCCATGGCTCCACTTACGTTCATGTCATCATTCGGATCATTCAATGCTTCAATGACAGCATCAAATGATAATTCCTCTTTGGTTAAATCGCATTCAGGCTTGAACGTAGTCAATTGTTGTTCTTCTATTCTGGCCTCAACCTTCTTCTCAAGCCCTGCAACTTTCTCCACTTCTGTCAATCCGACAGGCCATTTGCTTATGGGTTTCACTGGTGAAGATGTTTGGCCTGAAGTCTTCTTTTCTATGAAAACCTGGGACGCAGGTTTACTTTGCTTGGTTTGATTACTGGGTCTCTTCACATCAGCTTCCATGGGATGATTCACTATTACGCTCTTCATCTTGGTATCTTCTCTCTTATCAACTTTGTTGTCAGTTGTAACAACCAAGCAACCAGCATCATGGGAAGGCATCTCTTTTATAATGACGCCTCCCTGTCTGGTAAGCTTCTTTTTCTGAGCCTGTCGGAGTCTCTGCAGCCTCCTCTTTTGGCTCTTGGAGATAGCCAATTGAGTCGAGGGCCCTGAAAGACCAGGCCCTGTCATCTGAGTATTTTGAGCCAATTGTCCCTTTCGGTAATTTTCATTCCAAAAGGGTGGTCCACGATTATTGAACTTGCTCCTCCTAGCCCATGTTTGTTTTTGCAAATCCGGGTACTGTGCCATGGCCGAATTCCTCACCCATTGATCCACCATTACGTTGGACGGGGGTATCCTGGTCTTGACAGGATTCAATTTGCCACTGACAGAGTTACCTATCACGATCCTCCGGTTGGTTCTTCTAACCAACCGCCGATCTTTGTCTTTGCCCGGATCTTGGTGGTGCATGTGTTCTTGACGGCTATTTGCCTGTCTTACTGTTGATCCTCTGATTGGCTCTTCAAGCCAACCTCCAGTGATGTGCTGTCTGGATCTTGATTGGTGCATGTGTTGCTGACGGCTATTTGCCTGTCTATTTACAACAGATGCAGCACTCCTCTGTACACTGTTGGACCCAGCATGGCTATTTGAGTGCGAAAACCCGCCCCGGTTACTACCATCACGAGGTTCAATTCTGCCTTGTGGACGATGTGATGGTGGTTTTTGCCCCCTGGCTTTCTTGGCGGCTACTTCATCGTAAAACGCTTCACATCTTGGGCAAACTTTAATTATGCCCTCAGATATTTTGCGTGTCATGTAGTCAGCTAGTGGTTCTCCTGGCTTCGGATACACATCAAATGGATCTGACAAGTCCATTTGGATATTCTCACTAGTGCAATAAGTGCTTTTTACGTCAGTTAAAATTGATTTTTTACGTCAGAATACTGACTGACGTAAATACAGCTGATGTTAAAAGTTAAACTTTTAACGTCAGTTGAGAACTGACGTTAAATATAACACTATTAATGTCGGTTCTTTAACACAATCGCGTTAATTTTGTCAAAATTAACGTCAGTTCTTTAACAAAAGCGGCGTGAATTTTGTTAAAACTAACGTCAATTGTTATCAAGAACCGGCGTTAAAGGTCTTAATTTTAACGTCGGTTGTAATAAACAAGCCCGGCGTTAATAGTGTACTATATATTTTATAAAAATACTATTAACGTCGGTTGTATGATAAAACCGGCGTTAATAATATTTTTTTTTAAATTCAGTTTTAAAATATCACTCCCTCGCCCATCCCTCGCATTCGGTAAATATCCCAAGAATACGTAATGTCACACACATTCTGAGAATTGCAAAGGAAAAATGGAATAATGATCCATATATATGTATTCAGAAACAATATATATTTATTAACATAGGTTATAACTCAAAATAAATACATAAATAGAAATAAAAATAAATGTATACTAAGTTTAAACTACCTATATCAATATCCCTTCGTGATGATCATCACGAGTGGCATGTACATCGTCCACCTGTGTCTCCTCGATTATAGTAGGCATGTTTGTTGAAAAAGAAGGAGTCTCAGGAATATCAAGATTTGAATCTTCATTTTCATCACTACCATTATACATGATTTTTCCTTGGAGAACCACGGACAACCTTTTGTTAGAAGGATCAGTGATGTAGAACACTTGTTTTGCTTGGGAAGCCATTATGAATGGCTCATTTATATGACCTAACTTGTTGAGGTCTACCAATGTGAACCCCAATTCGTCGGTTTGTACACCACCGTTACTATCAACCCACTTACATTTAAATACCAGCACCGTAAGCTTAGTGTAATCGAGCACCCAAATATCTTCAATATATCCAAAGTAAGGTCTCGGTCTGAATAACGGGTTTTGTGTCCTTTGCACTAGAGAAGTGCATTGCTTCGGCCACGATCATAACCCCACTATTTTGCATGGTACTCTTGTTATCTTGTTCCTTTGTATAAAAGGAAAAGTTATTTATGTCGTATCCGCTCCAACATATGACGTTGAAGTTAGGCCCACGTGCTAGCCATTTTACGTCATCGAAGCGATACTACCATCCTTAAGCATTTCTTCCTTGAACCATGGTAAGAAAGTCTTGTTATGCTTGTTCAACAACCACCTTTCGCTCATTCGAGGGTTTTCTTGATTGACTTTTCTTTTATGTTCAAATAAGAAAGGCTGAACACATTCGATGTTGTTCAATAGATACAAATGTGCTTGAAGCACTTTCTCCCGATCCTTCCTATTAATTCTTAAGCCATGTGTACCCTTACCTTGACATCTGATCTCATCATGCCGAGGCTTAGGAACCCCTATAGGATCCGTGTTATGAAGGTAGTCCGAACAAAACTCAATAGCTTCTTCTGCAACATACCTTTGAACAATAGATGCTTCCGGACGATGAGGATTCTTCACGTACCCTTTCAAGATCTTCATGTAGCGCTCAACTGGGTACATCCATCTCAGAAAAACCGTCCCACATAATCTAATCTCCCTCACCAAATGAACAATTAAGTGAACCATTATGTCGAAAAAGGAAGGAGGAAAATACATCTCCAATTGGCACAAGATTGTAGCAGCCTCAACTTCCAAGTCATCCAACATACGGGGATCAACGACTTTGCTACATATAGAATTGAAGAATGAGCACAACCGAGTAATGGCATGTCTCACATTTTTTGTAGCAATACCACGAATAGCAACAGTGAGAAGTTGTTGCATCAAGATGTGACAATCATGAGACTTCAAGCCAACCAATTTAAGATCAGTAGAGACTAGGCTCTTCATATTTGAAGAGTAACCATGTGGAACTTTGATGCCCTGAAGACACCCATGAAACTTTGTCTCTATTTTTTTGACAAAGTATGACATCTTTGGCGGCAAATAAGTCCGCTTACCATCCTCAACAACTGGAGCTAACTGCTCTCGTATACCCATAGCAACGAGGTCGAGACGAGCATTCACACCATCCTTTGTCTTGCCCCTGAATGTTGAGAAGTGTCCCGATCACACTATCACACACATTTTTCTCCACATGCATCACATCAATGCGATTATCGACATCAAGCTTGCGCCAGTATGGAAGATCAAAGAATATCGACCTCTTCTTCCATATGTTTTTCTCCAGACTTTACCTTTCTTTTTGGACTTGCCGAATATAACATCGATGTCCTTTACCCTCGATAAACCTGCTCTCCAATTAAGGCCGTCGGCGCTTCTTCTTGTCTCTTGGCATCCATTAAAAGCTTTTTTCATCTTACGATATGGGTGATCACGTCTAAGAAATCTCTCGATGCCCAAGGTAAACCGTCTTCTTTCCATGATGCAACCGAGTGTAGCATGTGCCTTCTACACATATAGGGCATGCTTTATGCCCTGGACACTGCACTAGGACAAGTTACGGATCTTTGGAAAGTCGTTGATGGTGCAAAATAATATGGCATGAAGCTTGAAAGTCTCATGAGAATACCCATCAACTACATCAACACCTTCCACCCACAGCGTTTTCAAGTCTTCAATCAAGGGACCTAGATAAACATCTAAGTCATTTCCCGGTTGCTTTGGGCCAGAAATCATCATAGACAACATCATGTATTTGCGCTTCATGCACAACCAAGGGGGCATGTTGTAAATCACCAACAGAACAGGCCATGAACTATGAATACTACTCATGTTACCATAAGGATTCATTCCATCCATAGCAAGTCCAAGCCTTAGGTTTCTTGGCTCATCGGCGAAATCCGGAAACATAGTATCGATATTCTTCCATTGAATAGAATCAGCAGGATGACGAACCTTTCCATCACGTTTCCTCTCATCATTATGCCATCTAAGATTCTTCGCATCTTTCGCATTGGCAAACAATCGCTTGAACCTTGGAATTATTGGAAGATACCACAACACCTTGGCAGGAGGACCCTTTTTTCTCACATCATCAACATCATCATCATCACCACCACCCTTCACTTTGTATCGTGATAACCCACATTTGGGGCAATCGTGTTTGTCTTCATGAACACCGGTGTACAATATGCAATAATTGGGGCATGCGTGTATCTTCTTATACTCCATACCCATAGGACACAATACCTTCTTGGCCTCATAGTTACGGTCAGGCAATGTGTTGTCCTCCGGAAGCAAGTCTTTCAACACTTCAAGCAATTCCGTGAAACTTTTATCGCTCCAACCATTTCTCGCCTTCACACAAACCAATTTTAGCACCGCCGACAACCGTGTATGAGTAGTACACCCTGGATATAAAGGCTTATCCGCATCACCGCATAACCTATCATACACATGAGCTCGATGAAAATATTCTTGTCCAATATCACGGATCATGTCCTCTACTCGATCATCCTCCATATCTACGTCAACGTCCTCACTTTGGGAGACACTCGCCGTACTACTCAACAACACATCACCATGCCATATCCATATTGTATAACTCAAGCAAATCCCTTCACAAATCAAATGAGTACGTATATCCTTCACCGTACATTTCCTCGTATTCAAACACTTGACACAAGGACAACGGAACATTCCATTACTATTAGGAACATTCCTTTGAGCAAATTCTATAAATTCTCCCACCCCCTTCAAATACTCAGCACTAGTGCGCTTACAAACCATCCAACTACGATCCATAACTAGATAGGTCCTGTAGATATACAAAACATATATCCAATATAAGGACAATACAGGAGATTGAAAACTATAGTTTTTGAAGATTGCCAAGCAATTGGTCACGGCCTGGCAGTGATGTCCATCACGGCCGTAACGTGCCAATCGAATCGAACCATGCCATCACAGGCGGGAAGCGATCACGGCCTAGCCGTGATGAGCATCACGGCCGTGACAGATCAACCAAGAGAGCAACATGCACTCAAAACCAAAAATAGAGACGTACATTCCAAACAACTCAAACTCACGGTTTCAAGTTTCAACTATCGAGACTACAGTTTCAACATACACTCAAAACCAAAAATACAAAAATGTGCCCTAAATACTCACCGAGAAATAGGTGCTCGCGTGGTGGTTGGGAGGAATCGCTCGAGTGGTGGCCAACGTTCGATGTGGTTACTGGAGAGCGAGAGGGACAAGGAGAGTTAGTGCGCGGGAAGGGGGAAAGAGAGATGTCAAGTTATTGCAAAGATTGAATGGAAAGACGAGTTAGAGTTAATAGTGTACCTCCACGGTGGTGGCGAAGAAGCCCTCGCGGTGGTTGCGGTGGAGATGAGCTCGCGATTAGGGTTGTCTGCTGGGTGAGAGCGAGAGTGAGGGTTGAGAGTGATCTAGGGTTGAGCGTGATGAAAATAGAAAAGAGACGCGTGCGTGCGAGCGAAGTTCAGAAGCGCGGTGTAAGCGTTATAATCAAAAAGCAAAAAATAAAACAACATTTAACGTCGTTTTATTAAACAAGCGGCGTTAAAAGTAATTGTTTAACGTCGGTTGTATTAAACAAGCGGCGTTAAATATTAATATTTTTAAAAAAATACTTTTAACCTCGGTTGTTGAATTCAAGCGGCGTTAAAAGTGTTGTGTAAAAATCATTCTCTATATAAAGTACCATTATTCTGTATCATCTGTAATACTGCCTCTTCTTTTCCTCTGTATTTCTATTCCTTCACAAAATGGCTCTTGAGACCTGTGTTAAGAGTAGGATTATTTACGTCAGCTATTTATTTAACTGAATTAAAAATCACATTGTTAACGTCAATTGTATAAACAACTGACGTTAAAAATAAATATTTTTTATTTTAAAAACACTTTTAACGTCAGTTTTATTCAAAAACTGACGTTAAAAGTGTATAAGTTTCTGCAAATTTAAAGCATTCATTCCTTTTATGAGCACTAAGTTTATACCTAGCTAGACTTAAATGTCTATTTCTTCCTATTCCTTCGGGCGTTTTGTTTTCTGCAGGTTTTAATATATGATTGCCAACTCCCAATGCGCCTTGGAACCTAATGCTCTTAATGATCCATTTATTTTTTTAGCAACTTACGACGCCTACTAACTTCATCCCCTACTCCTATAAATAGCTTCCTTCCTTTAATTTTTCTGATTCACAATATGGCTCTGCCATTCAGATTAACTTCATCACTCTTTCTTCCTATACCTAGACTTAAAGGTCTCTGTCTTAATGGTCAAACAACTTCTGAGTTTGAGTAAATCACATTACATGGGTGATTAGGGTGTGTAAATCGCATTATGTGAATTGCACACACCATCATCCTTCTGGAGAATCAGCAGCTACAGTTCCAAAACCTCAGCTTTGGAACCAAGTGGCTGTTCCAAGAATATTGCTGAAACAGATCGAGTGCACCCTTCACTCTGCTTTGGCTCCAAATTGACTATGGATTCAGATGGAGCATCAAGGACTTCAAGTAAGGGAGGAGATGCATTCAATATTGGAGTTTCTGAGGACAGGACTGAGAAGAAAATGATGTTGAAGCAGAAACTTTTTTATATTTTAGTGCTATCTTGCGAATTTTTTTTATCTTTTAATCATGTAATTGTAACTTATGAATCGCTTCAATGAGATACGATTTGATTATACATATATAACTTGTTTTATGTTAAGTGTTTATTTATTTTAATTTGCACAAGAATTTGTTTACTAATTCAAGCTAATTAATTAAGATTAAAAATAAACTTTTTTAAAAAATGATTAGAAATAAGCGCACTATATATGGAGTGATGATCTGCGTTAAGAGTGACAACAAGGAGATGACAACGAAAGAAAGATAGGAATGAGTTGATTATTTACGTCGATTATTTATTTAACGAGTAAAAATCACACTTCTAACGTCCGTTTATAAACAAGCGGCGTTAAAAGTGTTAATTAACGTCCGTTCATTAAACAAGCGGCGCCAAATAGTGATTTAATATTTACAAAACTGCCACCGCCTCACTTTTTAACGTCGGTCCTTAAAACAACCGGCGTTAACAGTGAATTAATGAAGTCTAATATTTACAAAACTGCCACCGCCCCCTTTTTAACGTCTAGTTTTTGGTTAACTGACGTAAACCTTTACCGTCTAATGTATATTTTCCACTAGTGTCTGTCCGGCCGTGGTGTTGACCATGCCTACTCCCATAGTGACCTGGTGATCTGCCTTGTTTGCTTCAGGACCAAAAGGTTCTGTATCAATCTTCATTTCCGGTCTCTTGTCTGAAAACTTCAACCTTCCGTCTGTCAAACCTTTTTGAATGATATCCCTGAAATGCATACAGTCATTTGTCACATGACCAAAGGTATTATGATATTTACAATATTTCCGATCTTTAATTTCATGGGCTTTCAAGAGCCTATGATCATCTGACAATTTCAATTGCTTATCTTTAAGTAATATGTCAAATATTTGATCGGCCTTGGTCACGTCAAATGTGTATACTTTCTTATTAATGAAAGGGATTCTTTCTTTGGCCCTTGCGGGCTTCAAAGCTTGACATATATAAGGTGGACCATTTTTTAGTTCGACATAATCTACCTCATACTCTTCAAAATCATTACTCCCTTCGTCGGATTCATTGCATCCGACAAAATTAACCCTTTCCCTCTTAAGGAATCTCTTTTGCTTAAGAATCTTTTCAGCTCTTAATTGTTCAATCTGTCGAACCTTGTTCCCCAACTGGGCAAGATCTATCAAATGTTGGTTGACTAGTTTCTTTCTGATATGGTAATCTAGACCTCCGGCAGCAATTTTCACTATTTCTACCTCTGGAATAGGGGTGAAACACCGACTCCTCGTTTGACGGAATCGAGCCAGGTAGTCATCAACAGATTCGTTAGTTATTCTTTTAATTCCAAATAAATCTGTCAACCCTATTTTCAAGTCGCCCCTAAAGAATTGGTCATGAAAACTTCTTTCCAACTGATTCCAGGAGTGGATAGAATTAGGCCTTAGGGTTGAAAACCAAGAAAAAGCATTCTTAGTTAACGAACTAGGGAAGAACTTCATTTTTAATTCCTCCTCTAAATCCAAATCTCCCAACTCGATGGTATATCGGGCAATATGCTCGATTGTCGACTCTCCACTTTCTCCTGAGAATTTTGACAACTTGGGTATTTTATATCCTCGAGGCATTTCTGCCTGTTGGACCCAATCAGGAAATGCTGATGCAAAAAATGGTTGGTTGGCATAACCTATGTTAAAACCAAACCTATTTAATGCTTGCTCGACAACTTGGTTGACGTTTTGATTTAGAACATTCTGACGGAATGCTCCAACAGCACCCTGGTTTATGATCAAATCATCGTCTTCCTCCGGTCGTAGAATATGTACATTTCCACGTCTCAAAGGAATCCGACGATGGGGCTGTTGTCGCTCATCATCTTGTTCAAATCCGTCAAGTTGTGGTTGTTCAACTTGTGGTTGATTAATCCTGTTGACATTCGCATTGAGATTTCTACCAGTATTTTGGTTTTCGTCTGGGGTTACAACACCCAAGGCTCTATTTAACCGACGTATCTCATTTGTCAACGCCAAACATGCATTGTTTGTGCTTTCCATTAATGGCGTAATTACTATACTCATCTGTTGAGTAAATGTATTCACCATGTCATGGTTACTAGAATCGATATGTTGTCGGACATTGGCTAAGGTAGCCTCCGACAGACCAACAATACTTTGTGGGAGTTGTCTCAATGGGGATATGTGTGGCCTTTCTACCGGTTGTTCTTGTCGAGAATGGGTAATTATCATTGACCCCGTTATCCCATTCGCATGACTGGGAATTTGCCCCCCAGTTGATGGCCCTGCCTGTCCAGATGAATGGGCAGCCATCGTCATTCCATTTGGATATGGTATGTATGCAAATGGGGTATTTGGGTTGACGACTGTAGAACCATAAGGCATTCTATACAAAGGTTGTGAGAGAGGCTGCGTAGTCCCTCTTGGGTTTGAATTCACAACACTTCGTGACGACAATCCAGTAGTTAATGCATTTACTTGTTGTAAAACTGGGGAAGTTGGTGACGGGAGTGTTCCTTGACCAACTTCGTCAAATCTATTGACTATTTGGGCGTAAGAAACGCCTCTTCTTGCACCTAGACCACTAGTGCCATTTACCTCTGCATTAGTAGCATTAGCCCCGTTTGCAGGAATATTGTCAACTGATGCAATAGCATCCACTTTGTTGACACGGCGGCGTTAGTGTCTACTACGCTTGCATCACTTCTTGTTGCTCATATTTACGGAGTTACGGGAAATAGACGATGTTTGAACCACCTTTCAGCTCAGTAACGCATACAAATAAATTTGTATGGCAAATTCCTGACACTATACGAGTTACTCTAAACTCGTCCCACCGGGCGTGCCAATTTGTTGACGCTGGTTTTTGGTAGGTATCCAAAATCCTTTTGTCACAAATAATTTAGAATCAGACGAGTGTAGGGACGGACGAGTTATGCGGTAATCTCGCAAAGGATGTGTATGCGTGTTTGCCAAGTACGAATTTGACAAATCAGTCAAATCTGGTGAATACTGGCAAGGACTTGAAGGAATATTTATATGATGTTTTAATTTTAACAGGAAAAGTTGCTTTCTTAAACAAGAGCGACTTCCTACTTGAATTTATAAAAATTCATGGATTTGAAGGAAAACATGTAAGTTGCAGGAAAATTAGAAGAAAGTAAATAAAGAACGTGAAATTAAAGGAAGGCAATAAACAACAGGAAATTTAAAGGAAAACAATGAATTTCAGGAATTGAAATGGTTGACAAGTAAAAGAAAAGCATTTAAAGTGCAAAAAAGGCTAAAAGAAAGCAAGTGAAAGACATGAAAGATAAATCGCAAGAGATGTAAATTGCAGAAAAGTAAACACATGAAATGAACCAATATTGAATTGAAATTGAACATTGCATTAATGATAAAAGGGTGGAGGGAATACTTGAGTATAATCCTTTTATCTGCTGTGTGATCGAGATATGTAGGATATTGCATCAAGTAACCCCCCTCCATTACATCGGGATTAACAGTATTTATAAACATATAAAATAATTGCCTAAAGAAAACTTCCTATCTTAAAAATTGCCACCCGTATGACAATTTTGCTATGTTCAGATTCAAACTATTTGACAAGCAAACTTCTCTAACTGCTCATTCCTTTGAATTGCTTTATGCCAATATTGCTTGTTGTCCACGGTTTGGTTGTTTGACGGCTTATCTTAACGATCTTTTGACCTTGAAGACTTAGCCATTTCTATACTTTGTTCGTTTGACAATTCTTATTACCAATTTTGTCAAAAGCTGGGTTTTACCTTTCTGTCACTATTTCAACTTCTCCGTCAGTCTGCTAAACGTATTCGTCGGAAATTTTACTCTTGACGAATGTATCTCATTTTTCTTTCTTGATGGCTTTATCTGTCTGACATACCAACTCTTGTCAATTTTTTTAATCTGTCAATTCTGCTGAATTCGACTCTTCAGTGGTTATCTGACAATTCTTCCTTCAATTCTTCTGTCATTCTGTCGGAACCATTTCTGTCAAGAATTTGAAATTCTTCTATTAACACCCTAACCACCATGATTCCAAACACCTCAGTAGATAATCCAAATTCCAAACACTAAAATCACATCCATTATATTGAAATCACGTCTCGAATAAAAAAAAAACACTTTTATTCATACGTAACATGAAAGCAAATACAAATGCTCGCTCGTTGCCGCCCACACTCAAGCAAACTCGTACTATAGGACCAGGAGAGACTGCGAACAAAGAGAACGAGGGCAGAAAGGGCACATGGCGGTAATTAAATAAAAAAACGAGGGTATTAAGCAGAGTGAGAGTACTTTGAATGACAGCGACGCGCAAAGAGAAGCAGCAGGCAAAAAGTTCCGTCCCAAACAAACAAAGGTGGCGTTTGGAAGAGCTTATTTAAGTTCCTTTTGACTTATCGATGATCAATTTCTTATGCGATATGTTTGTGAAACTTATAAAAATAACTTATGCCATCCCATAAGGAGTTTTTGACTTATTTTCATAAGTCATTTGGGAGAAAACATGGAATTATCATAAGAACATTATCTGACTAAAACACTTGTCAGTGTTTTTCACTATTCGACCCTTTTTTTTTTTTTTCTTCTTGTGACATGGCGTAAATTTCTCATGCGATAAGGTCTTATATGATAAACTCTTAATTAACTTGTTTACCAAACGCACCGAAAGCCTTCGTCTCTCTCTTTTAAAACGCACCTTGTGGTTTTCGCTGCCCTTCTTACCCTTTACTCGCTCTCTCGCTGTTTCTGCGTCTCAGTTTCGTTATCGCCGCGCTTCTTCAACAATCTCCTCCTCGTAGTTTCCTCTTCTTCCCGATCTCACCACTGTAAGTCCTGCAGCTCCAATCCGTTACCCTAATTTCTAGATTGAATCCAATGTTTTCGTTCTAGATCCCTTGCGGATTCGTAGTTTTTGTTTTGCTGTTGATGTCATCGATCATTGTTGTCACTTGCGAATGTTTGAATTCACAATCCAGTTTTGTCTTTCGATTTTGTTAGTTACGAAGTCTTCGATTGCCAATTATTCTCGTTTTGTTTTAAGGGTTTTATGATTAGTTGATCTGAGGTGTCTCGTGGACGAACTACAATATATTTATTTATGAATTTCGATGTAATTATATGAATTTAAGCTGTGTTTATTGGCTTTAGTTCACTATCCTGGTGCTGTTATTTTTTGTATGCTGAAATTTGCATATGTTCTGATACATTATTTATTTTCTTCATTTTTTTTTTTGTTAAAGTATTTTAAAGTGACTGTGGTAGAGTGAACAAACTTTAAGTGTGTGTTTGGATGAGGGAATTTAAGAGGGTAATGTATTTTTAGAGGGTAATTAGAATTCATTAATATAAAAATACAATACATTTTACATTGATAGATTCTAATTACCCTCTAAAAATACATTACCCTCTTAAATTCCCTCATCCAAACACATACTAAGTCCTTTGCGTTAAGATGTAGCTGATAATTTACATTGTCATGGTTGTTCCTAGGGTTTATCTTTCTCATCCATGGATTACAGGGACAAAATAATGTAGGCTTTTTCCTCTTCTATTTATCCAAGACTTTAAGAAAAATATTTCAGGGTTAAGTTAGAGATCCAAATTGTTTATAATATAATGTCCCATTGTCACCGTGTTCGCTTGACAATGACGTGTGTTTCTGGTTTGCTGGATTTTCTTCCAGGGCAATCATGAGTGACGAAGGAGAAAGGACTTGCCCTCTATGTGCTGAAGAGATGGATTTGACAGATCAACAGTTGAAACCATGTAAATGTGGTTATCAGGTTTGGTTCTATTTCTATGATCCTGGTATTATGCGATAATCTGAAGGTTTTTATTATTTTATATAATCTATTGAAGAATTGAAGAAGAAAATCATGTGTTTTTTAAGGTTATTTAACTGCTTAATCAATTCGGTCGTTTTTTAACATATATATTTTCCTCTCCCTTGATCTTTTAACATTTGCTATTCTTCAATGTCTACCGTTCATCTCTCCCTGTCCTGTTCCGTTCGTAGTCCTATTTAATGCACCGCCAAAGCGGCATTTGTTGTTGAACTGAGTATACATGTTTTTAATTATTACTTGTTATTGTTGACTGAATACTGTGGTTACTTTGATACTTTCCCAACTATGTAGTATATGTCTGGGTCCACGTCAAAACTTTCAAAATCACGGTTACAGTGGCAATGTCGTTATTTTTTGCTCATTCAACGTGGAAGCTTACAGTAGCAGCTTCCACGTCCGCGTGTTGAGTGACACGGAAGCAAACAGCTCTTAGTATGGAGAATAAACTTTTACTTCATCTCTTGTAAATCAGCATGTATATGAGATATAAATGCCGTTTGTGGTTTTTTCCTGAGGACTTTTCTTTTGCCATAAATGCTAATAATGATGAATGCCAATTTCATCTCTCCTTGATTGTAGATATGTGTCTGGTGCTGGCATCACTTAATGGACATGGCCGAGAAGGATGACACAGAGGGGCGATGCCCTGCGTGTCGTTCTCCATATGATAAGGATAAGATTGTTGGAATGGCTGCAAACTGTGAGAGGTTATTCTGTTAACAGTATTTCTGCATGCTTGAAATGTTGTATTGTTTTCATAGGCCGTTTCTTCCAATTCTTTTTAAATTATTCATGCTTTTTTTTTTAGAACCATATCTTTCATTAAGTAATGATATTATGTGTACTAAATTCCTTAAGTTGCTATGCTTTTTGTGTTTGGGATAGAACAAAAGAAAATATTAGTTATTAAACTTTTTATTTGTTTGATTTTTTAATTTGAAACTTGTTTAGTTATGCTGAACCTAACTAGGCCTTTTTTGATTGTTTGTTTCTCTTGTCAATGATATCTTTCCTTAGATTGGTGGCTGATGTTCATATGGAAAGAAAGATGAAGAACCAGAAAGCAAAATCTAAGTCATATGAAGGACGGAAGCAGCTCAGCAGTGTGCGAGTGATTCAGCGGAATCTTGTTTACATAGTGGGATTGCCTCTCAATTTGGCAGATGAAGATGTAAAAACTTTGCCTGCTTTGCTTTCGATTGGTTTCCATCCTGTGTAAATCCCCCGTCATTTTTTTCATTTTCTCTTGGCGCACATTTATATTTTTCATCATTTATGCAGCTCCTCCAGCAGCGAGAATATTTTGGTCAGTATGGGAAGGTCTTAAAAGTGTCGATGTCTCGTACAGCAACTGGTGTTGTTCAGCAGTTTCCAAACAATACATGTAGTGTGTAAGTTTATGTTCTCTTCAAGTTTGCAGTTTAGCTTTTTTCCTTGGTGGTGTTGTATAGGGTTGTCAATAGCAGCCATAGTAGCCACTATAGCAGCATAGCTGTTTGCAGTTTAGCTTTTTTCCTTGGTGGTATTGTATAGGGTTGTCAATAGCAGCCGTAGTGGCCACTATAGCAGCATAGCAGGCTGCTCCTAAATACTTGTAGCAGAGTGCTTCACTATGGTGATGTGGAATGGCATGATAGCGGGACGAAATAGAGACCTGCTGCCATTGTGTTGGGAGCCAAATTCCTTGTTTCAATCTCAACAAGAATCACTAACACCGAATGTGCTGCAGAAACTAGAGACCTTTACTCCAGTGATCTTTCAGCAGTTTATGAAAATATTAAAAAAATTATGCAATACCTTTACTAAAGAAAATTAAAATTAAAACTAATGAATAATTATATGAATAATTAATGAATAAAATTATAATTAGAAAAACTATAAACCTGTAATTTATCAACGTCTTATTTAATTATTTATATAATAAAAATTAGTTGGCGTCACTGTATGTAAATAACAATTAATAATTATGTTATTGAATTATCAAATGAACTAAATTATATCAAACATGATATTTTTCCATGCTTTTGCTTAAGGTAAAACTTTAAAATGAGCATAATATGATTGAAAATATTTTAAAATTACTTATAATCTATAAATTCAATAATACTGTGCAAGCGCATGGGGACTTAACTAGTTTAAGGACAATAAATCACTTTTACTGAGCGATGCACCCTGCAGCTGTTTGCGTACTTGTCCTCCTCGTCTTTGTTCTCTTCAAGTAGTTGATCTTTTTGTTTTTCAAAAGCACCTATACTTATTTTTTCGCCTCCTAAACCATCTCCCAAGTACTATTTTTTTCCTTCATGCTATTAAGTTTTAAAACCACTAGGATTATCAATTATGTGGTTTTTTAAAATTTTTTGAAGTTTTTCGTTGCAGCAGCTTTCTTTGCTGTAGTGGCTGTTACAGGATCCTCTATGCCGCTTTAGCATTTTTGTAGCAAAGCCTGGTCTTTTATTAAAAGAGACTGGAAACAGGATTTCCGGCTGCCTCCCTTACATTAAACTCCTGCTATGTCAGCTGTTTGGTTCCCTTTTTTTTTTGTATGTTAAATGTTGCAGCGCCTAAAGGAAGTTTTTCTATTTCAGATATATTACTTATTCAAAGGAAGAAGAAGCAATTCGTTGTATTCAAAATGTACATGGATTTGTTTTGGATGGTAGACCTTTAAGGTACCGATGTTTGTATTCATTATACCTTTTCATGTATGGGATATTTGGGCTCTGACTCTGACTCTTACTTATCAGTTCTCTATGCTTTTGGTTGTACATTTGCAGGGCTTGTTTTGGAACAACAAAATATTGTCATGCATGGCTCCGAAATATGGTTTTAAAATTACTAAGTTTTGATATTTAACTTGTGCCTTAATTAATTATGGTTTTAATTGAGGATAGATCTTGATGTCCAGCCTTGCAGCAATCCAGATTGTCTATATCTGCATGAGATTGGCTCTCAAGAAGATAGTTTCACAAAAGATGAAATAATTTCAGCATACACTAGGTAATTTCCTTATCTTAAATGAATTTGGATATGAGGCTTATTGTGATAGTGGCTATATCCGCCTTAGATTGGCTTTCCATAACAGAAGATAAAATAGACTAGGACTATTCTTAAATGAATTTTGATACGAGACTTAGGCTATGTTTGGGAGTTTTGAAGGAGATGGAGTGAAGTGGAAAGGTAAAAGTATATCGCTTTGTTTAAGGGAATGGAGGGAGATCCCAAACCCCCCCAATTTGGAGGGTATGAAAATTGGAGGGCTTGAGTGAGATGGAGTGGTTTGCGTTACCATCCCTAGCCATTCTGCTCTATTACTTAAGAAACCCTCAAACAATGTGTTAATGCATTTTCACTGTTCCACTCCATTACTAACCACACCATCCATCCAAACATAGCCTAAATTATTATTCAGTTGAAAGATAAAATCTGCAGTTGAAATTGGGTGACTATGATCGTGCAATTTTTAATAAGATAAAGCAAAAGAGTGTAATATTATTTTGTTGAGAAGAATGGTTCTTGTCCATTGCCATGTAAGCATTGCCGATTATCTTTTAGCTTTTAATTAACATTGACTATTAGCGTCTGTAGTATTACAGCAGCTTGTAAGCTTTCTGACCTGTCAACAGAGTATTCAGTTTCTACCACACTTTCTGATTCTTGTCAGTCTTTCCCTCCTGTCTCAAAACCTGTTTCTAGTCTTTTCACCCTATGCAGACTCAATCCAAGTCTGCGATCCACAAGCATAGGCTATCCCCTACATTACTGCTCGCTCACCTTGAGTCTGCTACTGTGATCAGGCCAGTCCAGTCCCTATTAAACGTCTGCAACTGTGATCAGGCCAGTCCAGTCCCTATTAAACGGCAACTGTGAGTGCTGAGTATGATGCTCTTCTTGCCAATAACACGCAGACCTTGGTTCCTCTCCCTGCTAACAAGTTGGCTATTGGCTGCAAATGGATGTTCTGGGTCAAAGAGAACCTTATTGGGTGCATTAATAAGTATAGGGCTAGCTTAGTGGTGAAAGGTACAGGCTGGTTTTGACTACACTGACCTTATCCCTCACTAATCACTGGTATATCTAACAACTTGATGTTAATAATGCCATCTGCAATGCATTCTTAGAGGTATAATTTTACATGCAGTAACCTCATGGGTTTGAAAATAAGGACAAAGAACTGGTTTGCAAACTAAACAAGGCACTGTATGGGTTGAAACAGGCACCCGTGGCCTGGTGTCAGAGGCTTATTGATACACAGCTCAGTTTTGGGTTTCGGTCCAACAAATGTGACCCCACTTTTTGTTAACACTGGAGCATAACACTGTATCTACATCCTTGTTTATGTAGATGACATCATCATTACAGGCAGCTCTTAATCTTTAATTCAACAACTGATATCCAAACTGATTTCAATATTTGCTCTCAGACAATTGAGCAATTTTGACTGCTTCCTTGGCATTGAGGTCAAACATCTGCCTAATGATTCTTTGCTTCTCATTCAATGAGAGTACATCATCGACCTACTTGAAAAGGCTAAAAGGGTTATGCTAATGGCAAATCTGCTCATATGGTCGGTGGCTCATATCTGGGATATTTTGTTGGATCTGGTTAAATGTTTAGAATTTGAAACCTGAGGACTCCACCCTCTTAGAAAATCAAGGATAAATAATGAATGGCAAAGGCGAGGATGGTAATAATCAAAGCACGTTTTTAAATAGATCCGGATTGGATTCACAGTCATAACTCAAATTGTTTCCAAAATTTGTGCCGTTTTGTTTGAACATCTTCTCTTGCTTGAACTGCATGTGGTGCTGCTCATATAATGGTCTAGTCACTTGCTTTGTTGTTTTGAAGAAGTCGCGTTCAACAAATTACTGGTGCTGCCAACAATATGCAACGGCGGTCAGGGAATGTATTGCCTCCTCCCTTGGATGATTGCACAAATAACTCTTCAGGAAACCCCATTGTGAAAAATGCTTCAAGTGTAGGGCCTTTCTTCATGTTTCCTTTGATTCTTGCTTTGTTGTATTGCCTGCTTCTTTTGGGTGTTTGCTTTCACCATTTCGTTTTTTAGATTAAATATACTGCTAGGAAAATTTATTTTGTCCATTTTGCAGGCTGAACATGAAGGTACTGACAATTTTTTTATTTTTTTCAAATCATGGAGCAGAACTCTGCTAGCATTGTAAGAGGTTCACCTCCTAATGGAAGTTCTGGAAGGCCTATAGCTCTTGGTGCTGTTGCACGGTATAGTTTTGTTTTTGGGTTTAAAGGTTGAAGTAATTTAAAGATAATTAACTTCTCAACCTATGTATTTGCTAGGGGTACTTGGGCTACAAATTGTCAGCCTGCTGCTGGAGGTGTATTATGTACAAATGGCCTGTCTAATGCCAGACCCAAACCTGATACAATCAGCAGCGCACTCCCATTTTCCTCAGCTATTGCAGGCACAATTCAGGCTTCATTGCACAGTGATTTGACAAAGAGGCCACAGTTGAGTGATGAGAGTTGTAGTATGACATCAAGAGTAAAAAATGAATTGTTGCAACCTGTTAAACAATACAATAGCATGGATAGCCTGGCTAGTGCTGGTGTAAAAACTTTGACTTCTGATTCTCTTGCATCTGTGAATTCAAACAACCACTTGTCTTCTCTATTATCAGCCAGAGATAGTGATAGAGGCAGCTGCCCTACAACAAACACGACAACTTCCATTGACATCATTGGACAGTGCGACTTTGGTCCCGAGGAAGCAATTATTGTTACCAATGAAGATATTCAGAATTTGTCCTCTGAGTTGTCCTCAGTTAACATTGAAAGAAATGCCCGAAATGAACACTACAGCATAACAAAACCTAGTAGCCCGCCTCCTTATTATGTCTCTCCTAAGTCTCAAGGATCACTGTTTAATGCTGACAAATTTAGAGATGCATTAATTACAAATGCACCCGATAAAGCTGCTACATCAGATAATGGGGGTTGTAATTTAAAGGAACAGTGTGATTTGAGATTGGATTCTCAACCTGAAGTAGTAACAGGTAATGCTGAAGTGGAAGATGATGTAACATCTTTTGATAATCAACGACTCAAGGATCCAGAAGTTGTTTGTCGTTCTTATTTGTTAAAGTCGTCTAATTTCCTTCATGTCTCAAACCGTTCCGGTCCTCATCTGCAGCATGAACCTTGTACTGTTGTAAATGCCGGTTCTCTATCTGTGGATGATAAAGTTGGGGATGATTCTGTATTACATGCATCTAACCTATTATGCAATGGATACCCGGAAAATTTATGTACTAGCTCTCATGGTTTGCCTCATGATGAAAGAAACAAGCAATGCATTGGAAGATTAGCTAGCGAAGCAGTTAATACTGGAAATGATTCTGCTGTGGGTAAAGGCGAGAGTAGTATAATTTCAAATATATTGTCCATGGAGTTCGATGCCTGGGATGACTCAATAACATCACCTCAGAATTTGGCCAAATTGTTGGGTGGCAACAATGATAACCAGAATGGTCCATTGAAGAATTCTAGTTCCTGGAAAGTTCAAAGTAACAATCAATCAAGATTTTCTTTTGCAAGGCAAGAGGAACCCAATTTTCATGTACATCCATCTTATGATGCCACCCAACAATTTCCAAAGAGCCGCTCACTCATCCAGGAATTTGCCGAAAGAGATTTGTCTATGCATAAGTTGGGTATTGCTAATGGCTTCCCGGCCAATAACCTTGAGGAATCTGAAATTCTAGGCACTGGTCATTCTCTTGCTTCTTCTAATAAGCTTTCTGGTGAGTATTCATAGCTTCCTTGAACTGGCTATTGTAGCTTTTTATATTAGCATTTCTTATTATTTTCAATTCTATACTTCTGTTGTTTGTGCCATTCTTGCTTGAGGATTCTTCTTGT
This sequence comes from Sophora flavescens, assembly GCA_030762895.1. Taxonomy (NCBI): domain Eukaryota; kingdom Viridiplantae; phylum Streptophyta; class Magnoliopsida; order Fabales; family Fabaceae; genus Sophora; species Sophora flavescens. The sequence continues at coordinate 171,048,480 of CM061066.1, forward strand.
TGGGTAAACTGCATTTAAAAGATTTCTTACTTTTGGTGGGACGTGTGAGCACTAACTGGTGAAAAGCCTACAGTCAGGAACAAACTTTGTAACCAGTTACATTCCAGTAAAAAATGTCAATATTGGATTTGTGGAGTAACAAAAATTGAGTTTTCATTATGTTGGAGAGAATGACAACTGCTTAAATTCACATTTATAGATGAAAAAAAGCTGGAAGGTTTGACCAGTCAGGTTTGCTCTGTTTATTTAATTGTGTTGGGATAACATCCTTTTTCAAAATGTGTGGTGATTGACAGATTGCTATGTCACGGGTTTAAAGTGGCATAATTGTTCATAAAGCTGTCATATCATTTTATAGGCATCTAATGATCTTCCTTTATTATGGTTTTCAGCTGTTACTAGAGCTCAAATTTCAGTGCCGCCAGGATTTTCGGTTCCAAGCAGGCCTCCTCCTCCTGGTTTTTCCTCTCATGAGAGAATGGCGCAGGCTTTTGACTCCTTTTCTGGTATACTTATTGTTTCTCTCAACTTTTATATGCCTTTCTGTATATCGGTTGGATCTAATTGTTCTCCTTTTGACAGGGAATTCATTGCTCAACCCTTCTTCCTTACTGAGTAATTCATATCAGACACCCTCAGCTGGAAATATTGGTGGTGCTGGAGACATTGAATTTATGGATCCTGCTATTTTGGTAGTTGGTAAGGAGAGACTTCAAGGCGCATTAAACAGCACAGCGATGCAATCCAATTATCCCTCACAATTAAATTACTTCGAAAATGAGGCTAGACTTCAATTATTGATGCAAAGATCTCCCTCACCACAGCAAAGCCTTCGATTTTCTGATATCGGGAATACATTTTCTCATCTTGGTGATTCTTATGGAATTTCTTCAAGGTTAGATCAATCACAAGTCAGTAATCTGGCCTCATTTCCTCAGTTATCTCTGCAGCATTCTAGAAATGCAGCCTTGTCAAACAGCCAATGGGATGGGTGGAATGAGGTTCAGAGTGAAAATACTATGGGTGTGGCTGAGCTTTTGAGAAATGAAAGACTTGGTTTTAACAAGTTCTATAGAGGATATGATAATTCAAAATATCGCATGCCAAATTCTGGGGATCTGTACAACAGGACATTTGGGATTTGAGTTTGCTGTGGCTATATTATGTTTGTTATTGTTGTCCAAGGTGGCCAAGTCAAAAGTAGACGAACACAAATATTCTGCATTGCCAAAGGTGATGGGACTTATTCATGACTTGACCGGTTTGTTGGGATACCTAATGATGAAACGCCCATGAAGTGTCATTTATAGCTGCAGCTGGTAATTATTAAAGCGCTTACTCTTTTCTGGCTTTATTTTTTATGGCTTAATGGCATTGTCCTTCATGTGTGCTTCAATATGTCTTCAACTACATATTTTCCAAATCTAGGTTTTAAAATATTTTCTTGGCTTTGGTACTAGACTTCATCTTATCATATTTAAGTATGACATTGCCGTTTGCTTTTCATAATGCAAACACTCATTTTTCTCCCTTTTCCTGTGTAGTTCTGGATTTGCGGAAGGGACCTGTGTTGAGATTTAAGGTTTCAATCGCCAATCCTAACATTGATCTAATTAGCAGGTAGATATTAGTTGAGTGTTTTCTTTTAAAAAATGCGGTGAATTGGAACTTGTTGATTGACAATCAAATAGATCTATCCCATATTTACTGGCATTGTAAATTTTTCCTTTTAGTTTTAACCGACCATGTGGATATAAATAGAGGTTTCATAGCGATGATTCAATGGAAATAATTTTGGCAGCGACTTTCCTTCTTTGTAGAGAGTTTGATATTCATATTTGTCATAAGATAGGTCACCTTTTTACCAGGAAATTCTTTCTGATACATCTAATGCTGTTGCTATCTGGGCAGATCTAGTGGCTTTTTGTCCCTGATGATCTTTTACTGATATTTCTTTTCTTTGTGCATAATTATTTTTTTATGGCAGTTAATCACTTAATATATAACACAGCATGCGTTGTTTTTGTTAATTGTCCTGTGCTTTGTTTTGTTATATTTTGTTTACAGCCGGGCCGGAGTAACCTGTGCCACTTATTACTTTCTGCATGGTTGTGTTAATAAAGTAATTTTCTGCATTTTTTTTCCTGTTAAGTTGAATATCTAAGGCGTATCTTGACATAATGTTGACGAAAGTCATAATTTTTTTTATATCTAAAAGGGTTGTTTTTGGGTGGTTATGAAATGGGTTATTCATCTTTTTTGAAATTCATTCAATTTGTTGTGGGGTGAGTTATAGAATAGCACTTTTCACGTCATTTTACAATTTGCATATTTTCCCTCATCTGAGGAGTCTGTCTCACTTATTCTCTATATGAACTGATGACTACTTTTTGTAAACAAGGTCACTTTGACGGTCTGAGGTTAACTTTTGGTGTAATAATGTTATGGCAGGATCTTTTTTTTTTTACCGCCGAAACAATGGGATTGTAATTAAAATCCTGTTTCTGAAGTCTTTAAATGGGCAAGGAGGCAGTGGTGTCTCTGGATTTTAAACAATGGCAGTTACGCTATTAAATTACATTACATTTGAATGCGTACCTTGTAAAATCTAATTGCGAGCATAGGAATATAAAAATATGGTGGAAGTGTTCAAATCAGTTGTACATATAACAAAACTATAATATATTTTTAGGCATGTCATCAAAACAGCTGCTTTATGATTGGATGTCTTCCCTCCGTCCGCCTTGCTACTCATCTCTGTTTAGCGAGAAGACAATTGACAGTCACCATTAGTTTTTATTTTATTTTTTAGGGCCCGAGTTACCCTTGGAGTTTCGGATTGACCTTTTCAACAAGGCAGCCTATTCTTAGTTATACTGGGCTAGTGGGCCTTGATCCCGTAACCCATTTATGTCCCTAAACTCCATCCATGCTGAATATTGAAAATTTCACTCTGGTTCTGATTCCCCCCTTTTCTATAGCAAAATAGAATAGATTTATCGAAGTTTACCCTAAGACGAGAAACCTTAGCTAAATAGGCAAGCACATCGTAAACACATTTCCTGTTTTCCTAATCAACCCTAACAAATCAAAGCTATTACGAGAATCTGATTCATAAATCAAAGAACAAATGCCCAAATCTCTCAATGAGATGACCTTTCTTAATAGCTCAAATGTCATATTGGTTTAATCTCTGTTAAACCTCCTTATTTTATTAATGTATTTAGTGTATGTATTATATGTGTCTGTATATATATTGACATCGTATTATAATAGTCGGCAGAAAAGTTTAAAAAAACATGCTGACACTTGTGTATTAATATTTTTATTTCTTGGTAAATGTTAATAAATTTTTTATTTGACAATATTTTCATCAATCTATTTATAGACAAACAAGAAATCAATCATATATAGAGAAACTCTAGAGTTCAGTTTCATCAACTATTCCTTTATTCCCTATTTTTTTTTTGGTGATATCCTTTTCTTTCCTTTTGATATCGAGTAATCACTACAATAAATTCGTTATGTATAATGCAACAATCGTCTGTCCATATCATGATATCATATGCCTGCATATAGTGACATACCTTGGGAGTTCTGGGTCCATTTTGTTAGATTGGGCATTCAATTCTATATCTACCATGTTCCATGCGTCCGTTTTTGTGTGGTTGTTTTATGGCTTGTGACAACTTGTATGGTTGTCATAACAATGCTGCGGTGTAATGTTGCATTCAGTTCGTAGCAAATTGGCAATGAACTGTAGCAAAAGAAGCACCGCATTATGTATGGTGGGCGTGGTTGAGTGAAAAACTGGGAGAACAATTTCTGTTGTTAGAAAAACATTTCTGTATAATTTGTGTAAGTAATAATGATGACTTTTTTTTCGATAATTGAAAATTTATTGATAAAAGTCCAACAACAGCTAGAATCCCCAATCCGGGAGAACAACAAAACACCGGAAACTCAAAACAAACATAAAAAGAACCTCAACAGAAATCTCACACCAAAACACAAAACAACCAAAAGAAAACTTCTTTAACAATAACCTTGCAGCTAGAGAAAATTAAATACCTTAAAAGAACTCAAAACACCAAAGAGCATGAAAAGCAGCACCCAAAGTAATAATGATGACTTACCTGTCGGGAGATAATGGTCTCCTTAAAAGACAACACTGAAAGAAAGTGTTTTCAAAGCAAATTCCTGAAAATCAATGTGCTTATTGGCTTGCTAAATTTGATGCTAATTCATATTTGGACAACATCTCTTGGAGTTCCTACCCGCATCAGATCTCTTCTGTCTTGCTAGCTGATGCTGTAGGAACTCCCCATTTGAGGCTGTAACCTTTCTTTGGTTGTTTTTCTTTTCTTTACCATTAATCAAAAAAAAAAAAAAGTAAATTCCTGGAGGCCTTGGCTACCACAAGTCATGATTCATGATAAATCATACCCCCTCCGATTCATATTATATGCAAAAAAAATTTAAATCTTTTGGTATAATATATAAGTAAAATTTGTTTTTTAATGACTCATTTAATGATATTATTCTTAAAATACCCTTTATTTAATACAAATTTTGTTTTTCAACGACTCCTTCGATTCCCAACAACACAGGCAACTTCTCATTACCATAAAGATATTTAGATAAAAACCTAATTTTTTAATCAAATTAAATAAGATTAACTAACCATCTTAATATATATGTTGTATTAATTTTTTGCTTATAATATCGGAGGGAGTTTATAGCAACTATAAGACAAAGTTACAAACAAACAAACAAATATGGGCAAATAAAGAAAGACCTACCATCCCCTGTACCACCCACCCTAAAGAAAAAGATAGGATTGAGAATAATTCATACACAGGACCCATGGTCCCCCAATCCTACCAATGGGGTGTCTTCTGTGGAGCCACACTTTTTTTAATGTTCATTTAATGAAGTAGTTGCAAACTTCCTATCCAAATTGGATTGGGACTTGGGACATGTTTAGGTTGCCGTTTTATGGTATATTTTTGCTCCCACAACTAATTTTTGCTTTCATTTCAAACACGTGTTTGGGGTGAATAAAAAAATGATTTAATTGATATATATTGATAGTATAAAGTTTTTTTATACTGTCAATCAAACATAAATGATATATTATTGTAAATATTTTATTCTTATCCTAACCACTTTAAAAGTCACAAATTCCATGATTTTTAATTGGTTGTCAGTGTAAAAATCTTTATACCGACAATACATACAAATTAAACTCATACAAAAATGTTAAAATTTTTTAGGGAAGAACTTTATCGTTTCTATGATTCTACCCAAATGAAGAAACTAGTTTCCACAATTAAGCATAGGATATTCTGTTTAACTAAAGAAACACGCGTTTTTTTTTAAATATTTCGAACAAAGCCTTAGTGTTTGGTCACTTTGACGGGGTAAAAACTAAAAACCTGATCATATTTCTCTAGAATGTTAACCTACCAATTACAAGCCTCCATTTTTTTTTCTAAAAAGAAAATCGAATCACACGGGATTTTTTTGGTAAAGGTGCCGAGTTGTCCAGGTCTGGTGACATTTTCTTTCAATTTTTTTTTTTCTTTAGGTATTTGGGGTTCAAACTACAACTAGGAGGATGGACACCTGTTTATCATTACCCATTTGTTTTGTTTGAAAATAAAATGAAAAAAAATATGGGAGAAGCAAAATACAAAGAATTTGATTTTTTTTATAAGCTAAAATATATTGAACAAGTACGAAGAGTATTTAAAACCCATTTACATGAAATACATAGGAAACATAATTACAAGAGGGAAAAGATAGAACCTCAATCATTAGTCAAAACAAGACAATGATGATTGATAAACTAACTAATCCACAAATGAAATTAATCCTATTTAGCGCCTAGCTGTAAAAACACAAATCCTATTTGGCGATGATGAGAGAAAAAAATTACGGGTCCATAAAAAAATCTGCTTACTTGTAAGAAGAAAATGGGTGGGAGAATGAAAAATGTTTTGAAATTACATATTTATCCAAAATTACTTATATTTATTATATTATTATAAGGATATATTGGTGTTTTACACACAAAGATATATAAGAGTCGTATCAAATGAGGAGAATTTTTTTATATAATACTAGAATTGATCATGGTTAAAAGTTAGTTAATAGTTTAAATGATTACTTAACAAAGTCACATTTCTATGTTCTAATCTTCCATTTGCTCTAGGCATGAAAACAAAGGTTAAGTGAGTGATCACACTAACTTGAGATCAAAATACGTAATTCAAAACATAACGAGAGAGAAAAAGGAATTACATCGGTTATTTAGTTAGGTCAGTCTGTGCGCGTGCGAATGAGAAGTTAAGAATTCCTTGGCAAATTACCACCACATATCAGCAAAGAAGACGAGGAGTTAATAAGAAAATAGTATAATATATCTTTTTTCTTTCTTTATTTGACGCGAGAATATATCATATCTTTCATATTATTGATCGTGATGTCAACTTATTGAATATTTTGTGGGTTAAGTTAAGTTGTACCATCCATATTTTGTATTATCTACTACACCATCTATATGTGGTAAATTTTGGACCAATCAAAATACCACATGGGTTTGGTCAAAATTTCAAACTTTCTAGTTGTATTTCTACTGTAGTCAAATATATGAATACAATATATTGTAGTATAGTATATGTACTCTTTGTAACCCATATTAAAATAATATTTTTTTATTAAAAAAACTGATTATATTGTAAAATAATATCTTAATATGAATTAAAATAATGTTCGTTGTCAATAATATTTTGCAATATAATCAGTTTTTTTTAATCAAAAAATATTATTTTAATATGAGTTAAATTTGCAAATACAAAAGGCACATATATTATACTACAATATACTGTATTCATATAGTTTGACTACAATATAATACAACTAGAAAGTTTGAAATTTTGACCAACTTATGTGGCAATTTGATTGGCCCAAAATTTACCACATGAGTAGTGTAGTGAGTAGTATAAAATATGGGTGATGCACCATAGCCCAACCCATATTTTGTTCATATTTTGCCTTTGGCAAATTACGTATCTGATCACTCAAATTTAGAGAGTTGCGTATTGCCTGGAATATAGTAAACCTATTACAACTGTAATGGAGGACAAACTGTAATGGCCAAAAAAATTTAATATAATATAATTGTTCTTATAAATTTCCGGTAACTAAGATCAGAAACAAGAAAGAACAATATCGTTACGTTTCACAAATAATCTCAATCAAGAACACTCTCTATTATTGAAGAATACTCTCCAAGTAGATTACTGTTACAGAATAGCCTTTTCTTTCTAGTTATATCAATAGTTTATTTATAGTCCCACTCCTATATGAGAAGTTAATCCCACATTCCTACCCCACTACTGTACAATAGTTATTGGAGACATGGTTAGTGGTTAATATTTCCCGAACACTACACAAGCCCCCCAAGCTCTGAGCTTCAAAGAGGCGAAAGAGCTTTAAGATATGTCTTCAAGTAAACTGGATTCTTCTCGAGCTGAGCTATAAATGTCTCCCAGCAATGCGGGCTTTTTCCAAGCTGACTTGCCGATGTTTTCAAAGAAACGTTCGATGTGCCTCATTTAAACCTTCCCGGGCAAAAACCTTTTTAGGAAAAAAGCCCGGGGTAGGAAAAAGAGTACACACGTGAAAGGACTAGACATCTTTAAGTAAGCTCAGCTTTTTCTGAGATGATCATACATGTTTTAACTCTTCCTAGTAAACCAAGCTTTCCTCTTCTTGCTTCTACTTATTGTTTCTTCTTCTGTTTTGTCTTCCTCTTAGTAAACCGAGCTTTCTTCTTTCTGTTTCTGCTTCCTTTTGCTTCTGCATCTTTCTTCCTTTCTTCTTTTTATTCATATATACCTGTTCAGATACAACTTCAACTAGCACAACAACAAAACATCATCACATATATAAACAAGGATATATCAACCATGCTAACATATGATATAAACTCCAAGGCATATCAATGTGCTGCCATCAAAAATATAAAATAAATTTTAACTTTAGCCTCAACCGATATTCATGGATTTGCACCGGAACATAATGCTCTAATCAGGAACTTTTGCTTTGCCTTTTATCTGAGATCTTGCTCGTCTTTAAGGACTTTCAGTTGCCTTTTACCCGAAGTCAAGCTCGTTTTTAAGGACTTGAGTTGCCTTTTACCCGAGATCTTTCTCGTTTTTAAGGACTTGAATTGCCTTTTACCCGAAGTCATGCTCGTTTTTCGCACATTTGAAGTGGCCTTTTACCGAGATCGTTCTCGTCTTAAGGGCTTTGAGTGGCTTTTACCGAGATCATTCTCGTTTTAAGGGCTTTGAGTATATTTTATCGAGATCATTCTCGTCTTAAGGGCCTTTTATCGAGATCATTCTCGTCTTAAGGACTTTGAGTGCCTTTTACCGATATCATTCTCGTCTTAAGGACTTTATATCACCATAGCTCTTGCCGAGATTTTTGCTTCCTTTTAACTCCATTCATATTTTTTATTCAACTCCTTATTTCCACCCAGGACCCGATTAAATGGAGCTGACTGCTATCCACCTCTCTCCGCAAGATAAATTGCCTTTGTTTTTGTGAGAGATTTTCAAAATCATTGAAAGCTTGCATTTTATCAACAGTTAAATATATTTAAAGATGCACGATTTTCATAAACTTGTTACAAGGTGCAATGGTTGTGTCGTTTTAAGCTTATCCTACTGGTTTGGGTTCGACTCTTGTCCCCTGCAATTTGGTTTTTTATGTGATCGTTTTTATTTAAAACGTTTAAAATGCAAAACGTGTAACCAGTGAGAATCAAAACCGGTACTTCACGCTGAAGAGACACAACCGCTTGCCACTAGGCCAATTGACATGTTGTGTCATTTGGTTGCTGCTAGTTTTACTTAAATGTTGTATTTGACCGTTGGTGGAAAAGTTGTTTTGTTTCACCAAGTGACATGAGTTGGTCTATAAATATAACCATCTGCATTCAGCGAAAACAAACAAAAAATCTCAGAATCTCTCAACTATTCTTCACTCCAAATCACCTTATTTTCTCCCTTGTGCGTAGAGAGAGTTAAGAAGACTATTGTTCTGCAAACTGCCATTGACGATACGCTTGGTTTAGGGTGTGCAAACCAAACCAAGGCTACTCCATTGTATCCTGAAGGGGATTCGTCGGTTACACCCGTTGCATCCAATCTATGAGGAGAGATTGGTGGGGGCGAATCGAACCTAAAGCCTAGTGTTCCTACACGCCTTGGAGATTGCGCATTACCTTTGTTTTCTTTTTCTTTGTTGCAGGCCATACCCTATTTCTAACAATCTTTAGGTTCGATTCCTGTAATAATGGCTGCAACATTGAAGGAGATGACTTCTGACTTCATGAAACTTGAGAGGTTTGAAGGCGGAAACTTTCATCGTTGGCAAAAGAAGATGCACTTCCTTCTTTCAACATGGAAGGTGGTATATGTGTTGAACACACCAAGACCAGAGGAAAGAGAAGATGAGACCATCAAAGAGACTCGTGAGAGGAACAAGTGGGTTAATGATGACTACATTTGCATGGGGCATATTTTGAATGGCATGACCGACTCATTGTTCGATGTGTATCAAAATGCAGGATCGTCCAAAGAACTATGGGAGAAACTTGAGGCAAGATACATGATGGAGGACGCAACAAGTAAGAAATTTCTTGTTAGTCATTTTAATAATTATAAAATGGTTGATGGTATGCCTATCATGGAACAAATGCATGAAATTGAACGTATTCTCAATAACTACAAACAACATAATATGCACATAGATGAAACTATCATTGTCTCCTCAATCATTGACAAACTTCCTCCTTCATGGAAAAACTTTAAAAGAAGTCTTAAACATCGGAAAGATGACATTTCTCTTGAACAATCGGGTAATCACCTTCGTTTAGAAGAAGAGTATCGTAAACAAGATGATACTAAAGAACATTCTGTTCATGAGAAGGTGCATGTAGTAGAGGAAGGGAAATCTGGTAAGTCCTCTAAAAAGAGGAATCAAGATTTTGGAAAATCTCATGAAAACAACAATGAGAATGACTACAAGAAAAAGAAAAAGAAAAATGGTTGTTTCTATTATGGAAAACCGGGACATTTCAAGAGGAATCGTCGTCTCCTGAAAAATGAAAAAGAGAAGGAATCTAGTGCAACAATGGATAATCTTGTTGCGGTCATTTCCGAAATCAACATGATAGAAGATGTTGGATCATGGTGGATTGACTCCGGTGCAACTCGTCATGTGTGTAAGAACAAGGATCTCTTCAAGACAATTGATGAAGAAGATGGAACCGTTCTATATATGGGAAATGCATCAACTGTCCAAGTTAAAGGCAAAGGGACGGTGGAACTAGAATTCACTTCGGGAAAAGTAGTCACTCTTATAGATGTTTATTATATACCAGATGTTAGGAAGAATTTAATTTCTGAACCGTTACTTAATAAGTACGGGTTCAAATGTGTATTTGAGGGAGACAAGTTTATTCTCTCTAAGGGAGGAATGTTTGTAGGAAAGGGATACCTTTGTGAGAATATGTTCAAACTCAATATTATTAATGATAATGGATTTATTTATGCTTATATTGTTGAGTCTTGTAATTTATGGCATTCTTGTTTAGGATATGTGAATTTTATGAAAATAGATGAAATGATGAATTCATGTTTAATTCCTAAAACCGGTAGGATTTCGGATGCATGTACAACTTGTATGCTAACTAAGATAACTAGATTTCCTTTTCCTATAGTTGAAAGAAGTTCTAAAGTGTTAGATTTAATTCATTCTGATGTATGTGATTTACATGGTTGGCCCACTATAGGTGCTAAAAAATATTTTGTGACATTCATAGATGATTGTACTAGATATTGCTATGTATATTTAATGCATTCAAAGGATGAAGTGTTAGATAAATTTAAGATATTTAAAACAAAAGTAGAACTTCAACATGAAACATTTATTAAATGTTTTAGGAGTGGTAGAGGAGGAGAGTTTTATAACCCTAGTTACTTTGAGTCTACTGGAATAATTCACCAAACAACCGCACCTTATTCCCACAACAAAACGGCATAGCTGAAAGGAAAAATACGGTATTAGAAGAAGTGGTAATTAAATACAATGTTATCATATTCTGGTCTAGCAAAGGGTTATTGGGGAGAAGCCTTGTTGACGGCTTGTTATATCTTGAATAGAGTTTCAAACAAAAGGAACAAAATAACCCCATATGAACTTTGGAAAAATAGAAAGCCCAACCTTGACTATTTCAAAGTTTGGGATTGTAGGGCAATAGTAAAAGTTCCTGAACCAAAAAGAAAGAAATTAGGTGAAAGGGGAATTGAATGTGTGTTCCTGGGCTATGCTAAAAATAGCAAAGCATATAGATTCATGGTTATAGAATCTAATGACTCATATCCTATAAATACAGTAATTGAGTCTAGGGATGCTATCTTTCAAGAAGATAGGTTTAACTCAATTCCAAGTCACAAAAATAATATTCATAGTAATGCACATAATCTAGAAACCAATGTATTTAATAATAATACTTTAGAGAGTTCAGAACTTAGAAGAAGTAAGAGAGCTAGGAAAGAGAAAACTTATGGACCAGACTTTTTCATGTTCCTTGTTGAAGGAACAAGAGAGTCCATAGAAAGTTATGGACCAATATATTATAATACAGAAAGTAATCCAGAAACATTCGAAGAGGCAATAAAGTCTCAAGATGCCGCTTTTTGGAAGAAGCTATACAGGAGGAAATAGACTCAATAATGGGGAATAAAACGTGGAAATTAGTAGACCTCCCACCTGGTTCCAAACCTATAGGTTGTAAATGGATTTTCAAAAGGAAAATGAAGGTAGATGGAACCATAGATAAGTTTAAGGCAAGACTAGTTGCTAAGGGATTTACACAAAAAGAGGGCATTAACTATTTTGATACATATGCACCTGTGGCAAGAATTGCCTCAATTAGAGTGCTATTGGCACTTGCATCCATCTATAAGTTTGTCATTCATCAAATGGATGTGAAAACAGCATTTCTTAATGGGGAGTTAGATGAAGAGTTGTATATGTCACAACCTGAAGGGTTTGTTGTTAATGGTCAAGAAAAGAAGGTGTGTAAATTGAATAAGGCATTGTATGGACTAAAACAAGCTCCTAAACAATGGCATCAAAAGTTTGATCAAGTTATGCTAGCTAATGGATATAAAATAAATGAATCTGACAAGTGTATTTATAGTAAATTCCATAATGAAAAAGGTGTTACGATTTGTTTATATGTTGATGATATGTTAATATTTGGTACTGATCTAGGTGAGATGGAAAAAACTAAGAGTTTCCTCTCTAGTAATTTTGATATGAAAGACTTAGGGGAAGCCGATGTGATACTAGGGATTAGAATAATAAGAGATGGTGAGAACATAAGTTTGTCTCAATCTCATTATATAGAAAAGGTGTTAAAGAAATTTAATGAATTTGATTATCAATCTGTTGTTACTCTCTTTGATCATAACACTAATTTAGTACCAAATAAAGGTTGTCCAGTAGCACAACTTGAATACTAAAAAATAATTGGATGCTTAATGTATGCCATGACATGTACTAGACCAAACATTGCATATGCTGTAGGGAGGCTAAGTAGGTATACAAGTAATCCAAGCAAAGACCATTGGCATGCTGTCCGAAGAGTATTGAAATACTTGGAGGGGACAATGAATTATAGTTTGAACTATAATGGGTATCCTTCAGTATTAGAAGATTACACGAATGCCAGTTGGGTGACTTATACAGAAAGATCATGCTTCAACAAGCGGTTGGGTTTTCACACTTGGTGGGGGTGCTATTTCTTGGGGATCCAAGAAACAAACTTGCATTGTTGACTCCACCATGGCTGCAGAATTCATAGCATTGGCAGCAGTAAGCAAAGAAGTTGAATGGCTTAGAAATTTGATGTATGAGATACCAATTTGGCCAAAGCCAATAGCACCAATATCCATACACTGTGATAGTCAATCAACACTATCAAAGGCATATAGACATGTTTATAATGGAAAGTCCAGTCACATTGGGCTAAGACATAGCTATGTAAAAGATTTGATTACAAATGGAGTAATATCCATAGTCTTTGTGAAAACAGAGAGGAATCTTGCAGATCATTTGACGAAAGGACTCACAAGGGATATGGTGTTGAAAACATCATTAGGGATGAGACTCAAGCCCATATCTACATGATCACCAATGGTGGAAACCCAACTCAGACTTGAGTAGCATCAAGTCTTGAGTTCAATGTGGCCAAAGTACATATGAGAGTGATTGCAAGTACTTGACGAATAGATACATCCCAAGGTTTAAAAGTACTTGGATACCATAAGGACAAAAGGAAAAGTGTGAGTTTTTGCTCTTAATGGACCTATAGCATATATGTGTTGAGGTGCCCAACTTATGGGGGTGCTTTTGGTAAAGTCCACCTATATGAGAGTGAAGTGGGGCCGCTTCTTAGAATTGGGCTTGACTCTGTAAGCTCTCATAAAAATGATACACGACACAAGGCCTTACCAAATGTGTCACACTACCACATCGTTCAATGGTACCGAGATTTTATGTGTAAGTCATGTACGCTTGTTCTAATGAATATTTGGTTCAAAGCTTGTCTACCAAATTATTCGGGGATGAGTGAAACCCATGGCTTACTAAGCAAAGGTTCAAATCCCCAAGATACCTTTGTCTGAAAGCATGCGATTTCCGGAATAATGGGATTTGGATTTATTTTGAAAATGGTGGGGGATTGTGAGAGATTTTCAAAATCATTGAAAGGTTGCATTTTATCAACAATTAAATATATTTAAAGATGCACGATTTTCATAAACTTGTTACAGGATGCAGTGGTTGTATCGTTTCAAGCTTATCCTTCTGGTTGTGTCATTTGGTTGCTGTTAGTTTTGCTTAAATGTTGTATTTGACCTTTGATGGAAAAGTTGTTTTGTTTCACTTATTTGGCATTTCTCTGGCCGTGTTCAATTGCTTTGCAGCTTGCATTGCAAAGGCATGTCAACACCTCTTTTTTTTTTTATGTAGTGTGACCCACGCTTTTATCATTTCTTCTTCGATCATCTATGGCGTCTAGACATCTCATACAAAATGGCCTCTCCAAAGTCCAAACTATTTTGCTGCTGCACCTTTTATATATCATATACATAAAGATATTAAGTGCAAGCAAAAAAATATAACATATTAAATAACCAAAACCGCTTATCCATTTTGGTCGTTCATGGTTATGAGTAGGGGTGAGCATCGGGCGGTTTCGGGCGGATTCGGGTGGGGTTTGTCGGGTTCAGGCGGATTTGTTGCAAGAAAAATGAAATCCGCTTCCGCCCATCTATACATCGGGTTAGTCGGGTGCCGGTTCGGTTCAGACAGTTTGCAACGGATTCAGGATTTTTAAATTATTTTATTTTATTTCAAGAAAAAAAAAACAAAAAAAACAGCCCAATTAAAATGTAAGGCTTTCGGAAGAGGGAGATCTGGAAAGTGGAAACCCTTTCGTCTTCTCCCTCCTTGGTCCCTTCTCTACGAGACCACGACCCAATCTCCACCAGTCCACCATGTGCACGACTGCATCGGACCAGAGGAGTCAAAGACACCGCATCCGTTGTCGTGCAGATCTGCAAAAGGAGCATACAACACCCATCCAACGTTGCCGTCGCCGTCGTGCAAATCTGCGAAGGAGAAGACAACACCCAACCAACCTTGCCGTCGCCTCATGCAGATTTGCGAAGTGCGAACTGCGAAGGAGAAGACAGAACCCCCCAACCTCGCCGTCGTGTAGATCTGCAACCCACCCAACCTCGTCGTCGTCGTCGTCCCGTCGTGGAGATTCATGAAAGGAAGAGACAACACTAACTCAACCTCGCTGTCGCCGTCGTGCAGATCTGCAGTCGCTAGGGGAAGGAGACCGCCGACAGTTTTGGGTGTGGGTGGTGGACGTGAGGGGGGAGGTGAAGGAGCTGGTGATATGGTATGGTATGGACATGGTATGATATTGGACAGGGTTCGATTAACATAAGGAAAGTTTAAAAAAAAAATTCAGTGTACTCGATCGGGTTCGGTTACCGATGGGTTGCATTATGCGGAACCGAACCCGACCGAGTATACCCATGCTTATCCGATTTTTTTACCCAATCAACCCGCCGACCCGATCGAACCCACCCATTTAAAAAAAATGACAATCGGTTAGTTCGGGTTCGGGCGGATCACGTGTTGATGATCGGCCCTAGTTATGAGTAAGCAACTGGTCAACTTCCATGACTTGCACCACTTTGGGATGAGGAGCGCAGAGATTATTGGTGCCATTACTTGCTCCTTATACATCATATACTTACAGATATTAAGTGTAAGCAAGTGTTAAAATATATAATATTATAAAATTGAATATAATCAGTTATCCAGTTGTCGGTTCGGGGTCCTCTTTTTATGCTACGCTTTCCTCTGATATATAGGCTTGACAGTTACGTATTTTCTCCAATCAGTATCCTCAGCCATAACTCCTTTTTCAATCTTCTGCTTGCCAATATCAAATGTAAGCAAGTGTCAAAATATAAAATATAATCAAATCATGGTTATGGACTTTGAAATTAAAACTGCATTCAACGGTGTAGCTCTATCTGACATGCCACCATCCCTTTATTATTATTTCGTTCTTTTTCGTGTCTCCACCATCATCATGCTGCTACGAAAATAATTAATGGCTATGAACTGTTTTTTCGTGGGCCCACATGCCATTACCATTTGCAAAGAAACCAAGATCCAACAAACTCACGTACAGGTGCATCATTAGGAATATAATTAGAAGACAAAATAAAATCAAAAATAATCAGATAAGATTGTAAGATAGAGATAAGATGGATATTTGGGCCGTATAATTAGTATTCCTTTAGATAAACTGATAATGATTTATCAATCACCAACGTTATCCTTCCTCATCCTCCTAGTTTTTGAGTTACTGTCTTTTGGGCTGAGTTTCATGAGACCCAGAGATGTTTGCTCCTTTGCTGTTTCAACTTGATAGCTTTAATTCTAGAAAAGTTCTTTTATTCAAGAATCATTCAAACATTAGTTTGTTTGAGAATAGATGGATGGCATGCCAAGAATTATTTTATTCATAAATGAAACTTAGAAAGAATGAACTATTTCTCCCCTGGTTTCTTCCCAACGAGAATGGCAGATTTCCGCAAGTTGAACATCACCACCGACACTAAATATGAGCCTCCAACGTCTCCTAGTTGCAGGACTTTTGCCATTCATGCTGGGTAAGAATGACATATATTTAAGCCATGAGTAAACAATGATATGAAATAATCGATTCATATACTCATCGGCACTTTCAAAGGAGATATTAACTAGCATTGGATAATATTTTAGTGTATAATACGTCAATAACTAATTAAATAATGGATAAAGAGTAAGATGAAAAGATTATTTCTTCCTCCTGTTTCTTCTGACGACAACACCAAAGTTGATGGGCATTCATCTTTCTTTTTTAATCTCTACCGAATTGACCCCATGATGAGTGCAACTGTTCTTACAAATTTTCGATAACTAAGATCAGAAACAAGGAAGAACAATATCAATAGTTTATTTATAATCTCACTCTTATATGAAAAATTAATCCCACATTCCTACCCTACTATTATGCAACAGTTATTAGAGATATGGGTTAGTGGTTAATATTTCCCGGACAGTACAATAATATTGATTATTTCGTAGATTATGATCACATTTAACGTAGGATTTTGTGAGTTACATAAGTTGGCAAATAATAGCATTTTTTAACTTGCAAAACCGTTGACTGGTATGGGCACCAATGATAATTTCGTATAAGGAGTTTATTGTTGTTTTTTTTTTTAAAAAAAAATAATGATTTTCAAGACAAACATTGGCATTTGATTTGCAAAACCGTTGACTCGTAAGGGCATCGGTGATACTTCTCATATTAGAAGTATACTAAGAAAGAAATCCTATTCTGCTCTCTCCCTACTAAGGTGTACAAATTAATCAAAAGTGGCTGTCCCCCTCCCTCTCGTCACACACAATAATAGAACCTCTTCTGATTGATTCTTTGTTCTGACAGTACAATAAAACAGAGATAACACATGAAAAATAATAAGATTTGGTATGCTGTATTCATCTACTTACAGCTCTGCCACCAATATATAATAACATGGTAGTTGCAAACAATGACTTCTGTCACTATCATTGTCCCTTTCCTTGTACGTGGCGGATCCTCGTTCGAATAAAATTTGGAACGGGATTCTCTACTATGCTATGTTTGGATTTGGATCGAAGAGAAGTACAGAAGAAAGTAGGGTAGATAGAAGTGAAAAAATCAATGTCTTATTTGTGTGACAAATATTAGCGATGGTTTAAAACTCCATGAAAGTCTCCTAATTTTCATCAAAATTAGAGACATAAAGAGGAAGGAAAGGGATATAAGAGTTTCCATTGTTGAATGAAGTTCAAGTAAAGAAGTATTAACATTTAAGCACGAAGAAATGTTAGTGTTTCTATTCATCCTATTAGTGAAGATCATTAATTCTTAAGATCCTTATTAACAGCTCATGTATGATAGAGTTTACATGTGGTATCAGAACATGTGTTAGGGAATTTATAGTTTTCCATTGATGATGTTTGAATTCCTCAATTTTACGAACCCTAATTTTAAATATTGGGAATTTATAAATTATGATTTTTTTATTCCGCTGTACTGTGATTGTTAAAAGTGTGTATGTTTCAATTATGATTCTCCCTGTATGTTCTCAACATATGATTGGATCATTTAAAAACATTTATTGGAAGTTCTTGTACGTGATTGATTGGAACTTCAATGAATGATTTTTTTTTTAAATGCCCTTTTTCAATTTGGAATTGGGATGAACGTTCTTTGTATGTCCTTTTATGAGAATTGCCTATATCCAAAGGCTTTTACGTGATTGTTCACATCTCCCTGTACGTGTTTTCGGAGTCGTGAATTAGGAAATAATAAATGACTTTCTTATAATTTCCATTCCATTATCGATGCATCCTGGATGTGATTGTTAAGTTTTGAAATGTCTTTCAACTATCAATCTTGGATGCTTGTACATGATTTCCTTTCAAATGTCAAATTTGAATAAAACTCCATGAACGTGTTTCAAAATGGGAATTAAGGAAAGGCATTTGAATGTTTATGAAGTATGTATATTTTGGGATTAAATGTATGATGGGTTTGTTAATCACCAAAGTGGTCAAATCTGAAAGTTTATTTAATTCCAAATGAATGATAATTTATTTCAATTACCCATTGAATGTGATGCTATAAATGATATGATGATTGTTAGTTTATGGGTAAATTGAAGTTCATTGTTATAAGGCATTTATGAATCACCCAAAGGTTGATTAGTTGTTCTTATAATTAATGGACATGATTGATGGTGATGTGAATGCACTATTAGTTTTATTTATATGTCCAAAGATAGTAAATATCTCTAGTTAGTGCATATTTCATTGCCTAATAATGTTGATTGTATTAGCATCATTATGTTTGTTGTGCATTGATGTATCACCCAAATGAGAACATTAATGTGCATTGAATTTATGTTTAATGTTTATTGTCTGAATTTGATTGTATGTTATTTTATGACTCAAAGCATTAATGTGAAGCATGTGTTAATTGCAGTATCTGTTCTTATGTCTTTACATTCGCATGCTACGTCTGTTCCAACATTTAATGGGCTGAACTTCTCTAAATTGAGTGAACAAATCCAATTTCACCTTGGTGTAATGGATCTTGATTTGGCTCTTCAAGTTGAAAAGCCTGCTGCTATTACTGATGCTAGTAGCAATGAAGAGAAGGCTCATTTTAAGGCTTGGGAAAAGTCAAACAGACTAAGTTTGATATTTATGCGAATGAACATAGCAAGTAACATTAAGTCTGCTCTTCCTAAAAATGAAAGTGCAAAAGAATTTATGAAGAATGTGGAAGAGTGCTCCCAAACTGCTGACAAGTCTCTTGCTGGGACATTAATGAGTACCTTAACCACCATGAAGTTTGATGGTTCTCGTACTATGCATGAGCATGTTATTGAAATGATAAATATTGCAGCAAGACTTAAGTCATTAGGAATGGAAGGTATGATGAAAATGGACAACACCCTGGTCCGTTTGCTAAATTCCTAGAAAAGCGTGGCATATGTGCTCAATACACAATGTCAGGTACACCACAACAAAATGGTGTATTGGAAAGGCGTAACCGAACCTTAATGGATCTGGTTAGGAGTATGTTAAGTAATGCATATTTACCCTTATCATTGTGGATGTATGCCTTAAAAACTGCCATGTATTTGTTGAACAGGGTTCCTAGTAAGGCAGTTCCAAAGACACCTTTTGAACTATGGACTGGAAGGAAACCTAGTTTAAGGCACCTGCATGTTTGGGGTTGCCAGGTAGAAATAAGGATTTATAATCCACAGGAAAAAAAACTGGATGCAAGAACAATCAGTGGATATTTCATTGGTTATCCAGAAAAGTCTAAGGGGTTTAGATTTTATTGTCCTACCCATAGTACAAGAATTGTTGAAACAGGGAATGCTAGGTTCATTGAGAGTGGTGAAACCAGTGGGAGTGAAGCTCCACGAAATGTGGAGATTAATGAAGTAAGAATACAAGTTCCTTTGACTTATGTTCCTACTGCTCAAGTTGTTGTTCCTCAAATTGTTGAACCGTATAATAATCAAGAAGAACAACAAATTAATGTTCCCGAAGTTGACAATGAACCTATAATAGAACAACCACAAGAAATAGCATTAAGAAGATCCCAAAGAGAAATAAGATCTGCTATACCGAATGATTATGTGGTATATCTACAAGAGTCAGAAAATGACTTAGGAATTGATGATGAACCAGTTTCGTTTTCACAAGTCATGAATGGTGATAATGCTGATAAATGGTTAGATGCCATGAAAGATGAGCTTAAATCCATGGAGCAGAATGATGTTTGGGACCTCGTAGAATTGCCTGAAGGTTGCAAGAGAGTTGGGTGTAAATGGGTCTTTAAGACTAAGCGTGACTCTCATGGCAACCTTGAACGTTACAAGGCCAGACTTGTTGCTAAAGGTTTTACTCAGAAAGATGGCATTGATTATAAAGAAACATTTTCACCAGTTTCCAAGAAAGATTCTTTCAGAATTATCATGGCATTGATAGCTCATTATGATTTAGAGTTGCATCAAATGGATGTGAAAACTGCCTTTCTAAATGGGAACTTAGAGGAAGATGTTTATATGAATCAACCAATGGGATTCATAGAGAAAGGAAAGGAACACATGGTATGTAAACTTAAGATATCAATATATGAACTTAAACAAGCTTCCCGATAATGGTATCTTAAGTTCAATGATACTGTTGTTTCTTTTGGATTTAAGGAAAACATTGTTGACCGGTGTATATATCTGAAGATTAGTGGGAGTAAGTTTATATTTCTGATTCTGTATGTTGATGATATCTTGCTTGCAACTAATGATCTTGGTCTGTTAAGTGAGACCAATAACTTTCTCTCTAACAATTTTGAAATGAAGGATATGGGTGAGGCAAGCTATGTGATCGGAATATAAATATTCCGGAATAGATCACTTGGATTGTTGGGTTTGTCTCAAAAAGCATATATTAATAAAGTTTTAGAGAGATTTAGGATGGACAAGTGCTCAACATCTCCTGTTCCAATTCAGAAAGGAGATAAGTTTAGTCTCATGCAATGTCCAAAGAATGATTTGGAACAGAAACAGATGGAAAATATTCCTTATGCATCTGTTGTTGGGAGTCTGATGTATGCTCAGACATGCACGATACCTGATATAAGTTTTGTAGTTGGAATGCTGGGTAGATACCTGAGTAATCCAGGAATGGACCACTGGAAAGCTGCAAAGAAAGTTCTAAGATACTTGCAAGGATCGAAGGACTACATGCTTACTTATAGGAGATCTAATCACCTTGAGGTGGTTGGATATTCAGATTCAGACTTTGCTGGATGTGTGGATACAAGAAAGTCCACTTTTGGTTACGTATATCTTTTAGTCGGAGGAGCAATATCATGGAAGAGTGCGAGGTCATTGCCAAGCCGCTGAAAATTTATTGTGATAATTCTGCAGCTGTCTTCTTTTCGAAAAACGATAAGTACTCTAAGGGTGCTAAGCATATGGAAATAAAGTACTTTGCTGTTAAAGAAGAAGTTCAGAAACAAAGAGTGTCAATTGATCATATTAGCACTGAACTTATGATTGTCGACCCTTTAACAAAAGGGTTACCGCCCAAAGCATTTACTGGTCATGTTGAAAGAATGGGCATTATGTCTGCTAGCGAATGTTAAATTATGTTTTTAATTCATTAATGATGTATGTATGACACTCTAAGCTTATTAATGTATAAGTTTCTGAAATTTTTGTTTTCAAACTTATGTGTGCACATTATTGTTAGACATATTATGTATTTCCCATGAAAGTGTCATATTAGGAAGAAGACTAATATAGTAGTGCATGGAAGGAACTATGTCAAAGTAGGGATATATGACCGTCATGACTCTTATTATTTCTTGTTCTTAAATATGACTTACGATGAAACAATTGTCCTTATTTATGTGCATTATGATTGAGAATTTATTGGACCACATGAGGTTGTACTTTGTCACATGAGCCAAGTGGGAGAATGTAAGAATTAATGTCTCATGTGTGTGACAAATATTAGTGGTGGTTTAATATTTCAATGAAAGGACATATTGTTTAACATTTGAATGAATGGTTATGACTCTTGGGAAGGAGTCTTATGAATTAAAGGATGTATTGCTTGATGGAAGCAACTATAAAAGGAAGGAAATGAAACATTTCCCTATCTCTGACTAGAATGAAAGTCTCTTAATTTCCATCAAAGTTAGAAGCATAAAGTGGAAGGAAAGGGATATGAGAGTTTTCATTGTTGATTGAAGTTCAACTAAAGAAGTATTAACATTTAAGCATGGAGAAATGTTAGTGTTTCTATTCATCCTATTAGTGAAGACCATGAATTCTTAAGATCCTTATTAACGGCTCTTGTATGATAGAGTTTATAAGAAGTAGGAGAGAAGTAAGAGAGAGAAGAATTTAAATTTTCTTGTAAAGACATATTTGTCCCTAGTAATATATTTATATAGTATAACACAAAAAGGCATATTTGTCTTTTCATAATTTTTTCTTCCTCTCTCCAGTTCTCTCTCTTGTGGAGGGGAGATTTTTTTTGGTTATGGGTCCCACCAAAAAATTCTCTCTTCCCCCATTTCTCTTGCCAACATAACCAGCGAACTTCTCAAACTCTTTCACACTTCTCTCTTCCTGAGTTCTTTCTCTTCAAAAATCTACCGATCCAAACGAAGCATTAGAGCGAAAAGGACACCCACTCTACCTTCCCTCTTACATAGAGTGGATTTCGCTAGCGGATCGAATTAATTCGAGCGGAACGTTCTATATAAGAAAAAAGGTAATGTCTTTTTCACTCTAAAGATAAAGTATTCGGATCGTATTAATTTTAGATTGACTCATGAGACATTAAAGTTCACATTTTTTTTGTTTTATTTTCATGTCACTCACTAGTAACGAAATTAATTACCAAAAAAATGATGAAGGTAAACGGAAATGTTTTGGGTGACCCATGTTAGGATTCAAGTATCACCATCAAGAGATCTTCTTTCATGAAAATGGGCTAAGTGAAATACAAATGAGTTTGTTACCACATCTTAATCCAAAACATTAAGTCTATAGGTCTTTTCCATTTATATAACCTTCATTTTGTCAATCTTTTTTCATTGCAAGACCTTTTCATCTGCATCATACTCATACTTGAAGTTCTTGTTTATCAAAAAAAAAAAAAACTTGAAGTTCCCAACAACCCAGGACGATGGGTTCTAAACCGAATCAGTAGAATCGCCCCATGTGATGGGTCTGAGATTGTCGCATCCAACCTTAGCATTGTTATGTGAGATCCTCACCTCTTTTGATGAGGAACACCCTCATAACTCAGAGACACTTACATATTGCTACAGATATGACATCTTATCCCGAAAATTATACTTTGATCCTATTATTGCAGATAATAACTTGGGTGTTAAATTGCAACAAACCCCCCTCCTGTGCAGACTACGCCAACTTGGTTGTAGAAGCAAAGGAGTAAGATCTCTTGAAGCATCGTCTTGAACGAGCTTGGCCATAATACAAAGGTCGGAGTCCAGTATACTTAACGATATATTCTTGCATAAACTATTCTTTTTAACCTATCGTTCTCATTTCTTTTTGGTATGTTAAATTCTCTTGGATAAAAAGTAGAAAAACTGGTTAACTTAGCCGCCTAAAGATGTGTAATAACTCATCTGACTTCCTATGTTTACCTGTGAGATATTTCCAAAATAAATGTTTGAAATATTGCTTGACATTAATGGTTAAATAAAATTAACGGCTGTTATCTTGCATATATGGATGCAACGGTTCAGTGGTAAGTCCTTGGTTGGATGTCCATTCTGTCGTGAGTTCAATACTCACCTGATGTAATTTTGACAGTTTTAATTTATAACGTTTAAATTGGAAAAAGTGTCTCGTGAGGATTCAAACTCGAAAATGCAAGGTAGATGGACACACCCGCTAGCCACTAAGCCAACGACTATATTGTGTCATCTATTGATCGTTAATGGTATTTAACTGTTATATTTGACTGTTGGTTAAACACTTGGAGAGTTGCTTTCTTTCACCAAGTGACACTATTTGGTCTATTAATAGAACCATGTGCATGCAAAAGAGATATACGAAAATCTCAGAATTTCCCAATCCATTCTTCACTCCAAATCACCTTCTTTTCTCCCTTGTGCGCAGTGAGAGTTAAGAAGACTATTGTTTTGTAAACTGTCATTGACGATACACTTGGTTTAGGGTGTGCAAACCAAACCAAGCTTACTCCATTGTATCCTGAAGGGGATTCGCCGGTTTTACCTGTTGCATCCAATCTACGAGGAGAGATTGGTGGGGGCGAATCGAACCTAAAGCCTAGTGTTCCTACACACCTTGGAGATTGCGCATTACCATTGTTTTGTCTCTTCTTTGTTGCAGGCCAGACCCCATTTTCTAACAATCTTTAGGTTCGATTTTCGTTTTATAAAAATGGTTGCAACATTGAAGGAGATGGCATTTGATATTGTCAAAGTGGAGAAGTTCATGGTGAAAAGGTACACAATTACTTTTTATGGCTATGATATACTTGGTGTTCTAAATTCATGTATGTACTATCTTAATGGCATTCTTTTATGTTAAAATTAACATGTGGTATTAAAGCCTTAGATGCATGATTTAGAATCAACTCAAGTATGTGAATTTTGATGAACATAAATATGTTTGATTTATTATGCATGCAAGTATGTTGCTCTATTTTAATAGAATTATATAACATTTGAATGATTTTATCACGTGCATGTATTAATGGATTTGATTCATGTAAGAACCAATTATTTTTAGAGTAGGCTTTATCTTGTATTATGAGGGCATGGTTATATGGATATAAGGTTGAAAATTTTTTCTTGATTTTGTAGAAATTAGAAATGTTTTGAATGTGTTTTTGGATTGTTCTAAGTTGTTAGAATGGACATGAATGTTCATGAAGAAATGTTATAGAAAACTTAAAATAATTGGATTATTATTTTGTTTGTTTTTCTATAATGAAAATCATCTAGATTTATCCTATAACATGTTTAGACATGAATACAAAACATAGAAACAACGAAAATAAGTTTAGATTGGGATAGAATGACCAAAAAGGGGAGTGAGTTGTGTGAACCCAGTTTCCTACAAAATGGGTTTAGTTAACCCGGTTGGAAGCAGGAAGTGATACCCAAAAGTCGCATTTTATTGGAAAAATGCGTTTTGGTTGAAGTTAACTATATAAATCGGTTCATCGCTAGTACCAATCGGAACGTTGGTCTAGTGGTAGATCGCTACTCTCCTTTCTTGCGGGTTTCGAGTTCGAATCTCAGAATTAGCGGTTTTGAACATTTTCTTTTGTAAACAAAATGTTTTGAATGGAAAAAGTGCACACGGCGGGATTTGAACCCAGGAGTTCGACAAGCTTGCCGCCAGGCTAGGGACAGATAACTTGCCAGTATGTTCTTTAATATTGTATATGTATCTGGAATAATTGGTTAATTATTTTTGTTTATATCTGACATATATGATTTTAAATGATTTTGAATGCTTGTTAGTAACTGTTAAGGAAATGAATATTCTCAATTACCCATTAGTTTTGATGATTATATATGTTATTATATAGTGTGGGTAAATTGAAATTGTTTGTCATATGACATTTATTAAATGCTTTTAGGAGTTATAAGAATATGAGAATTTTATAACCTTAGTTAGTTTGAGCCTACTGAAATAGTTGTCCAAACAACTGCATCTTATTCTCCATAACAAATTAATATTAGTTGAAGATGAAAATAGGATATTAAAAGAAATGATAAAAATCATGGTATCCTATTATGGTCTATCAAAATGATATTGGGGAGAAGCCATGTTGAAGGCTTGTTAGTTAGTTATAGTTCCAAACAAAATGAACATGATAACCCAACATGAGCTCTTGAATTATAGAAAGCCAAATCTCAACTATTTCATAGTCTGTGGTTGTAGGGCAATAATAGAAGTTCTTGAACCAAAATAAAGAAATTAAGTGAAAGGTGAATTGAATGTGTGTTCCTGGGCTATGCTAAAAATAGCAAAGCATATAGATTCATGGTTATTGAATCTAATGACTCATATCCTATAAATACAGTAATTGAGTCTAGGATACAATCTTTCAAAAGATAGGTTTAACTCAATTCCAAGTCACGGTGATAATGTTCATAGGAATGAACATAATCCGTAAATCAATGTATCTAATAAAGATACTTTGGAAGGTTCAGAACTTAGAAGAATTCAGAGACCTAGAAAAGAGAAAACGTACAGACCAAACTTTTTCATGTTCCTTGTTGAAGGAACAAGAGAGTCCATAGATAGTTATGAGCCAATCTATTAGAATATAGAAAGTGATCCAAAAATATTTTAAGAGGCATTAAAGTCTCAAGAAGTCACTTTCTGGAAGGGAGTTATACTAGAAGAAATGGACTCAATAAATGGGGAATAAATTTTGGAAATTAGTAGACCTCCCACCTGGTTCCACAACAATAGGTTGTAAATGGATTTTCAAAAGGAAAATAAAGATAGATGGAACCATAGATAATTAAGTTTAAGGCAAGACTAGTTTCTAAGGGATTTACACAAAAGGAGGGTATTGACTATTTTCATACATATGCACCTATGGCAAGAATTGCTTCAATTAGAGTGCTATTAGAACTGGGATCCATCTATAAGTTTGTCATCCATCAATTGGATGTGAAAATACCATTCCTAAATGGGGAATTAGATGAAGAGGTGTGTATGACACAACCTGAGGGGTTTGTGGTGAATAGTCTAGAAAAGAAAGTGTGTAAATTGAAAAAGTCATAGTATGGACTAGAAAAGGCTCCTAAGAAATGACATCAAAAGTTTGATCAAGTTGTGCTAGATAGTGAATATTAAATGAATGAATCCGGCAAGTGTGTTTATAGTAAATTCCATAATGGAAAAGGTGTCATGATTTGTTTTTGTTGATGATATATATGTTGAATTTTAGTACTGATCTAGATGAGGTAGAAGAAACTAAGAGTCTAGAAATTTTGGCATGAAAGACTTAGGGGTAGCTGATGTGATTCTAGGAAGTAGAATAACAAGAAATTGTGAGAACATAGGTTTAACCCAATCTCACCATTTAGAAAAGGTATTAAAGAAATTTAATCACCTTGATTGTAAACCTATCACTAATCCCTAAGATCATAGCATTAATTTAGTACCAAATAAAGATAATCTAGTAGCACAACCTGAATACTCAAAAGTAATTGGATGTCTAATGTATGTCATGACATGTATCCGGTCAAACATTGCATATGTTATAGGAGACTAAGTAGGTATACAAGTAATCCAAGAAAAGACCATTGGCATGTTGTCCAAGAGTATTGAAATACTTGTGGGGAACAAGAACTATAGTTTAAACTATAATAGGTGTCCTTCGGTATTAGAAGGTTATACGGATGCCAGTTGGGTGACTTATACAAGAAGATCATGCTTTAACAAGCAGTTGAGTTTTGACAATTAGTAGGGGTGCTATTTCTTGGGGTTTCAAGAAATAAGTCGGCATTGCCGGTTTCACCATGACTGTAGAATTCATAGCATTGGCAGCATTTAACATTGAGATTAAATGGCTTAGAAATATGTTTTATGAGATACCAATTTTAATGACGTCAGTATCCATACAATGGGATAGTCAGTCAACACTATCAACGACATATAGCCAAGTTTATAATGGAAAGTCCAGAAATAGTGGACTAAGACATAGTTATGTCAAGGAACTAATTGCAAATGGAGTAATATCTAGGGTCTTTATAAGACGGAAAGAAATCTTGCATCCTTTGACGAAAGGACTGACAAGTGATATGATGTGGAAAAACATCATTAGGGATGGGAATCAAGTCCATATCTACATGATCACCAATGGTGGAAACCCAACTTACACTTGAGTAGCATCAAGTCTTGAGTTTAATGTGGCCAAAGTACACTATGAGAGTGATTGCAAGTACTTGACGAATTAATACATCCTAAGGTTTAAAAGTACTTGGATACCATAAGGACAAAAGGAAAAGGGTGAGCTTTTGCTCTTAATGGACCTATAGCATATGTGTGCTGAGGTGCCCAACCTATGGGGGTGCTTTTGGTAAAATCCACATATATGAGAGTGAAGTGGAGCCGCTTCTTAGAGTTGGGCTTGACTCTGTAAGCTCTCATGCAAATGATACGACACAAGGCCTTACCAAATGTGTCACACTACCACGTCGTTCAATGGTACCGAGATTTCATGTGTAAGTCATGCACGTTTGTTCTAATGAATATTTGGTTCAAAGCTTCTCTACTATTTTATTCGGGGATGAGTGAAACCCATGGCTTACTAAGCAAAGGTTCAAATCCCCAAGATACCTTTGTCTGAAAGCATGTGATTTCCGGAATAATGGGATTCGGATTTATTTTGAAAATGGTGGGGGATTGTGAGATATTTCCAAAATAAATGTTTGAAATATTGCTTGGCATTAATGGTTAAATAAAATTAACGGCTGCTACCTTGCATACATGGATACAACGGTTCAGTGGTAAGTCCTTGGTTGGATGTCCATTCTGTCATGGTAGATGGACACAACCACTAGCCACTAAGCCAACGGCTATATTGTGTCATCTATTGATCGTTAATGGTATTTAACTGTTATATTTGACTGTTGGTTAAACACTTGGAGAGTTGCTTTCTTTCACCAAGTGACATGAGTTGGTCTATAAATAGAACCATCTGCATGCAGAAGAGATATACGAAAATCTCAGAATTTCCCAAACCATTCTTCACTCCAAATCACCTTCTTTTCTCCCTTGTGCGCAGAGAGAGTTAAGAAGACTATTATTCTGTAAATTGTCATTGACGATACGCTTGGTTTAGGGTGTGCAAACCAAACAAAGGTTACTCCATTTTATCCTGAAGGGGATTCGCCGGTTTTACCTGTTGCATCCAATCTACGATGAGAGATTGGTGGGGGCGAATCGAACCTAAAGCCTAGTGTTCCTACACTCCTTGGAGATTGCACATTACCATTGTTTTGTTTCTTCTTTGTTGCAGGCCAGAACCCATTTTCTAACATTCCCTGCAACTGTAATCGTCATAGTATTTGTATCATGTGACTCTAGGATTGTAGTCACGATATGGTCATATACTATCGACATGGTGCGAAGAATTTTTTTCAAACACCTTGTTGATGAAGTAAGTAATACAAGAAAAATATTATTCAACACTTTTTGAGTTTGACATCTCATATCTTTCATATCCTCCTTGTAAGGATAAAATTTGCATTTCTATACCTTCTTTAAACCTTTGTATGATAGCTTCAAAAAATCTCAGCTTCTTTTGTTGTTTTGGCATTTGCTATTTTGCCAAAAATTGAATAATCAACACCTTGATGAATTTTTACTATGCCAGTTGGTGTTTTCTTTGGACGATTTCATTCGCTCCTTCATGAATATTTGGTTCGTTAAGACTCTAAATATGAGACTTTAGGTAAGTTGACATCAAAATCTTCTAATAATTATAATCAAATTTCTTATCTAATTTAGAATCCAACCAAACAATATTGTAATTGTTTGTTATATCTCACTTTTAAATAACATGGACTCAAGACAAAAAAGAAAACCATAAATATGACAACACTTTTATTAGTCACAAATACTATAAAACAGTAAAAACACTGAATGAGTAATGCATAAGAGCTTTTAAGAAATACCCATAAGTATCTCCCAGTAGCTTGTGAAAATTAGCCCAAAACTACTTATAGGATGACATAAGTTTTTTTTATAAACTCTGCCAAACACAACGCATAAGAACTTATGACATAAGATAAACTCTTGAATAAGCTTTTACAAACAACACCTACACAAGTAGGGAGGAAATGTCAACGTTGACAGCAAATATCGACTATTTCTTCTGCAAATTATGGGCAACAGTAAAGCAATGTTGCAAGCTATCAGAGATGAGTTCTACAGCAAAAAAATGGATGGGCGTCCACAAATTTTTACAGCTTGATTTACCAATGTAAATTAAAGACAATTTTGATTTCTTAAAATCATTTCTGAAATGCAAAATTCTTTGATTTCCTCCATTTTCTGGATCGCACACGCACAGCATATAATCTCAAAGTTGGTCAGCGAATACCAATAATTTTGAGAGCTAACAACTAATTTTGAAGACAACAGAATTGTTGGAGAACTAGCACACTAAAAAAAATTGCGTTTTCTTCGCACATTATGTGCACAATGGTTTAACCAAGTGGTGCCAATCAGATGTCATATCTAGTATACATCAATCGGTAACTGAATTATACAGTTTTTAATTCGAATATTTGCCCTTAATATCTGTATTACAAGATGGACGGGCTAGGGTGGTGCCTGCGGGGATTTCACCTGGTAATAGTATTGAGATGCATTGCTAACAGGTGCGCTGGATGAAGTAAAACAGAGACTCTGGGGAATTGGGTTCATAGATTTTGTTGGAAAGATAGCAGTCGATGGAAAGGTAGCTGAAATTGAGAATCCTGATGATGCTGCAGTAGAGAACGGTGGTACTGGGGTAGCAGTGACCTGACCATGCGTTTGCCACGCCCAGTTGGGAAGTCCTTGTGAAGGATGTGTGCCGATTCTCTCTGCTCTTTCCTGCCAAATATTTCAACAATATTTGTGTTACATCAACCATAATCTCATCCACGCAGGATACAAAATTGAAAAACAATGTTATTAGAATTCAATCGTAAATTGAGAATGAAAAAGAGTGATTGATGCATAATGTTAAGTGCCATATATATACACCACGGCATGAATACAGGTTAGCAACTGACTTGACAGGATAGTAACTAATTAACCATAACCGACCTAACTAATCCACTAGTTACAAGTTAATGAAAAGAGTTTATAAATGTAGAATGGAACCTTCAGTGGATATATTACCCCAATACACTGATTGGCTTTATCATCGAATTCCTAGTCTTGATCATATTCCATATTCATCGCACTTATAAATGGCTATTACATTGAATTTATCTATGGATTTGCCCATATAATTATAGAAGCACGTAAATGGATGGTTAGTTATTTTGGACCACATCTGATTGCTATGGACTCCACTTATATTTTCACTTGTCGGTAGCAACATCCATTTGAATAACCTACTTATGGACTCGCCACTTCAAGTAATGAATTTTGTACGTATTTAGAAACAACTCATGTTGTCAATTGAGCAAGACAGAGAACATCTAATATGTACAACAA
The DNA here is from genome assembly GCA_030762895.1 of Sophora flavescens. Classification (NCBI taxonomy): domain Eukaryota; kingdom Viridiplantae; phylum Streptophyta; class Magnoliopsida; order Fabales; family Fabaceae; genus Sophora; species Sophora flavescens. The sequence continues at coordinate 171,079,535 of CM061066.1, forward strand.
AGTAAAGGCAAATTCCCTTAACTTTCCCAATAACATAGGTAGCACCAAAAGTAGATGATTAGTATGTAAAGAGGATCGGATTCCCCGAACATAAAACTCTACTTCCATTATTAGTATCAAAATCAAAAGTCAAGCATTCCTCCTCGTAAGACGCTAACAAGGAAATAATAGCAAATATTTAAAACGCACTCAATAAAAAAGTAAGCAATACACTGCACTTGCAAACTAGAACAGAAAATAGACTCACCTCATTGGGAAAGAAACTGGAATATGTGGCATTCCATACAGAAGGACGCTCTTCAGTAACAACCAGCCTTTTCAAAGATGGATCACCAATAACTGAATTAATATTAGTCTCCATCTGCAAATAAAGAGGGCCCACCCTATTATAACCACTAATTACGACATGAATGTGAGGAAGTTACAAAACAATACCAGAAGCCAAATGTTTCAGAAAGATAAAGAACATCAAAGAAAAGTAGGTGGTAATTAGCTGTGGGTGAACCTACAAAGGCCAAAAGAACCCCCCTCCTATTAAAAAATCTGCTCAGCAGCTATCATGTTCTATGAAGAGTGTTATGGAACTGGCTTGAGTGCATAAGGGCTGATAATAATTGAAATAAATCTTTGATCCTCATAAGTTGCAAGAAACCTTAAAGTAAATGAAGTTATAAAGTTCCACCGTATATACCCTTGAATTTCTTCCGGGATGCATGTTGTAAGGAACGGGATGGAACTGAAGATGCCCCTTGTTTTCTTTGGGTCCATGTCCTGGGGTCGCTATGCCCAATTTGAGGTCAAGATTGTGACTGCCACCTGTGTTAAAGATAGATACATACCCCGTTTCACATAGAACATTTTTTAAATACCGAGAATCACTTGGAAATCAAAAATATCAGTAGAAGATCTTGCTATGAAGAACTACCTTCATTAATGGCTTCAGGTTTCATGTCGCCTTCATATGTACTTGCCTCAAAGTTAGTCACTGCCTCCCTTCCGTTGCACTTGATAGCTGCCTTGTCATAAGCCCTGATTTCCAGAAAATCAAAAGGGAGACATATGTTGGTTTGAACCCTAATGAGCTTTGATAATTCAGGGTAATAAATTCAGTGCAGGTAGAATGTAATTCATGTATCATTAGGACCTTGCAGCTTCTACTTCGCTGTCGAATAGCCCAAGATATATATACCTGCACGAAAGCATTGCAATCTCTATAACAAAAACACCTTTGCCAATCGTTTCTTTGAAACAGGCATTTTAGCACGTTTCTCCAAGAAAAAGCCTAAAGACCCATTGAGAACTAAGCTGAAACCAATTCGCTTTGCAGGCCAATAGGTACTTGAATTCGTACTATTCTACTCTCATCTAATCCTATAATCAAACTAGAGAGACTTCTACTTCAGTTTTAGTTTACATAAAAGTAGGTCCTCACTTTTTGCCAAGGAGTTGTCCCATTCGAGCTTCCCAACGGCCACACTTGTGAAGGGTCACCCCTCTGTATTTTGAACTCCCCCTTGAGAAACCAGTACTTTGGCGACGGAGTATGTGCACAAATTCCTCCTTGGAGAGATTCTTCATCTGTCCATCATTAAGAAAACGGTGAAAAACCAATCACATGCTCCAGCTAGATTCATATTCACCAAAAGCTTATTAATTTTCCAACCTGTTTAAGATCCTCCTCATAATCAATGAGATTGAAATTGATGTCAGCATCAACCCCCCTGAACTTGATAGCAGCTCGATCATAAGCTCTAAAGTTTTAAAATTCCAAGTCAATTGAGGACAACAATCAAATCCATATCTCAAAAACTATAACAAGGAAATTTATTTTAAACATGTCCAAAAGTTTTACCTAGCAGCGGCATGAGCGGTATCAAATCCACCTACAAGCCCCAACACCAATTTCATAAAATAAAATAAAAAACGCTATAAATAGCAAAGAAACAGAATATAACAAACTTTAAATATAAAGAAATATAAATCCATACCCAAATAGACTTGTTTCCCGCAATCCCTACACCAAAAAATTACAAATACAAAACAAAAAAGGAAACAAAAAAAGTCAGATGTAATTCAAACAGGTATAACCAAATTCAAATTTCACAACAAATTATAATTAATAATTCCTTCCAGTAATCTCAAATCAATCATAGAAAATAATAAAAATATAATACAGAACTAGTTATTATTTTTAAGAAGCAATTATAAGCCCTAAAAATAGGGAAAATATACAATCGACGCTATAAACTGAAAATGAAAATGGATAACAAACAAAACATGTTGTGAATGAACGATGTGAAGTATGAATTGTGCAAACCAGATATGCGATTCCCATCGACCAGTCCTCCTGTAGAAGGTGACTCCTCTGTACTGCGAGCTCCGAGATCTTGGACCTCTTCTACTCTTCTTCACTTGCTGTTGTTGTTGTGGTTGTTGAGGCAATTGTTTCTGAACCTGAACCATCTTCATCATCTCAAGGTTTTCGCCTTGAAGATGATTCAACGAGAGATCCACGCAGTTATTCACCGCCGGAAACGACGACGTTGAAGGCTGTTGCCCCTTCCAGTTCCCTGCGCTCATCGGGAACAGCTCCTTCGTCGTCGCCGTGACGACGTCGTTCCTGCCTTTCACCTTCAGGATACCGAAGTCGAAGGTGAACACGTCGCCGCCGCTGCCGCTGCCGCTGCCGCCGCCGGCGCGCGTGGAGCTCGAGTCGTCATCGACTCCTCCTCCGTTGACGGAACCGTCCGCATTCACGATTGAGGAATTCGATGTTCCCGAAGAAGCTTCTGGAAACTTGTCAAACAGCACGAGCGAGTCATCGTTCTGAGTTGAATCGGCATTCAGATTAAAATCCAACATAGCGGTTAATCTTCAAGCTAAAATCGAACTCTGATTTTTATTTTATTATCTTTTTGTAATAGTTCTTCACTTTATGCTAAAATATTCAACTAATTTTGCTATTACGTCGCCGGAGAGATTTGATTCCGACGGCGAATATTGATCCGATCGAATACAACAATCAGAAAACACATGTAATGTAAGCAAAACGGTTGAAGATGCGATATCGGAAGGTGTATAAAGTTATGGAGAGAGAGAAGGACTGGAAGAGAAAGAGAAAAGAAATTGAAGCTTGTTAAGTAACTGTGAATCCGCCGGAGAAGTTTTCCGGCGATCGGAAAAGGATGAGGGAGGAGAAGAAAACTCGGAGAAAGAGGTGAGAGAAGGTAGTTATGGCAGTTGCATTTTTTCAACTCGTCGGTGATGAGTTTAGAACCGGAGAGAGTGAAAACATTGGCGATTATCGGATTCCATGCAACCGGAGAGAAATATAGAAAGAGAGGATGGGACGGGTGAAAGGAACACCTTCAGAGTTAAGACCCATCTTAATATATACATTTTCTCTCTCATGGTTGCGACTGGTTCGTTCGGTCACCGGTCACGGGGATTCCCAATTGGAAGGAGATTTTTTGTTTAATTTATTAATTTTATTGATACCAGTAGCAAGACAAGTACTCTCGTGTCTGTCTGATCGCATTTCTAATGTTTTTACTCATCTTTATCGTATATATTTATCCATCTTTATAATGTGATGTAATAACGTAAACACACATTATATACATCACTGCGTTAATAATATCGTGGCACAAATGAATGTAAAAATAAATAAGATACATATTCTAATAAAAAACAAATCCAAGGTACCAAATATAATTTAGTAAGCGACTATTATTTGACATCGACATCTCAACATTTAGATTTATAAGGAGATTAAGTATGGATTGATTTTCAGTAGCTTTTTACATTTCCCTGCATTACAAACAAAATAAATTTATAATATTAATTTTTGTTAGATAAAAAGTAACAAAGCATATAAAAATTTAAAAAGAAAATATAATTTACTTCTAATAGTCGTTTCCCTTGTCACAATTCTCAAAAAATCTTCATTCTCTTTATCATCTAAAAAATACAAGACTGAAATTTGGAACATTCATTATCATAATCATTCATAACAAATATAATATATTATCAAAAGAATATATTACATCCTTAAGTAAGACCATTTTTTGTTTCAAATGTATTGAGCTATCATGACTTCTTTTGCTTGGTAATGTAGCTTCAAGTTTCCTCATAATGTAAAAAAAAAGATAGTATTTTAATAAATTGTGGAAATAATAAAACTTATTATATAGTAAGTATGTATATTATCATATCGAATACAATACATAATACATTACCTTTCTAACCTTTGAGCCCACAATTCTCTTTTTACCATGTTCCATAGCTGAGTCTTATCTGCTGTTACTGTGGAACTCCATCCAAAAGAGTATATCTTTAGATGATGTACCTGATTATCAAAAGATTAGAATATCGGTTTTTTGTACAACGACATAATATGAAGTATTCTAATATAATTTTATAATGTTTAGGTTTATTTTTGCAATCCAAAAGGATTTACCTTTTGTTATTGATTTTTTAGATCATACAAATACAAATTCGCTACCACTGTCATTGTCGGGACGTAGCACACTATTCACCTCCACCGAACCCACAAAATCAAAAGATCCCAACTCACCTAAGATTGCCGCTAACCGCCATACACCGCCGCACATCAAATACGCAGATTCAGCTAGGGAGGCAGACGTCCACCTCTGCATCAAAACACCTACATACCCACCACGACATAGACACTTCTCACCGCGGATCGTCTTTCATCAGATAATCACCGGAACCCATAACGATTTCTATTACACAAACACACTATTGTTCTTCATTTATTTTGGTGTAAGACTACTGGGTTTTGTTCATCGCACTCATTAACCCTTATCTACTTTACTTTCTTTGAATTTTTTGTATTAATTTTTTTTATACAATGTACTCACTATGTTGGCCCATCTTAACACCTAATTACTAAACCATCAAATAGACAACTTGGTAAAAATTTAAAAAAAAAATACAATTTTTAAACATATTTGTGCAAAATGCTTTGCGCATAAGGGGGCACGTATATGCCTTACTTTCCTTTGATGCTCCATGTATATGCCTTGGTTATTCTTATTTTTTTATTTTTTAATATATACCTATGCACCTATATGCCTTCTATTCTTTCTGATGTAGATACAGTGTCTTTCCTCACTTCTTGATTTTAATTATTATTTTTTTGACAACACTTCGTGATTATTATTTGCATGTGGTAACCCCTTAATTTTGCGGGCATGCGTCCAATGAAATAAATAATATAATTATCTTTAATTCATTTAAAGATGTACTTAATCTAATTTTTTTCCCCATGGCATGAAATTGAGTAAATCCAAAGTTTAAGTAACCAAACTGTAAGCCTAAATTGTAGCAATAAAAATATTACACTTATAACTTTTTTTTTTCCAAAAGGAGGTACACTTAAAAGTTAAAATCATTAATAAGATCATAAAACAGTTAAACTAATATTAATCCAGAATTTAATTTACCAAATTGTAAGCCAACCCCTCTTGTCTCATTTTTTATCTACTTTTAATTTTTTTAAACATCATACGTAAGTTTTATGGTACTAAAATTATATGAAAATTGAAAACCTAAAGTCATTTTCTTTCAAATTTAGTTAATTAACACAAACAAACATGTGAGACAATTTAAAATCAATTGACTAAGTCACTTCATTGTCTCTTCAATTTTCGAGCACCTATATCATTAAGGACAAAACTTAGGTGCAGTTCCTTATGTGCAGTTTTTACTGTTCTCCAATCACAATTCAACACATGGATTAATGAACCAATAGAAAACATAGGGACATTTTAAATTTGAATTTAAATGAAAATTTTGATCTATGTGACAAGTTATAATTGGGGAACATCAAAAACAGCACCTGTTTAACTGCACTCAAGTTTTTTCCTATCATTAATTGGTCTAACTCATTTTTAAGTCAATAGATCAATCATTTACAACATCAAGATGTTTCCTCAATCACTTGGCCGAATTCCAATCATTGACAAAGTTCAATAACACACATGCATAATGCTTAACCAACTCATTAGATTAACATTATCACCAACAAAAAATTAGATCAGAATATCATGCATGCACATTGGCCTCCTTCGTCATAACTCGGTCCAAACCAAGATCAACAAAATTCAACATCCAAAATCTCATTCACATCAATTAATTTGGTGTCAAAGAAGTCAAAATATTAATCCAAAAATCAGATCACGAAAGTAAATTCTCAACTCTAAACTCGCAGCCATGACAGCGAAAAGAATAAAATTTTGATTAAAATCAAAATTTTACCTAAAACAAAATAAAACTTTCCAACTGAAAATTAGCGAAACAAACAAATACAGTTTCTTAAGGAAGGAGAAAAGGGGGTACCTTATTTGTTTGTGTGCTTGTAATGGAGAGAAACGATAGGAGTCATATGTGGAAGGATGGTGGCGCACCGGCGACGATGAAGGAACAATGGTGGTGGCTGATTTGGTGAATAAAGTGAAGAAGAAGAGAGGAGCCGAGGGGACAGTGGAGTGAAGAAACCAGAAACAAAAGGATTTGTGAACACTCAGATGTTTAGGTTTATTTTTCCAATCCAAATGGATTTATTAATGGCTAGCCGTCCACGAATGTACCACGTTACTCACGGCGAGGTGGATTAAAAATAGATAATGGATAATTATAAAGCAACATAATAAGCCATAACATACTCATCCCATAAAAATAGAAAAGGAAATAGAGATTTATGAATAAAGAAATGATGGGAAATAATGGCGATGGAGCGTTAAATAAAGTGTAATGGTGGCTATTACGTAGGTAGGCTGGTGTCACACAATGTCCCGAACTTAGATGCTGGTGGGATATTTGTTATTCCATTCATGGAAGATGGAGGAAACATCAAATATAAAGATAACTATTTAGTTGGGTGTAGACAATAAATACCAAAAACCAAAGTACTTCATTCCAACCCAAAGCATAAAAACAAAGTTGCAATTAGCAAAGAAGCAACATCATCCCATTTTTCAATTCATTTATATAATTTTATTTTTAATTTATTATATTATAGTTTAGTTTTTGCAGCCCCTATCTTCAATAACCCTCCATTCTCTTTTTTTATTCCAATCTCTTTGACCCATTGTTACTTGCTCAGTTACTATCTACACAGAGTAGCAAAACGCAAAAACAATGAAAGAAATTTGGAAACTCCATGCATCCTCCCTCTATAAAAATCTTTCTGCGGAGACAAATTGGCAACCAAAATTGTACACATGTGGCAGTAAAAATTTGAAATATATGTATTATACTGTACTGAACTAAACCAAAAGAGTTCCTATAAGCCTAAAGAGTATTCCAATCTTTGAATCTATTAGACAATAATCAATTAATCATTTACAGGTGTTGATTGATGAAGATTAAATACTTGCCGCATGCCATTAATAGTCAGATGAACCATTTCCCTAAGAAAAAAGTTGTGTAGCCAGCATTTATTGTATAAAATTTGTAAAGAAAGTAGAGGATCCTCCGGCCTTGCCCCATATGAAATCCAATGTGAAGTCACATCTGCCAAGCTTCTCATTTCATAATCATTTCCCCATGTTGCTATCTGTATTATGACCAAAAAGGCTCACATTATATTAGGTACATGCCAAATAACTTTACATTTCACAATCTTAAATAAATAAATGCAACACAAATCTCACACATTTTACTCCCTGTTTTCATCTCAGAAGTCAGGGAAAAAAAATTATGGGTTACCCTAACAGCATCAGTTCCCTTATCCATAAGATTAATCTTTGTCAAGACTCCAAATGTCATTTCCCCTGAAAACAAATGTCCTTCCCTTGAAAAGTTGAAATCAAATAACATATAATTAGAACACCAACATACCATTTGCTTCGAGCTGTTCAAGTCAATCAAATTGTTCAATTGTTAGAATCTTTGTGAGATTTTTGTATAAACTGATTATTGGGAAACAATGAAAATCTTCATCAAATGGCATAAACGAAAAGTATTTGAAGCCTACGTAAAATAAAAGAATTACTAGTGGGATCCACATCACGGGAGAGATGCAGAATCCTAGAAGGGAAGGAAAAAAAAATAGAGAAACAGGGGATGTATTGTAAAATAACCAACGCAGATCAGGGAGATTATAGAGATCATTTGTACCCTTCGAATCCATCTCCTTACTCGTGCTTCTACAACACGATTCAAACCAATATCACCACATTTCAGCTTCATAAATTCTCAAATTGATTATAAGGTTTCAACCTCAAGAACTTGCAGACTTAAGGCGTCAATCATCACATATCAGCATCAACTCAACTTCTAATGAAGCAGATAAGCAATAACAAAGTCACATGAATAGAAAGATTTAACTAAATATCAAGCATAAATTCTTATATGATAATCCCAAGCCTAATAGTATACAGTTTGAACTCTTCATCTTATTATGTCTCTCCAATTTTATCTGTATTGCACCACGTCTCCACATGATTAAAAGATTTTATTCACAATCTGATATAGTGATGCACTTAATTACTGAAGGTATTCCTGACCGAATTATGTTCATGATGAGGTATATATTTCATCTTGGTTAAAGTTTTTTTAGAGTTGTGCATACCTAACATAGCTTCTGTGTCTCTCTAATACAATCATTGAACCTCAATAAAAGTATTATAACATCTTTTAAATCTTTTAAATTAAATGGGAGAATAGCACAACTTGTTCTCATTCCTTCTTTCACATTTGCATATTCTTTCCACATGCCTCATGTTGCCACACTTCCTCCACTTAACATGTGGCCTCCACCAACATTTCATTTGGGGGTGATTTGTTTTCTTACAGTGCGGACAGGGTGGAAAATCTCTATCTTGTCAAGAATTTGACAATAAAACAGGGAAAACCATAAACCAATGTCAATTGGTAGGAAGAAGCAGATTACCTTCATTGCTCCCCTACTACACACACTTGACAAACAAATAAAAATGCAATATCATTGGCATGCCTCTGCCTCCCTTTTTTGCTCCAATCCTTCTACGCTCGTTTGAGGGTACTTCTTTGGTGCCTCTCTTTTTCTGCGTCCAAAAGAGGGGGGGAAATAAAGAAAAGAAACACATGTAATACCCTCGTATGATCAAATGTTACTTCCCTAATCCTGTTCTGATTTTATCGAATCAAAGCATGTGTTATTCTTCTACAATTCTACTTTTACATTGGAGGACTGCGAGGAGGTGTGTTGTGATTTGGGAATGATGCTAGGATTTACGCAGAGAAAGGGGAAGTTCGTCTTATCAATAATCATTAAATCATTAAATTAACATTTAGCACCCCAAATAAAAGGAAACGGGTAATGTGTTACATCCTTTTAAATAAAAAGTCAAAATGACAAATGCATATAAATAAAATATTAAATTATAAATTTTAAATGTTCAGTTGATTTAGAGTAGAAGAAATACCTTTTATGAATCATTGTGAGTGCAGAATCATAACATTTCCCTGGGTCCAGACAAAGTCATGTCAGATAATGTTATTAAAGGCTATGGAAGATAAGAAAAAGGACCCAAGTCCATGAATATATGTCAATTGAACATAGTTCCACTTAACAAATGAATAATCTGGAAGCAACAATTTGTCACTCGCAAAAACTTCGCAAATTAATAACAGTGCAAACACTTACCTTAACAATAAAATCATAACAAAAAAAATGAAGAAGAAATTATTGGTGCAAAATCACGAATAAATGTATAATTGAAATTCCTTTAAATCCTTTTTTGCCTTACCTCTGGTGCCCTTTTCCCGTTTCTTCTTTTACTCCTTGACTTCGAGTTCCTTCTCCTTCTTCTCTTCCTTCCATCTCTTAATGGATTTTTGTTACTCCTCCGAGGCCTTCAGTTCTTCTCATTCGTAGCGCACGACAGCAACATTATCTCCTTCTCAGCGGTCTCACTCGCGAGATGATCGATTTTTCGGGAGATGAAATCGAAGACTGTCTCCACGAAGGCAACGCAAAAGCATAAATTTGGGGAGAATAGAGAAAAGAGAAAGGGGAGCAGTTATGGGAGGGTGGGGATCGGTGGAACTATTTGGGGGTTTATTTTTACCTTTTTGTTTCTTAAAATAATTTGAATGAATCTAAAAAACATTATTGTTCTCCAAATCCTGACGGATGGAAACCCCAAAAGTGTGATTTTTCAACCAAATTTTTGGAAATTTTTGAACTTTGCCTTTATAGATTAGTATAGATATAGATATTATATATAGTTGTGAGGGGTATTTTTGTAATATAAAAAAATTGACACAAAAAAACTGTGTTTTTTAAACTTTACCATTATCTTTTAGTATAGATTACTCTTTGTGGCATAGTCGAATACGAGTTGTGTGGTCTTATGCGGTATCAACTATCAAGTAGTTCAATGGGGACATGGAGTATATACATAATTGATAAACCTTTCTGCTAATAAGTTTTGAACTTTTGTTCATCAAGGATGCAAAATTCACAACAAATAAATTGGAAATTATTGACATTTTATGATTTAGTCAAATTATTGATGAGTTTTTTCATAGCAATGTACCTAATGAAATTTCAGTTATTTTTTTTAGGCAAATTTTCAGTTATTTGTTGAACCATGAAAGTAACTACTATAGTAGAATCATTACATATTATCCACCAAAAAAAAAAAACATTACATATTGATATTAGATATATGAAATTATTTAGGGTCGTGTGTGCCTCAAGGCAATTAAGGCACTTGTCTTAAGCCGCACGTTCACGGTTCACTTAGTTATTAACCCTTTGTAATTTTATATATTATATAAATACCCAAAATACAACATATAATAAATACATAAAACATAACAAAACCCAATAATAACAACATATATGTGGGAAATATTTTATTTAAGAATCATGTGGCAACATGGCTTTCTAACCCAAGCTGACAGTAAGTGCTATAATTATATGACTCAACAGTCTTGACATGTTCATTTTACAGTGAGCGAGAGTGAAATTTCGAAAAAGTAAAAATTTTCGAAAAAGTAAAAATTAATTGGAATTGAAACTGTTGAAAACGTTCAAGACTGGGTTTCAAACCTCGAAATTCAATTTTGAAATCCATATAAATGACACTTAGTTTTCAATAAGGTAAATGTTAAAGAGTATTCTAAGGATACTAAATAAGAAATTAAAAAAAAATTGTATTGAAAATTATGTATTTATTATATTGTTAAGTGTTATATTTAGTTTTTTTAAAATAGACTTACTATTTTTTAATTTTTTATCCAATACTCTAGCAAATATCCTTTAAATAAAACTTATATTTTATTAACTAGATTTTTCATTGGGTGCCATCAACACGGATTAAGAAATATAAAAAAATTATAGAAAAATAAATAAATCTCTCAAGATAATAAATACATTTTTTACAGAAGAGATAATAAATACATTATTTATTAATGAAAATTTTCTTTTTTTTTTAATTCCTAAAGAGTGGCAGAGCATTAAAAAACATTTTTTAATTCCATTACTAATACCTAATGTCAGTGATGTGAATGTACAACAAATTGCTACTGTTTCTATTTTCCTTCAAAAAAAAATTTTGCTAAAGTTTGTTGAAAAAAAAAATGCTACAGTCACCGCCTCAAATCAAAATGATAACCTCAGATGAACTCCGTATCTTTTGTAATCAATTGACAGTGGAGATATGTTTTTTTGGTAGATAATTGACAGTGGAGACATGTTACTCTCATATAAATTCTCTTCACACAATTAACATAATATTAGTTAGAAGAATTACTACTCAACTAGTGTAGTTTATCCGTACAACATATGGGTAATTTTTTTTAAAAAAATAAATTACTACAATATTTAATTTAAATCATGTTGTAATTATTATTTTTATTTTAAAATATAATTACATTATATTTTATTGATTGAAATAAAATATTTAGATTTTTTATGCTTTTTTTTTCGACTAAAAAGGTATTCATTCATTTAAACGGATAAAATACATCGAAAACAACACAAATCCAACATCACTAAAAATAAAAAATGATGAATCTGCGAACAAACTCATAACACCCAGGTTAATGGCATAACACAGCAAAATCAAAATGCCTACAAAAGTGACAAAATCAAAGTCACCGGAATATCCATGTCTCCAAATTTATAACATTGACGCCCAATTCTTGATCAAATCTATGATGAATCGAAGCAGATCTACCAATATGAACCAAACGAGCACCGCACCAAGACGGAAAACCAAACAACGCCCTCATCAAGACGACGAACAACAATACCGCCGCACACAGATGACGAAAAACATGAAAAACACGGGAAAAAAAACAGATCTATGTGAAAAAACCACTATTTAGATAAAAGGGAAAAAACGAGGTAAATGGGTGATTTCAGGCCAAAAATGGCCCAAAACCACCCCTTCTAGTAGTGGCACACGCGGCTATGTGTGTAGAGAGAAGGGAGAGAGTTTGAAGTTAGAGAGAGAATGGTTTTTTCATGCTATAATTATATTATACTATTGATAATATAAATAGCAAGTGGTTTTAAATCTGTACCTAGCATCAAAATCAAGACATACATGGCTTCATGCCCCAAACTTCTCGAAGAACATGGTAGATTTGCTACCGTTCGTGGCTAAAGACATTTAAAAACCAAAAAAAAAAATATAAACTTTAAAAGTCAATAATAAAATAATATAAAAACCAAATCAATTAAAATTGGTTCGATTCAAATCTGAAATATTAATTGATATATATATATATATATAATATTAAAACAATTAACTATTAAACTATATATAAATATAGGAATATTATATATATATATAATATATATATATAGTAATTGGTTCGTTTCCAAAACCCTTGAACCTGATAATTGAACCAATGACCATCGGATTTGGTTCGGTTCGGATCGTAACACAAAAACATATGAACCAATTTAATTGGAAGTGTGTTGTAGGGACCATTTCTGACACATTTTAAAAAACAGGGGACTAAAAAAGTATATTTTTTCAAACGAGGACTAAAACCAACTTTTGTAAATAATGAAGGAGTAAAAACATATTTAACCCTATTTTAAATAATGATTATTTCTAATAGTTTGATTTCTATACATCGTTAGTATAAAGGATATCACTTTTGTTAAAAACAACAACTGTTGTAGGAACAGTAGACACAGACTTGACAATTGTTAAATTGTATTGATTTTATAATTACTTTAAAGGATTAAACATGTTTTTAGTCCCACATGATGACTTCCTAGGGTTTATTTGAAGCTTTAAAATTAATTCCCATGAATCACATAGTAGCTTTATGCCCCAAACTTCCCAAAGAACATGGTAGCTTTGCTATCTTTCGTGACTAAAAACATTTTAAAAAAAATATAAACTTTGAAAAGTCAATAATTAAATAGTATAAAAGTTGAGCCAATCAAAATTAGTTCGGTTCGGACCTGAAAAAAAAAAATATATATATATATGTAAATAAAAAATATTAAAATAATAAACTATTAAAACCTATATAAATATAGAAATATAATATATATTAGATATTAGTATATATATATATATATATATATATATATATATATATATATATATATTAAAATATAGTAATTGGTTCGTTTCCAAAATCCTTGAACCTGATAAGTGAACCAATGATCATTGGGTTTGGTTTGGTTCAGTTCGGATCTTAACACACAAAAAATACAAACCAATTTAATTGGTTCTGTTCAGATTTTCGGGTTCTTCAAATTATTGGTTCAAGTCAAACACCCCTAGACTTTCCCAAAGAACACGGTAGCTTTGTTTACCTTTCATGGTTAAAACAATTATAAAAAAAAGTTTAATAAGGCAATAATAAAATAATATAAAAATCTGAACCAATCAACACTGGTTCGATTTGTTTTGGTTTAATTAGTACCCGAAAATATTAATATATATATATATATATTAAAATAATATAAAAATATAAAAAATATTAAAATAAAAATTATATATAAATATTAAAATATAAAAAAATACTAAACATTAAAATATATATATTAATATTAAAACATATATAAATATTAAAATGTTAATATACACATATATATGTATGTATAAATATTAAAAGTGTTCACAATCTGACACACTCTACTATTTTATATCCTAGTATTTTATTATTATTTAAAATAATAAAATTTTCTACTTAGTTTTATATTTTATTATTTTTTATGCTATCTTAAGTTTTATTAAAAAATATCATAATTCATTATGTAGTAGTAGATAGCAGGATATTTTTTTTTACCAAAAAAAATTAGCATCACACATTCCTAGAGTGTAAAGAGTAAATGAATTGTATGTTATGTATGGATGAAAAGTGAAATGGAATCAACAATAAATAGAACTTTGTTTTACTAGTATTTTTGTCTAGTTAGTACCCGAAAATATTAATATATATATATATATATATATATATATATATATAAATAAAATATACATATATATATCCATTCTCTGCATATTTCCTTTACTATTATTTGTTATGTTATTTTTTTTCTCAATTGTTAAGATTTGAACATTAGACCCTCTACTCCTCCAACTTCTTGTACTCTTAGGTTGCGTTTGATTTGTAAAAGTCTCGGGGCGGCCGGGGGGGGCGCGGGCGCGGGGGGGGGGGGGGGCGGGGGGGGGGGGGGGGGGGGGGGGGGGGGGGGGGGGAGAGAGGAGAGATGTAAGGATAAGATTTGACAACATGGTTTTGGGAGACAAAATTTTGGGTTTGTCTGTCTCTCACCCTTTTTTTGTCTCTTCCAACTTTTCGGATCAAACAGAGGACAAAAATTTTTGTCTTTTCAGGTCCCCGATTTTTCAGAAATCACCTTAGTTCAAATTACTTGAGTTACCTGATCCCAGAATGTCACCATGAATCATCTCAAGAATTAATAATAGAAAACATAGTTGAAATAAACGAAATCAGAGTAAAATGAAAGTGTCAATATCAAAATATTTATCCACGTTCGTGCTAGGATTTTCGAGTTTCAACCCTGAGTTTCAAACATTTTAAGCACGTGCATATACATTTTGTCCAAGTAAATGATGTAAACAGTAAACCTGATTTGGATCGATCGTTGCCTAGGAATACCGTAGCAATCAAATTGTAGTTTTAATTAGCTGCATTTTGTACAGGGCATCAGTACAAATTTATATAGGAATTGACTATTTCATGTATTTTTGTTTATTATATGATTACGTATAAGTGAAAAATACATACAAAAGTTATAAAACAAGTTATAAATTTAGACCGTATTCACTAATATATATTTTTTTACTGAAATTTCGTGTTCTCGCTTGATGCATAAGAAGTTTGTTTAAAATAAGATTTTCATTCATTTATAATGCGTATAAAATAGATAAAAAAATATAGCAGAAATATTAAGCTACAAAATTAGTTTTGCGACAATTATTTTTGTCAAAAGTTATCCAATATTAATAACCTAAAAAATTTACATTAATTTTTAAATCATATATGATTATTTTATTGAAACATAATTATCTAAATCAATGTGCTAAAAGGTCATACTTTAATGGAATACAGTATTTATCTTCAAACAAAAAAATTTAGGGTAAAATCAAACTAAGAGAACAAATTGGAAACGTCTTCGGTCCTCCTTGTTAAAACTAGAGGATCGGTGCTCTTTTAATCAGAGCCATTGATTTATAATTAAAATAAAGTAACGCTGAAGATTTTATTATCTGCAACCGATGCTACTGGTAACATAAAAACACTCCCTCAACCATTGCTTCTGAGTCGTGGATGGCAACAAGACTCAAAAATGCAAAGAGCATTGTTCTTCATCATCACCGGAAAGAAGGCCATAACACTATGAACAAAAAATCTAAGAATAATGAATAATTTCAAACAATGAACAACAATAATATTTCCCCCTAGAATAATGAAAAGATCCAAAACAATGAACACTAACTTAATCAAAGAAAGACAATCTCGAAGATGGGTGATGGCATCCACCACTAGAAGCTCGGAAAGACAATCTCAAAATCCTAGAAGCTCCATCACCGGATCTGAAAACTGCAAAATCACACCCACCATCATGGGTTGCAACTCGAAGCAAGCCCATCGATTTGATTTCCTTTGGGCATATAAACCAAGCGACGACAACACATCATTTGTTTTTCCTGAATATTATATGGAGAAGGACTCTGACAAACCTGGATGAATAGGGGTGAATTTAGCCAGAAGCCATAACTCTGGTGGAAGTGGATTGCAGCTTGAATTTCCCTGACCCCACGATTTTTAAATAGACTTTCAGATCCTGTGATGGAGCTTGAAAAGGTCACGAAAATCAGCACACGAAGACCATATGGTGTCGGCGTCGGTGTCGGCGTCGGCGGATCATGGTGGCAAATCCGACGTTGGTGGATCGGTTTCAGACGACTGTGACGTGGCAGTGGCATCTGAAGTATCGAGGACAACGATACACTCACTGGACACTCAAAGACGGCAAGAGCGTGGTGGTGATGGCAGAGGAGAGAGGTGCTTGGCGGAGGAGGATGGTGACGACAGAGGAACGAGGTGCTTGGTGGGGAAGAAAGGTGACAGACGACAATCTGAAAGCGAGAGAGAATGAGAGAATGAAACCGGATGAGGAAAGTAAATACCGATTATAGCCTGTAATTCTCACAGGAGAACCAATCCTCATCGTTTACATTGGAGGACTATAGAATTCTCCGAACAAATTATAAGTTTCCCATCAGGAAATAAATGAGATTATAAGTACAATTTAATAAGAAAAAATTAAAATTTAAAAAATATTATGAATGCATTTTTATTTTTATTTTCTCTTATTCTTTCGTTTCTTTTGAATTTTAAAACTTTATTCAAACATATGTGTGCGTATTCTACTATTATACAAAGAATAATTATTGTTTTACTTGAGTTAAAGAATATTAGAAGTTAATTAATAAAACTGAATCAAAATTTACCAAAAGTTCAAAACGAGTTTTGAATAAATTGTGGTGAGATATATTAATTTATTCAAAACTAAATAATAAATTAATAATTTTATCAAAATAAATAAATAAATTAATAACAATAACTTATTGTTGCTTATAAAAAAACAATGACTTATTCTTATAATAATTGTGATAAAATAATTATGGTTTTCTAGTGGTTAGTGTAATTAATCTAATATTGTCAGGCATAGTGAATAACACTATTTGATGACAATTTCTTACACGAATTTAATGTGTTTTAGTTAGATATATTAAATCAATTACAGTTTAATGTAAAACAAATATTATAATTTATTAAATATTCCTACTTAATTACCTTAACTAATACTATAATTAATCTATAATTTATAATAGATTCAATTCGAGTACACATGTAAAAAGTTGTTCTTTTGACAAATACAATCATTATTAATGAGAAAATTCGTTGCTAAGTGCAAGGGTCAAGCATGACCTTTCATATGATGTGATAATATAAAGTAAAATAAGGTGTCTTGTCTAATCATGGAACAAAATAATGGGTGAAAGCTTAGTGTAGCCCCCACCTTGTTTCATGAACTTTCCTCTCCAACAAGGATGTAATACGACCAAACACATAAAAGAGCACCCAATACAACAGCTACTTGGCCATTATAGCAATGGCCATAAAAATATGGCAAGAATAACACACGATGACTTGAGAGAGAATATAAGGCCAAATAATATCATTTTTGTTAGTCGCACAATTACTACGTCTTCTTAGGGTAATCCTCCAACCTTAAAAACTTTTGGTAAACATTATTTTCCATTTCGGGTATCTTGAAAACTAGACGCGGCCCCACCAATCTGATTTGACATTCACACCGGTTATAGCCGGTTACAGGGAATGAGTAGGGATGACAATTTTATCCGTATCCGCGGATACTCGCGGATAAAATCCACAACGGGTACGGGATGGGTAGTTAAACGGGTACCCGTGGATAAAATAAACGGATAATTCCAATACCCGTCTATAAACGGGGCGGGTATCACACTATCAGTACCAGCGGATATCCGCACCCGTTACTTAATTACTATAATACCGTTTATTATATATATCTACTCTCAAAGTCCTTATATCATTTCATAGATAATTTTCAACTATTGTGTTGTTTCATGGATATTTTAAGTGTGATGTATTAATTTGTAGGTGCTATTTTGTTCAAATATCGGAAGATATTAATGTGGTGGTTTGTTTAAGTTTTGTGTATTTTTTTAATTAAAAAAAAAGATTTGTTTATTTTTCATAACTATCCATGGATATCCGCGGATACCCGTGAAAACCCACGAATCCGTTAAAAACCCGTTAAGCGGGTATCTGTGCGGGTACGGATAGATTTTTTATCCAACAGGACGGATAGCGGGTAACCAATATCCATACCCGCCTCGTCCCTTTAACTTCCCTATGAATGAGAATCTGCTATACTATTTTTATATATCACATCTTATCCTCAATAATAATATTTTATTATATATTTTATTTTTTTAATATTACAAGAAATGTTAATTTATATGACATAATATTATTAATAAGAATATAATATAATACATAAAATAAGACAACAAATAGTGAAATGACAAAATAATTGCTGCCCTATCGAGTCCATCTCCCAACCAATTCTGATTGGACATGTGTATTTCTTGCCTACACACATTCCCCATCATCATCCCCCCACTTTCTAGGTCAAAATTGGTCATCCAACGGTTCATATCGCTTTGTGTTTCCTATGATATGGGCTATGTGATCGTTGGATATTTCAGGAAACAACGGCTGCAAAGACAGGAGCAAACGACGTGTGATTGATGATGATATCGTTTTTTGGAGACGAGACATTAATGAAACTATGCATTTCTATATATAAGAAATCTATATTGTTTCAATTATTTGTTTTTATAATAAAATCTATATTGTTTCATTAATTCTTATGCCCCGCCCGTCATAAATAATCTCTAAATTTAGAATTTAATAATAGATTATTTTTTAGTCTATTTGTCATGTTGAATAAGTTAACTTATAACTTACTAGTATTTGACTATCATACAAGTTTGTTCGACTAAAATAGAGGTGTTTAGTAAACAAGCTTCTCTCATTAGCTTGTACTCCCTCCGGTCCATAATATAAGAAACAAAACTCTAAAACACAAAGACCAAGGAAATGTATTGGAATGAGTTAATTGTAATTAATACTCATATAAATTTTCAAAAACAACCCTTATAATTTTAATTAATATTTGATAGCCTATAATTAATTACAATAATTAATAAGGGCAATGTTAAAAATTAGCATTTAAAATATGTGAAAATTGATGCATATTTCTTATATTTTAGATAAAAAAAGGATCCATTTGTTTCTTATATTGTGGACCGACCGGAGGGAGTAATAAGCTAGCTAAAATTGAAATTTCAATATTTTATATGGACTTTTGTAAAAGTATAGTTTTACTGTAAATTTTCACAACCGTTGTTTAAAAATCTGTATTAAATAGCTAAATAAATTTCAGTGTTATGAATTGGGTTTTGCTATTAAACTTGAAAGTTCTATGAGGTTTAGATGAAAAAGTGGTTAATAAAATTTTTAGGTGTATAATGCTTTGGCTCTAATAAGTAGTTAGCAGAAACATGGCTGCTATAGTAAGATCCTCCACCCTATATAAATATTATATAGCCACCAATAATGTGTTTATAACGATGTTAGTGACTTATATGGAAAGTGTGTGGACCAACGTGTGGTTGGTCCAAGTGGTAAATTGATACCTTAAGCAAGTGATCAGTTGTTCGATTCCTGATTAGGTGTGATCATCGGTCGGGTTCGGGCCTAAAACCTCCAACCCGCCACAAACTGATGAGAGAAAATCATGGCCCATTTCCGCCCATTTTGTTCAGCGGACTGATCGGGTGCGGGTTGGCTCGGATAGCGGGTTGGCGGGTGGGTTGGTACGAGTCCAGGATATTTTTATAATTATTCTCTTCTTTTTTTCAATTAAGGAAAAACAAACAAAAGGCTTTAGAAAAAAAAATAGTTCCCATGCGCTATGCTTCCACTAGTGCAAAATATACTTTTAACATCGGGGTTTTAACATCGTTTTTCAAAAAACCGATGTGAAAAAGGACACGGTGGTATTTTTGAAAATAAATTGAAAATTTTTAACATCGGTTTTATATTAAACCGGTGTTATAAAGTTTTTAACATCGGTTTCTAAAAACCCGATGTTGAAAATTGAACCAAAAATAAAAAAATTTAAAAATGCATAATTTAACACATCGGTTTTATCATAACCGATGTGGAATGTGTATTTTTTAACATCGGTTTTTTAAAAACCGATGTGGAAAAACGAATAAAAAAATTAAGGAAATTATAACTTTTAACATCGGTTTTTCTGTTAACCGATGTGTAAAACCTTATAACATCGGTTTTTTTTTAACCGATGTGTATTGTTATCTGTCATTTTTTAATTCCCTCTTCCTCCTCTTCATTTTCGCGCTGCTATAGAAGAGACCTTTTCATCTGTCCTTTTCATCTGTCATTTTTAATTCCCTCTTGCATGCCTGTGCTCCCTCTCCCTCTCCTTTTCGTTTTGATTTCTTTGAATATTTGCGCCAGTTGCTATCATCATTTCACTCAACGCTGCCACCATTCACTCCTCGAAAGGGTTCTTCAACCCCCACCTTTTCATCTGCATGCCTGTGAGCTGACCCACCCCACCCACATCGTTACTGGTTGCCGTGCCTGCAACTTAAGGAGAGCCACCACTCCGTTCGTGCTTCCGCGAAGAGGACCGCAGAAAAACGAGAACCACCACTCCGGTCTCTTATCATCTCAGAAATCTGGTATGTTCTCTCTGCTCTATTTT
Organism: Sophora flavescens; assembly: GCA_030762895.1. Taxonomy (NCBI): domain Eukaryota; kingdom Viridiplantae; phylum Streptophyta; class Magnoliopsida; order Fabales; family Fabaceae; genus Sophora; species Sophora flavescens. Next base: position 171,100,407 of record CM061066.1, read on the forward strand.
TAAACCCAAAAACCTAACATCTGTGATTTTTTTCAGATTCTTGAGATTTTTTAGATTTTTGATTTTGTGTCTGTGAAAACCTAGTTGTTGTGAGGTTAATGGTGAACTGCATCCATGTACAACTGCATGTCTAGGCTCTGTCATGAGTGTGTTAGTGATACACAGAAAGGAACACCAGTGGTGATATCACGCGTCACGGCCGTGATGCCTGTCACAGCTAGGCCGTGACGGATTCTGCCTTGGAGGTTGCTTCACTGGTTGGTCTGTCACGACTGTGACCACCATCACGGCTAGGCCGTGATCAGTTCTGCCTGTGAGGGTCTGGTTCAATTGGCATGTCACGGCCGTGATGGACATCACGGGTTGGCGTGACCAGTTCTGACTTTTCCATTCTTTCTTTTCAGCTCTACTCTATCATGGATGTGATGGCTGTCACGGCTAGGCCGTGATGGGCTCTGTTTGGCTCATTTTCTTCACTTTTCAAGCCCCATCTTCATGCAAGCTACATAATTAGTAAAGCCTTAGTTTCCCGTTTGAGATACAATACTAATGAGCACACGTGTACGTGCTTAATGTACCGCTCATTGTGTTGGATCTTGAATTGTCCAAAGTTGGACAGTTTGGGAAAACACTTTTCCTTATTTGAGTTAAAATAGTTATTCATTGATTCTAATGTTATATACTTGATGAAAGTTCGGATTGATACATTTCCTTTCGTTCTCCGGGTGCATACTTTATCGTGGTGGATGTCATCGCGTTCAAGTCGTGTACGTCGGAGACCGAAGGGAAATGCTGCCGAAATTTTGTCGAGTACGAGCATGAGAGTTAAGGACTAACTGTTAACCGAATGTTGAAAAAGTTTCTTCTCGAATGGGATAGGGTCATACCCTGTCATAAGAAGTGGTTGATGAATATGTTGGACTAAGTACGAAGTTATTGGTTTAGTCATGGATCACGGTTGGATGAATGCTAGACGGACAAGTGATGAGTATGAGAATGGAGTGGAAGATTTTCTACAGTTTGCAAAAACAAATGCTCCTGATAGTGGTAACGGAAGGTTTTATTGTCCTTGTGTTAACTGTTTGAATGAGAGACGACTAGAAGCTGAGGAGATACGTGATCATCTTATTTGTGAGGGGATTTGCAAGAGTTATACAACATGGATATGTCATGGTGAATCGTTAGACAGGCCGAGGGTGTCGGATAGAGAGGAAGCTGATGATGTGGAAATGGACGATGGACTAGAGGACATGATTCGTGATGTTGGGCAAGAGTCTTTTCGGCGCGCACATGTGTATGATACTTTGTGCAGTGATGCGGAAGTGGCTTTGTATGCGGGGTGCACTAATTTCACACGGTTGTCAGCAGTGTTAAGATTGTTCAATGTGAAGGTGAGAAATGGGTGGAGCGATAAAAGCTTTACTGAATTGCTTGAGTTGTTGAAAGACATGCTTCCAGAAGGCAACACATTGCCATCTCGAAACTATGAGGCGAAGAAGATATTGTGTCCAATGCGTATGGAGTATAAGAAAATACACGCTTGCCCCAATGATTGCATATTGTACAAGAAAGAGTTTGAAAAGATGCATGAGTGCCCCAGGTGTGGGGTATCACGCTACAAAGTGAAGGATGGTGATTCTAGTTGCGATGTGGTCACCAAAGGTCCTCCTGCGAAGGTGTTATGGTATCTTCCCATGATTCCGCGGTTCAAGCGATTGTTTGCTAATGTAAATGACGCAAAGAACATTAGACGACATGCAGATGAGAGGAAGTGTGATGGACAGCTTCGGCATCCGGCCGATTCTTTGCAATGGAAGAGAATTGATAGTTTGTTTCTGGATTTCGGCAATGAGCCCAGAAACCTCAGGCTTGGACTTGCTACCGATGGAATGAATCCATATGGAAACTTAAGTAGTATTCATAGTTCATGACCTGTTCTCCTGGTAATTTACAACATGTTTCCTTGGTTGTGCATGAAGCGCAAATACATTATGTTAAGTATGATGATTTCGGGTCCTAAACAGCCAGGAAATGATATTGATGTTTATCTGAGTCCCTTGATTGAAGACTTGAGAATGTTGCGGGATGAAGACATTGATGTGATTGACGGGTATTGCCGTGAGACATTCAGATTGCGTGCCATGTTATTTTGCACCATCAATAACTTTCCAGCATACGGGAACCTGTGTGGGTATAGTGTTAAGGGGCATAAAGCATGTCCAATATGTGAAGAAGGCACATGTTACCATCAACTGCAACATGGAAGGAAGACGGTTTACCTTGGGCATCGGATATTTCTCCGACGTAATCATCCTTATCGTAGATTGAGAAAAGCTTTCAATGGACTTCCGGAGAATGAAATTGCTCCGGTGGCCTTGACTGGAGAGCAAGTTTATGAAAGGGTGAACAACACTAATGTTATCTATGGGAAGACGCAGAAGAAGGCTACCGAGAAGAAAATATGGAAGAAGAGGTCGATCTTCTTTGATCTTCCATACTGGTGCAAGCTTGATGTAAGACATTGTATTGATGTGATGCATGTGGAGAAAAATGTGTATGGCAGTTTAATCGGAACGCTTCTCAACATTCAAGGCAAGACAAAGGATGGTGTGAATGCTCGTCTGGATCTAGTTGCGATGGGTATACGAGAGCAGTTAGCTCCACTTAAAGTGGGGGATAAGAAGACTTATTTGCCCCCAGCATGTCATACTTTATCAAAAAAAGAGAAAAGAAGTTTCTGTGAATGTCTACGGGGAGTCAAAGTGCCACAGGGTTACTCTTCAAATATCAAAAGACTTGTCTCAATGAAAGATCTCAAATTAGTTGGCTTAAAGTCTCATGATTGTCATGTCTTGATGCAACAACTACTACCGGTGGCCATTCATGACATATTGCCTAAAAAAGTCAGACATGCCATTACTAGGTTATGCTTATTCTTCAATGCTATATGTAGCAAGGTCATTGACACTAAAAAGTTGGATGACTTGGAAAATGTGGCAGCCATTATCTTGTGCCAATTGGAGATGTATTTTCCACCTTCGTTTTTTGACATCATGGTTCATTTGATTGTTCATCCAGTGAGGGAGATTAGATTGTTCAGCCCCGTTTATTTAAGGTGGATGTACCCGATTGAGCGATACATGAAGATCTTAAAAGGATATATGAAGAATCCACACCGTCCCGAAGCATCTATTGTTGACAGGTATGTTGCAGAAGAAGCTATTGAGTTTTGTACAGACTACATGTCAGAAGCGGAACCTGTAGAGCTTCCGAAGTCTCGTCACGAAGGAAGATATGATGGTAAAGATACACGAGGTATCACTGTTAAGAGCATGGATCGGGAGGAAGTGCTTTAAGCACATTTGTATATATTGAATAACATTGATGAGGTTGAACCATACTTATGTGAGCACAAAAGCATAATCAATGAAACTTACCCTAGAATGAATGAAAAATGGTGTTTGAACAAGCATAACAAGACTTTCTTGAACTGGTTTAAAGAAAAAATTGCAAAGGATGGTATTGCTTCTGATACATTAAAATGGCTAGCACAGGGGCCTAACTTTGATGTCATATGCTGGAGTGGGTACGATATCAATAACTTTTCCTTCTATACAAAGTCCCAGGATGACAAAAGTACTATGCAAAACAGTGGGGTTATGGTCGTCATTGAGTCCATGCATTTCTCTAGTTCGAAAGATAAAAACCCTGTTATGGCATCCGTTTCATACTTTGGAATCATTGAAGAGATATGGGAGGTTGATTACACGAAGTTTAGAGTACCTATTTTTAAATGTCAGTGGGTCGACAGTAACAATGGTGTGCAAACCGATGAGTTATGATTCAAATTGGTGGACCTTAATAAGGTAGGTAATAAAGAGGAGCCTTTCATCATGGCATCCCAAGCAAAACAAGTGTTTTATATCCGTGATCCTTCTAACAAAAGGTGGTCAGTGGTTCTCCAGGGAAAACACATGTATAATGGTAGTGAGGGAAATCAAGATTCAACTCTTGATATTTCTGATACTCCTTCTTTCTCAACACGAGTGCCTAATTTCAATGAGGAAAATGAAGTGGATAATGTACATGTTACTCGTAATGATCACCAAGAAGGGTTATGGGAGAACTTTACTAATTGACCACAAAGTAAGTTTAGTTTGAGTTATGTTTAAAGGCATATTATATGTTTACGTTGATATTTATAAGTTATGTTTACGTACGTTGATCGATATTTATAAGTTATGTTTGATATTTATCCTGACATACTAACAAGTTTTTTTTTTGTTTAAACAGGTATACATGGCTGATTGTGAGGATAGCCCTCCTTCATGCAGCGGGTCGGAGACCCCGTCTACGGGTAGAAAGGGTAGACGTGCCACACGAATAAGAAATTTGACTGCCAACCGTGGTTCAAATCAAAGGATAAGAATAGACTTTGATAATAACCTCAATCCTATTGGACCAATGGCAGAGCAGTTTAACAGTTTTGTGGCGACCCTTGCTAGGAGCAGGCCTAGTATACTCATTGATAATTGGAAAGATGTACCGGCAGACGTGAAGGATCAGATATGGGAGAGTATTATGGTATTTATACTTTTATGTCCTGTATTTGTCTGTATCTACTTTATTTTAATCTTACTAATATCATACAATAATTCGTTGATTCTTTTGGTCTTAATGCAGCTCACCTTTGACATACCGGATACGATGGTTATGAAGAAGCGTTTGTTAAAGTATGCTGGTGAGCGTTGGAGGGCTTTTAAGGTCGACCTGGGCAGATACTATGTATTCGATCCAACATGTGAAAAGAACCCACTTGAGGTGTACCCGTTTCTTGACCAGGCGACGTGGGATCGCTTTGTTCAGAGCCGACATGATCCCGACTTTCAGGTTAACTTATTTGATTTGTCTCTAAATTTATGTAATTTCATTAATTTTATTTACTTATGTAATTTAATTGTCTTCTATTTATAACAGGAGAAGAGGAAAAAGGGGCAGGAAAACCAAAGTAAGAATGTCTACCCCCATGTCATGTCTCGTGGGGGATATAAAAATCTTGGTCAGATAATGGTGGAAGAAGAAAAGAAAGCACTTCAGGAAGCAGCATCTCAGGCGGATCCTAACGCTCAAAATCGTCCAGAGGTTGTTGATCCACCTCCACCCCCACGCCATCGTAAATGGAAGAGGGCCCGACAAAAAAAATGGGACAATATACATCTGAGGAGGCCTCCCAAGTAGCTGAGAAGATTGTAAGTATAGTTTGAATTGTAATTGTTATTTTAAGATTGTTACCAAATTGTAATGTGACCTGATATTTTATATGTGATAGGATGCCTTGGACGAGCAGGTAACCCAAGGAACCTTTGTTCCTAGAGGACGTGATGGTATCTTAGCTGCTGCCATCGGTAAACCAGACCATCCGGGCCATGTCATTGGGGTTGGATGGGGCGTAGGCATTCGCCAATACCATGGTTCATCTTCACACCAATGCCACAGCGATGTTGATGCAGATAGAGCACGGCTAAAACAGGAGATTGCGGCTGAGCTTAGACAGGAGATGGCCGAGCAGTTTGCCCAACAGATGGCAATATTGACTTCTATGTCCCAGCAGATGCAGCCGGCGTCCAACCCTCCGTCCATGTGAGCACTAAGGGCTCATGTGATCCTCCTCATCAGCTTGAAAATGATGATGATGGTGATGGTGATGATGATGATGATGATGACGACCCTGATAGGTGTGAGCTGTATGTTGATGATCATCATGATCGCCACTTAGTGGCATTGGGGAGGGCACATAATAACTTAGGTAATACCATACACCACCGTTTATTACCGGATGATCAGTTGAGGGTCGTCGTTGAGATTATTCGAGATGCTGATGCTCGAGTCCCTGTGCCCACTGAGGAGGTTCAAACAGTGGGTCAGGCCCCCGGTAACTTCATCCTCTGGCCAAGAAGACTGGTCATCTTTCTTGTTGCATCTGAGGTATTCAGTTAGTTGTGTTTTTCTATATTCATAGTTGAAATTATTTATTATTGTTTAAAGATAATGCTTTATTTTTATTCGTTATAGGATGTCGGAAATGATCATATTCTGCCTAAAAGGTCGGATCCAGGAAGACCAGAGATGTCTGCTCCAGCCAAGGTATTCATTTGACCATTTAATTAATTACCAATGAAATAACTTAATTATCTGTGATTACTAATATATATCTTTGTTGTTTAGGGGATCGACAAAGGGGCACCTGGTGATGTTTTTAAACTTCTGGCTATACAGGTTGTCACCATGGAGAATGACGCAGCTTTGATGAGGTTAGAACATGATGCCAGTCCAGGTGATGAACTGTATATCCCAAAGAAGGAACTTATGGAGATTGTGCTCAATAAAGAAATGGCTAGTTCTGTACACCTATCGTTATGGTGCACGTAAATACATTTTATTTTTAAGTTAAGTAACTAATTTTTAAATACTATGATAATTAACATGTTTTTTCAAAATATTAGGTATCTGCATCGTATGTTAGTTGATCAGGGTAACCTCGCCCTTTATGGGTTCATTGACCCCATGTTCATTCAGGGTGATGTTCTCCTAGCATCAGAAGACCGGGTCACCACCATACGTGATATACTTGCCCGAGACGATCATCAATTCTACCTTGCGCCTTATCTCAATAAGTAAGTACCGGTTATTTAATTATAACTATATATGACTTAGTCACTAACTGTTCCGCAAATACAGCCAGCATTGATAATTGTTAATCTTGTACCCTAGGATGAACGTCGTGGTCTTCTTCTGCTCAATTGGAAATAAGTCGACGAATGAACTGAAGATGATCATCGAAACGTAAGCATTAAAATACTTTATAATCAGTAATGCAGTTGTTTTAATTATTTGAAATCTATTAGATACACTTTAATTAATGTTTATTTTGTCACGATAGTTCTATTAATGAAAACCACATGTTGCGTGGTGAAAGGCGTCGGGCTATCAGATGGATTATTCCTAGTGTAAGATATTTATTAGTTCAAATGCATTAAATGCAATGGGTATAATTATTGATTTCTATTTAATTCCTCATATTCTAATTGGGTTTCATTTGTACGTAGTCACGTATACAACGTGGATCATGAGAATGTGGATACTATGTGATGCAGTGGATGTTGGAAATTATCTCCTCCAGGATCACTGAAAGATGGCACGAGGTAAATGTTAATTGATAACAATTAGAAGTAACATTTATAGATTCGTTATATGTTTTATGTTAGTTTATTAATTACTTAAAAGATATAATCTTTTGTCTAATTAAACTTGCAGATATTCAACAATCCAGCTCCATTATCTGATTCCGACATCAACAACATAAGGAGGTGTTGGGCAACTTTCTTTCTTGAAGTGTACCAACCATAGTTTGTATATATATATATATATATATATATATATATATATATGTAGTTAGTTTAAAAACTTATCATGTACTAGCTATAGTGTACTTTTGACTGATCATATGTATTTTGATATGAAATCTATAATATATCCTGTAGCTTTTTGGTTTCTAATTATCTTTGTTGTATGAATGTAATTGAACGTACATATGTATTGTTCGTAATAAATTAAATATATATTAATTGTGTTTTTGTTGTACAAAAGTGATTGTTGAGAATATTTAGAGTATGTTATTTTGGTATTGATCTGTATTATTACTAAAACAGGGGAAAGGAATGATAGAAATGTAAATAACAGTTTCAAAAAAAAATAAATTAGACTTTACACATCGATTTTAAAAAAACCGATGTGGAAATTGATATTTCCAATAGTTTACCAATTGACAAATGAACTTTCCACATCGTTTTATTTAAAAACCACTGTTAAAAATATACTTTAAACATCGGTTTTAAAACCGATGTGAAAAGTGGCAATAAACCACATCGGTCTTTTCAACATCAGTTTGAAAACCGATGTGAAATGCCAAAAATAACCGATGTGGAATCCCTTTTCTGCACTAGTGTTCAGTTTTCTTCATCCTCACCGTACCCCAACGGTGGCCAGCCACCCTCTCGCATCGCTGCCTACCCTAACGAACCACCCCTCTGCGACTTCCCACAACTTCGTCGTGCCACTTTAGATCTGCAACTCCCAAACCTTTGTCGCGCCACCATAGATGTGCAACTTCCACACCTCCGTCGCGCCACTGTAGATCCGCGATTCCCACAGCTCCGCCGAGCCGCCATAGATCTGTGATTCGCACAGCTCCGCCGCTGTAGATATTGTTGGGAATTTGCGTATAAAAAAAATAACGCAGCGGAAAAATTCCCATCGAAGGATCCTTGCGAATGGTCATGATTCATGGTTAGAAGATTTACCTCTTGAAGCGATGACAGTTGATTAAAATCGTCTATCACGAACACCGCACGAACAATGTCTCTAAGGTATCCACACGAGAAGATTCCGTGAATGTCCAACGTCACGAACCCGAAGCGTCTCTGTCTCACAGTGCTAGCTTCAAAACCGAGACCTGCTGTTCACTATCACTCTCTATGTGCGACTAGGGTAAAACAAAAACCGTATAGGCACAATAGATTAAGTGGTCTACTTATAGCAGCACCTCCTTAAGTGAGTTAGTGAGTAGCGTTTGACCTAAGCCCCATGTACTATGCGCTAGGCTCAATAGAAAAGTCCAACTCTCCTTTTAATGCTTCTTTTAATCCGCTCTTATGTGTGTGACCCTATAGGTTCCCAAAACGTTAGTAGTAATATTAAATCCCATTTAATATTACAAACAGTGGCGGTATCTAGCAATCATCACTGCTACCTAAGGAGTGAGAAATTCAGTGATTTGACGAAACCTTTCTGTGACAAATATTCATGTGCATTATTATCCCTTTGTCCATATATCTATATTGAACACAAGACATGAAATGTGTCACCCTTGTATGGTTCAATATCATGTTCCCTGATACCCGAGTAGACTTAACAACAAATGAGGTCAATATCTCATATTGACTCATTTCAGCACGGCCATGCATTTTACAATCTCACTCAATCAGGGGGCCCACAGATATTACTCCTGTTATGTAGGAGGGACAAATTCCATCTAGGTCACTCACATCCCTCTGCATGGCTCGTGGTATGCCCAATGTCCGTCTTTATAATCATCCTATTACATATGTCGTTTGACGATATTAAAGCACACAACTCCTCATGTAGGGATCGTAGCGATTTCAGGTCGAAGGATTGCATACACCATTGTCACTATGAGAACTACTTATGACACTCACACAACCCTCCATGTAGTGTTCTCATGGTGGGTCAATCCAGTACATCATTACTCTAATGTGTACCTATGTGGCGACTCGGTATCTCATATCCATGACCCGTGAGATATGGTCATCAGTCTGCACACATAATAGTCTCAATGTATTATTATTGTCCTCATTAATAAAATACTTGACTACGGATATTTAAGAATAGAATTTCATTGTTCAATAGTGTCTCATGATCAAGTCATATACTTGATATTCTATTAAACTGAAATTTCTATTCTAAGGACTTTATTATGTTTAAACAAGTAACACAATAAACTGGAATGCCTCATATCATATATATATAATAGCAAGATACAAATGTAAGTCTAAGAAATACACTGGCCTCTAGGGCTTACACCAACCATCTCCCACTAGCACTAGAGTCAATCAAGCATAAATCTAATGCCCATTGATCTAGTGTGACCTTCATGCTTCTGTTGAGCAAGAGGTTTCGTAAGTGGGTCAGCAACGTTATCAAGTGTTGGTACTCTGCATATTTTCACATCTCCTCTATCGATAATCTCTCAAATGAGATGGAAGCACCTAAGTATATGTTTGGATCGCTGATGAGATCTAGGTTCCTTAGCTTGTGCAATGGCCCCATTGTTATCACAATAGAGATCAATGGGGTCCACAATACTAGGAACTATACCAAGCTCAACAATGAACTTCTTGATCCAAACAGCCTCCTTTGCTGCATTGGAGGCGGCAATATACTCAGCCTCTGTAGTAGAATCGACGACTGTCTCCTGCTTTGAACTCTTCCAGCTCACCGCCCCACCATTCAGGCAGAACACATAACCAGATTGCGATCTGTAATCATCCTTATCGGTCTGGAAGCTTGCATCGGTGTAACCTATTACAGCAAGCTCTTCCTCGCCTCCATATACCAAGAACGAATCCTTAGTTCTTCTCAAGTACTTAAGGTTGTTCTTGATAGCGGACATCGATGACTTTCACCGGGATCGATCAGTACCTTTCGTTATGCTTAAAGCATATGATACATCTGGTCGAGTACATAACATGGCATACATGATAGATCCAATTGCGGATGCATATGGAATCTTACTCATGCGATCCCTTTCTTCTTGAGTGGAAGGGGATTGTGCCTTTGATAGGCATATACCATGTGACATAGGCAAGAGTCCTTTCTTGGATTCATGCATGTTAAAGCGTCTCAACACTTTGTCTATGTATGTACTCTGACTTAGGCCAAGCAATTTCAACGATCTATCCCTATAGATCCTGATTCCCAATACATAGGTAGCTTCACCCAAATATTTCTTAGAGAAGCAATTCCCTAACCATGTCTTTACATTTTGTAGTGTAGGGATGTCATTTCCAATGAGTAATATGTTATCTTCATATAACACCAGAAAACAACAATGCTCCCACTAACCTTCTTGTAGACACAAGGTTCATCTTCATTTTTGATGAATCCGTACTGTCTTACAGCATCATCAAAACGAAGGTTCCAACTTCTGGAAGCTTGCTTCAATCCATAGATTGATCTATGCAATTTACATACCTTTCCAGCATCCTCTGAAATGTCAAAGCCTTCAATTTGTGTCATGTACACATCCTCAAGAAGCTTTCCATTAAGGAAAGCAGTTTTGACATCCATCTGCCATATCTCATAATCATGGTATGCAGCGATAACAAGTAAGATCCGGACGGATTTAAGCATCACAACAGGTGAAAAGGTCTCATCATAGTCGACACCATGAATTTGCTTGAAACTCTTAGCCACCAATTGCGCCTTAAAGGTATGTACTTTACCATCCATGTCAATTTTCTTTTTGAAAACCCACTTGCACCCTATGGGTTTTACCCCTTCAGGTGGCTCTACTAAGTTCCATACCTGGTTGGTGTACATGGAATCCATCTCAGATTTCATGGCCTCAAGCCACTTCTCAGATTCTGGGCCAGTGATGGCCTCCTGGTAAGTCACAGGCTCATCTTGATCCATGACCAATACATCACCTTGTGGAGTCATGAGAAATCCATATCTCTCAGGTTGGTGACGTATCCTGTTAGACCTACGCTGGTCTTGTGCTACTGGAGCAGGTTGTTCCTCCACAACATTTTGTGAAGGTCGCTCCTGTTCTACCAATGGTAGGTCACTACTCTGTGATTCTTGAATTTCTTCAAGTTTTATCTTCCTCCCACTGGTTCCTATGGAGATAAACTCCTTTTCTAGGAATACACCAGTCCGTGCGACAAACACTTTGCCTTCAGAAGGATTATAGAAATAGTATCCCTTGGTTTCTTTGGGATACCTCACAAAGAAGCATTTATCAGATTTGGGATCAAGCTTATTAGAAACTTGACGTTTTACATATGCTTCACAACCCCAAATCTTCATAAAAGACATGCTGGGTCGTCTACCAGTCCATATCTCATATGGTGTCTTTTCTACCGTTTTGGATGGAACACGGTTAAGTGTAAAAGCTGCTGTTAATAGAGCATGTCCCCAGAAAGAGTTTGGAAGGTTTGCATGACTCATCATAGACCGAACCATGTCCAACAAGGTTCGATTTCTCCTCTCAGAAACACCATTCCATTGTGGTGTTCCAGGTGGAGTGAGTTGAGATAAAATTCCACACTCACTCAGATGATCATCAAACTCTAGGCTCAAATATTCACCACCTCGATCCGATCGAAGAGTTTTAATATTTTTACCAAGTTGGTTTTGTACCTCATTTTTGAATTCCTTGAACTTTTCAAAGGATTCCGATTTATGTTTCATAAGATACACAAATCCATATCTACTGAAATCATCAGTAAATGTGATGAAGTACTGAAAACCACCTCTAGCTAATGTGTTTAGGGTTCCGCATACATCGCTATGTATAAGACCCAAAAGATCGTTAGCTCTTTCACCTTTTCCGGTGAATGGAGCTTTAGTCATCTTTCCCAATAAACAAGACTCACATATCTCATATGATTCATAATCAAATGAGTCCAAGAGTCCATCTTTATGGAGCTTCGAAATGCGCTTCTCATTTATATGGCCTAAACGACAATGCCAAAGATAAGACGGGTTCAACTCATTTGGTTTGAACCTCTTAGTATTTATGTTATAGATGGGCATTTCAAGATCAAGGACATAAAGCCCATTACTCATGTGTGCACTAGCATAGAAAATATCATCCAAATAAATAGAACAACTTTTGTTCTTTATTATAAAAGAAAAACCAATCTTGTCCAAACAAGAAACGGAAATGATATTCCTGCTAATTGCAGGCATAAAATAACAGTTCTCTAACTGAATAGTAAGCCCAGTGGGCAAATTCAATACATAAGTCCCTACAGCTAAAGCAGCAACCTTTGCTCCTTTTCCAACTCGTAGGTCGACTTCGCCCTTTGCCAATGGTCTACTCCTGTTTAGATCCTGCACATTTGTACAAATGTGAGAACCACATCCAGTATCTAATACCCATGATGCAGAAGTAGATAAATTGACTTATATAACAAACACACCTGAAGTGGAAGTCTCACTTCCCTTCTTCTTCTTGATTTCTTCCAGGTATTTTGGGCAGTTCCTCTTCCAATGTCTGGTCCGACCATAGTGGAAGCAATTGCCTTCCTTAGCCACACCACCCACAGGCTTCAAGCCAGAAGTACTGGGCTTGAAATTGTTGATGGCCTTGCCCTTGCCCTTTTGTTTGTACTTGGGTTTCTTGGGCTGCTTCTTGATATTTCCAGTCTGGACCATCAAAATGGCCTTCCCCTTTCCTTTGTTAATATTTTGTTCAGCCGTTCTTAACATGCTCAACAATTCTGGCAAAGGTTTGTCAAGATCATTCATATTATAGTTCATGACAAACTGACTATAGCTCTCAAGCAACGATTGCAGAACTAAGTCGGTGGCCAACTCTTGGCCTAAAGGAAATCCCAGTCTCTCGAGATTCTCAATGTACCCGATCATCTGGAGTACATGAGGACTCACAGGGCTTCCTTCTGCCAATTTACACTAGAAAAGGGCTCGGGAAACTTCGAACCACTCATGCCTTGCTTGCTCTTGGTAGAGCAGCTTGAGGTGCACGATTATATCGTACGCCTCCATGGTCTCATGTTGCTTTTGCAGCTCAGAGGTCATGGTAGCAAGCATAAGACAACCGATGTCTAAGGTGTCATCCTGATGCTTCTTATAAGCATCCTTGTCAGCCCTAGGAGCATTTGCAGCCGGTGGCTCCTCAGGAATAGGCTCCTCAAGAACATACAGCCTTTTCTCATATTTGAGGACAATCCTCAAGTTTCTGTACCAGTCCAGAAAATTTGTTCCGGATAGTTTATCCTTCTCAAGGACGGATCACAATGACAGGTTACTTGATGTGTTTGATGCCATGGTAATCTACAGAAATAAATATGCAAAATATAAGTATCATGCCATTAAGTTATTTAATAAGGCCTTTAATTAAATACGCCTCCCACTATTTTACTCAAAACAATGACCCTAGTCATTGATTCGGAAAATCCCGTTGGAAGATTTTCTAGTGGGCCAAGATCCATATTTCACCTAGCTTTAAGTCAGCTTTGGCTGATCACTCAAAATTTGGTTATATAGGTAGGAAACACTTTCTGATTGCATCTCATGCAACTCTTGGACAGCTGGGTGAATAACTCTTATTCTAATCCATCACATGGACTAAAGCCCAACTTATAAGCCTCTAAGCCTTTCAATCCTATTGAAGTTGGCTTAGTTAAGTCAGACCCAATGGATAGCAGTTGAACATTACATTTGTCCCATCGCGTCTTACTAGTATAGATAAAGGTACCCCGCTTTAGCGGACCCACACTTAATCGATCATAGTCTTGAAGAGTGCCATGCATTGGAAGGCCTTTAAATGTGACTTAATATTTCCTTTTGAGGGATTTGATTAAAATTTGATCTCATCATTTGTTAAACTCTTTAACTTACTATTTACATACATGCATCTCATACATATATTAGTTAAACTCCTTTTAACATACTATATACATACATGCATCTCATACATATATAAGGCAAATAAATGTGATATGGTTATGGACCCTAACGCATTGATTCTCCCAAGCCAATGAGAGAATCTAAACTGAAACCTAGGAGCGTCCAAGCTTCTCCAAGCATGATCTCCCACAGGATAACGTCTTCTTGTCTCCATCATTACATTACATAAACAGAAACCTCATTTTACATATGAGGGGAGTGAGATGAGAAAAGAATATACATATGGAATATAAGAGAAAGGCACGCCACACAGACCGTATTTCAAAATAAACCAAAAGACTAAGGCCATAACCATCCACCATGCATCACAACGCAAATAATAACAAACAATAATAATACCTCTTTTATTATTAATAATATTATTATTAAGTGATACAAAAGATTTCAAAATTTAAATTTCGAAATAACACACTACGCAGAGGTAGCACGGCGGCTAGGGTTTCAACCCTTGGAACCTCAGCCGCAAGAACATGAACTCTTCATGTCTGAAACCCCTTATCGCCGCCAACAGAGAACTGAAACTGATTATGTTTAACATCAACACTTGACGCCATCGCAGAACATAATAAGGATTCCAGAACCAATGTACATATCGCATATATACATAAACATGCAATAGATGCATATATCATATACATACGAAAATTACAGAAACAAGGTTTCACAAAACGGATGCAAACGATTTTCAAAAAACAATTTTCAGAAAAATGATTCACATTATAAACATGTTATCATAAATAACAGGTAAACCAGGTAACAGAATCATGGTTTCGCAAGCGACTCTGATACCACTGTTGGGAATTTGCGTATAAAAAAAAATAATGCAGCGGAAATATTCCCATCAAAGAATCCTTGCGAATGGTCATGATTCATGGTTAGAAGATTTACCTCTTGAAGCGATGACATTTGATTAAAATCGTCTATCACGAACACCGCACGAACGATGTCTCTAAGGTATCCACACGAGCAGATTTCGTGAACGTCCAACGTCACGAACTCGAATCGTCTCTGTCTCACAGTGCTAGCTTCAAAACCGAGACTTGCTGTTCACTATCACTCTCTATGTGAGGCTAGGGTAAAACAAAAACCGTATAGGCACAATAGCTTAAGTGATCTACTTATAGAAGTACCTCCTTAAGTGAGTTAGTGAGCAGCGTTTGACCTAAGCCCCATGTACTATGCGCTAGGCCCAATAGAAAAGTCCAACTCTCCTTTTAATGCTTCTTTTAATCCGCTCTTATGTGTGTGACCATATAGGTTCCTAAAACGTTAGTAGTAATATTAAATCCCATTTAATATTACAAACAGTGAGCGGTATCTAGCAATACATCACTGCTACCTAAGTAGTGAGAAAGTCAGTGATTTGACGAAACCTTTCTGTGACAAATATTCATGTGCATTATTATCCCTTTGTCCATATATCTAAATTGAACACAAGACATGGAATGTGTCACCCTTGTATGGTTCAATATCATGTTCCCTGATACCCGAGTAGACTTAACAACAAATGAGGTCAATATCTCATATTGACTCATTTCAGCACGGCCATGCATTTTACAATCTCACTCTATCATGGGCCCCACAGATATTACTCCTGTTATGTAGGAGGGACAAATTCCATCTAGGTCACTCACATCCCTCTACATGGATCGTGGTATGCCCAATGTCTGTCTTTATAATCCTCCTATTACATATGACGTTTGACGATATTAAAGCACACGACTCCTCATGTAGGGATCGTAGCGATTTCAGGTCGAAGGATTGCATACACCATTGTCACTATGAGAACTACTTATGACACTCACACAACGCTCCATGTAGTGTTCTCATGGTGGGTCAATCCAGTACATCATTACTCTAATGTATACCTATGTGGCGACTCGATATCTCATATCCATGACCCGAGAGATATGGTCATCAGTCTGCACACATAATAGTCTCAATGTATTATTATTGTCCTCATTAATAAAATACTTGACTATGGATATTTAAGAATAGGATTTCATTGTTCAATAGTGTCTCACGATCAAGTCATATACTTGATATTCTATTAAACTGAAATTTCTATTCTAAGGACTTTATTATGTTTAAACAAGTAACACAATAAACTGGAATGCCTCATATCATAGATATATAATAGCAAGATACAAATGTAAGTCTAAGAAATACACTGGCCTCTAGGGCTTACACCAACAGATATGGGTGGGTTCTTCGTCACTAACTTTAACTCGTCGAAGGGGTGCTGCGATGGTGGTGCTGAACGGTGGATGATGGTGCTGAAGACCGGATGCTTTGAGGGAGTCAAAGAGAGATTGGAGAGGATTAGGAAAATTTCAGATAAAATGTTGTGTTGTGCTGTCAGGGAAGAAAGTGGAAGTGGCGTGACTAATATTAATAATGCAAGCAGTGGCGATCGGGTTCGGTTACCGATGGGTTGAATTTAGTGAAACCGAACCCGCCCGTTCATATCGTCTTAACCTTATTTGTTTCACCCGTTAATCCGCCAACCTGACAGAACCCATCCACTTCACCAAATTTCAAAATGATTAGTGCGGGTTCGGGCGGGTCACGTATTGATGATCACCCTATTCCTGACTCTTGTGTATGAAGAAAACCTGGTTGGGAGGGGAGAACCCACCTTGTATGCCCAACAGGTTCTCCGACGGAGATTAGTCATTGCTAACGGTGGTTACCAAAAAAAAAATGGAAAGTGTGTGGTTAATTAGTAAATTCTTCTTTGGTGTAAGTGCAAGAGTGGAGCACTGTTTTTGGCAAAGTATCAACTAGTTTATAAGTTAATCAATTAGTTATTTGACAAACAAAAGAAGCTACTAGAGCTGTTTGGTAAAGATTTTTTTTTTATAAAACAAACTCATTTGATAAAATAATGGAGGTTACACAAATTTTTTCTTTATTAATTTTTCTTTGTCAAATTTAAAAAATAACAACTTTTTATCCTCCTTAGTTAATTTACCATCTTATTAATAATAATAACAATAAAAATAATTTTATATATTATTATTATTATTATTGTTATTATTATTATTATAATTATTATATATATTACCACAAACACATCATTTTAAATTATTTTACATGTATCAATTAATTGATTGATTGATTTTATCAATATATCACTTTCAATTCAATAAATTATTTCAAAGTCCGGGTTCAGGGATTACTCACCTTGGGGGTGATTCAAGCTAGACGGGGTGCTGCCGAGGAAGTCAATGTAGTTGAAAAAGTTGTACTCCGAGTACCACCCATGAACAAAGCTTCAGCCCCATAAAGAGTCATTGTAAGGGTGAAGAAGCTAACTCCTTTTGTTTATGATGATACACATGTTGTACCGTGGAATTATGAACAGAAGGTTGAACTAGCTGGAGCTGTGGGAGAGACCTCGAAGGCCCAAGTTACTAATATTGTGAGAATTGGAGGCATTACAAGGAGCGGGCGATGCTACATCCCTGTTGAAGAAGAAATGGTGAAGGAATCCAAAGAAAAGGATACCATGGATGAAGGAAAAGGAAAAGAAGAAGAAGAGTTTCTTAAGATCATGAATCAAAGTGAATATGATGTGGTAGAACAGTTAACAAAAACTCCGTCACGGATATCTCTTTTATCGCTTGTCTTGACATCAAGGTTGCATCGTAAGGCATTATTGAAAGTGTTGAATGAAGCATATGTCAAGCCTGACATCACTCTAGAGAATGTGGTAAATATGGTGGACCCAATAAGGCGTGTCAACATTATTACTTTCTCGGAAGATGAAGTGGTTTCGAAATCCCGCAGTAGCACCAAAGCCTTACACATTACCCTAAAGTGTAAAGGGTTTGTGATTGCAAAGGTGCTTGTAGATGGTGGTTCGGCGTTGAATGTGGTTCCAATGTCCACGCTCGAGCAACTAAACATAAGTATGACGGATTTGACACCACAAGAAATGATTGTACGAGTCTTTGATGGGACAGCAAGAGGAATCTTAGGGGAGATAACTCTGTCCCTTGAAATAGGGTCCAGTTGTTTTTCTGTCCTCTTTCAAGTCATGGAGATCCAACTAGCTTATACTATGCTTCTGGGAAGGCCTTGGATTCATGAAGCAGGAGTTGTTCCATAGACTTTGCATCAGTGTTTGAAGTATATTCAAGTTGGGTTCGTAATTACTGTCCGTGGTGAAGAGGAAATTATGCCGACAAAGCTCGTCGCAATATCTTATGTAGAAAGTACAGAGCAAATGGAAGATGATTCACTGCGTAGTTTTGAGGTATTGAAGTCAAGGAACAAGAAAAGGGAGCCCCCAATGAAGAATGTGAATGAAGTAGCAATCCGAATCATGGAAAAGAATGGGTATCAAAGAGGAAAAGGCCTAGGGCCTAAGCTGCAAGGGATCTCTCAACCAATTGAAGCAACTATGAGAGAAGGAAGGCATGGATTGGGGTATCAACCCTACTTAGAAGAAAAAATGAAATTCATGACTCTCGAGAACAAGGAAGGAGAAGATGATGAGAAAAAGTATCTTCCCTTTCTGGCAGAGACTTTCCCAGTAGTTGCTGAAGTTATCAATCCTGAAAAGTTATTTTCCCCTCACTTCACTATCAGCACACTTGAAGAGGAGCTGGACGAGAACCATGTCATCTATCTCCCTGCTAGCAATGAAGTTCTCAATAATTGGCGATCCGAACCGTTTGTTGATGTTATTTCCATGAAGTAATTATCTTATTGTACTAAATATGAACTGATGTTTACTTTGTTTGAGACATGAATGAGAATGTAGCACTTTGTCTGGTGTTTTCCTTTTGGTTCCATCGTTTCTTCTCTCTCTCTTTCATTTCTTTACTTTGTTTAAGCTTTTCTTTCATGAATAAAACTCTCCCCTATACTTCTCCTATTCCCGAATTTTTCTTCCAGGAATACTTCTTGCACTAAAGATTTACCTCAGGAGAGGAACTTTGAAGACTCATTTATTGATTCCCTCGCGGCTGTTGATGAATACAATCGTGAATCCGATGAGGAAGGAGAAGATGTTGAAGAGTTCATAAAGATGGTTAAATGGTCAGAAGAAGGGATTAGCTCGAATGATGAGGTTACAGAAGTGATCAATATGGGAACCGAGGAAGACAAAAAGGAGTTGAAAATAGTGGATAACCCAGAGCGTGAAGAAATGGTTGCACTATTCAAAGAGTATCTGGATGTTTTTGTATGGTCCTACAGAGATATGCCAGGTTTAGATCTTGAGATAGCATCACATAAAATTCCCTTATACCCAGATGTGGTTCCAAAGAAGCAAAAATTAAGGAGGATGCATCCTGAGATGTCGCTGAAGATCAAGGAAGAAGTGACCAAGCAGTTAGAGGCTGGCTATCTGGAAGTAGCTAGACACCCAGAATGGTAAGCTAATATTGTTCCAGTACCAAAGAAGGATGGAAGGGTCAGAATGTGCGTGGACTACCGAGATCTGAATAAAGCCAGTCCAAAGGATGATTTCCCGCTACCTCATATTGATGTCCTTGTAGACAGTACAGCCAGAAGTCATAGGTTTTCTTTCATGGATGGGTATTCTGTATATAATCAGATCATCATGCATGGATGCCTTTTGTTACAAAGTGATGCCTTTTGGGTTGAGGAATGCTGGGGCTACTTACCAACGTGCTATGGTAGCATTGTTCCATGATATGATGCATAGGGAGGTAGAGGTATATGTTGATGATATAGTGGCTAAGTCCAAGGAATAAGAAAGCCATGTAGCAGTTTTGCGAAAGTTGTTCGAGCGGCTAAGGAAGTACAAGTTGCGGTCCAACCCTACAAAATGTACTTTTGGTGCATCCGCAGGGAATTTACTTGGCTTTGTTGTCAGTAGAGAAGGAATAAAGGTGGACCCCAACAAGGTAAAAGCAACACATGACATGCCAGCACCTACGAACGAGCGAGAAGTAAGGGGTTTTCTTGGAAGGTTGAACTATATTGCACGCTTCATTGCAAATTTGACTAGCACATGTGAGCCAATCTTCAAACTCCTCAAGAAGAATAATCCAGGAAGATGGGATGATAACTGTCGAGAAGCCTTTGACAAGATAAAGGCATATTTACTGAATCCCCCAGTATTGGTACCACCTACCCAAGGTCGTCCATTGTTACTCTGTCTCACTATATTGCCAACCTCAATGGGGGCAATGCTGGGACAACATGATGAATCTGGCAGGAAGGAGCAGGCAATTTACTATCTGAGTAAAAATTTTAATGCCTGTGAGGCTCATTATATGGCAATTGAGAATACTTGTTGTGCGCTAGTGTAGACCTCCAGAAGACTCAGACAGTACATGTTATATCACACCACTTGACTAATTTCTCGAATAGATCTTTTGGAGTATATCTTCGAAAGTCCTCATATCTCCTTAAGAGTTTCGAAGTGGCAAGTGATATTGTCGTAATTTGACATCAAATATGTGATTCAGAAGTCCATCAAAGGAAGTACGATTGCTGATCATTTAGCAGAGAATCCTCTTGAGGATGGATGGCCTGTCAACTCCGAGTTCCCAGATGGAGAGATAATGTCCCTCGAGGAAGATGAAGAGCAGGAAGACGTGTGGAAGATGTATTTCGATGGAGCGGTCAATATGCATGGCAGTGGTATAGGAGCAGTGGTTATCTCACCAAACGACAAGCAGTACCCGGTGGCCGTAAAGCTAAAATTTGAATGCACGAATAATATTTCAAAATACGAGGTATGTGCTAGTGGATTATAGATGGCACTTGAATTTGGTATAAAGCAGTTGAAAGTCTTCGGGGATGCAGCTCTAATCATTTACCAAGTCAATGGTGAATGGCAAACCAAAGACTCCAAGTTGATTCAGTATCAAATACCTGACTCAATTGATTGCGAAGTTTGACGAGATTACTTTCTCGCATTTAACTCGAGATAAGAATCAGTTTGCTGATGCTTTAGCCGCACTAGCTGCCATGACCATGCTGGACATCCATACCAATGTCCAACCCATCCAAGTTAGAGTGCAAGATGAACTGACATACTGTGCCCATGTGGAAGGAGAACTTGATGGTAAGCCTTGGTATCATGATAACAAGCAATATATTCAGAACAAGAAATACCGGACAGAAGCGAGCGAAGTAAATAGAAATACCATCCTAAGACCGGCTATGACCTTTTTCTTAAGCAAGGAAGTCCTGTATAAAACAGGATATGATGGTACCTTACTCAGATGTGTGGATGCTCGTGAAGCTAAGTTGATCATGATCGAAGTTCATAAAGGAATATGTGGGACTCATGCCAATGGCCACATGATGACTCGGAAAATCTTGAGAAGTGGCTATTATTGGTCTACTATGGAGTCGGATTGTATAGAGTATTTTCGTAAATGCCAAAAATGTCATATGTATGCAGACTGGGTCAATGCACCTCCATTTCCACTGCATAGTTTAGCATCCCCATGGCCTTTTTGGATGTGGGGAATAGATGTCATCGATCCCATTAATCCCAAGGCTTCCAATGGTCATCGTTTCATTTTGGTGGCGATAGACTATTTCACTAAATGGGTAGAAGCTGCTTCATATGCCAGCATAACTCAAAAAGTGTTTCTCAAATTCCTCAAGAAGGACATCGTCTGTAGATATGGGATCCCAGAGAGGATAATCACAGATAATGCTGGTAATCTTAATGGTGCCAATATTCATAAGTTTTGTGATGGTTTCAAAGTCAAACACCACAATTCAGCTCCTTATAGACCTCAAATGAATGGTGCAGTTGAAGCAGCAAACAAAAATATCAAGAAGATCGTTGCCAAGATGGTTGTAAATTATAAAGACTGGCACGAAATGCTGCCATATGCTCTACATGCTTACCGGACTAATATACGATCAAGCACTGGGGCAACCCATTTCTCTTTGGTGTACGGGATGAAGGCTGTCTCAACTATCGAAGTAGAACTCCCTTCGCTAAGGGTCTTGATGGAAGCAGATTTAGAAGAATCTGAGTGGGTGAAAACTCGATATGAGCAATTGAACATGATATAAGAGAAAAGACTGGCAGCTATCTGTCACGGGCAATTTTATCAAAGCAGAATGGCAAGAGCTTACAATAAGAAGGTTCGCTCTAGAGAATTTTACGCGGGAGACCAGGTTTTAAAGAAAATCCTCCCTAATCAGGAGGATGCCCGAGGAAAATGGGCGCCGAATTATGAAGGTCCTTATATTGTCAAACAAGTATTCTCAAGAGGAGCCTTGATTCTGCAAAACATGGATGGGGAAGAGTAACCAAGGCCAATAAACTCTGATGCTATGAAAAAGTTCTACGCTTGAGGGCCCGCTAGGTTGAAAACCCGAGAGGGCAACCTAGGCAAAAGTTAGGGCAAAGAACAATGGAAAAAAAAAGTCCGCTGGGTTGAAAACCCGAAAGGGTGGCCTAGGTAAAAGTTAGGGCAAAGAACAATGAAAACAAAAGAAAATAAAAGACCCTCTAGGTTGAAAACCCGAAAGGGCAACCTAGGCAAAAGTTAGGGTAAAGAAACCTTAGGCTGAAAACCTGTAAAGGCGGCTTAGGGGGAGGCTATGGTCCAACACTTCTGCAAGAACTCACCACACTGGGGCAATTTTATCCGACTGAGTATACTGGGGCAAAATTGTTGAGGAATGATTGAAGAAGGTGTGTTTGAAGAATCAGAAACAGAAGCCAAGATCTGTGTCATCAAAAGGCTATGGGGAATCAATTAAATGAAAATCAAAGGACCAACACCGGGACAAATTTTATGTGATTCTCGTAATTTTTTCTGTTCATCTTTGCTTTTAATCTTCATGATCCCTTTTGAAATTTTGTTCTCATATTGATGTTTTCTCTTAACAAACTAAATTCTCGTATTAAGGCAAGAGGCTCTTCCTTCATACTCCCCTGTCATGTTCACTCTCATGTTTAATCATTATGGTCATGTCTCGATAAAAGTAAATATAAATTTAATGGTATGATTCGATAATTCTAATGGTAGCACCAATGAGTGGTTTGAACCAAAATGACTCAATATTTCAGATTCAATGGAAGAGATAGCATGCACTGGACAACAAAAGAATGATGCAAATAAGCTTGAGAGAATAAACATAACATCCACCTCATATGATATCAGATTCTTGGGTGACCAATGTTGTTAAAAGAATGAATGGTGCCTCGTCCCAGAGTGGTCGGTGAACAAGGGTTTGGTTGGTGGAAGTTTTTCCATGGAGCATTTGGATCCGCTGTCTTCAAAAGGAAGGGATTCTCATTAGTTTCAGATTACAGATTGAATTTTGTCGAGCTCTGAGGCTTACTGCAATTTTATTTTCGAGCTCTGAGGCTCACTGCAAGTTTATTTTCGAGCTCTGAGGCTCGTTGCATATTTACTTTCCTGTTGGACGAAGAGGTTCCGCTCACTGTAATTTTATTTTCAAACTGTGAGGTTTTCTTTTGAGCTCCTCACGTTTTATCGGACAAAATGTGTTCATTTTCTTTACTTGCTCATTACTACAATACATGAAAAGTCACGACTAATCATGTATTCTAGTATGTAACAAGTAAAGAGGGGCAACTGTAAACATCCATTTTTGTCCGTCTTCATTTTATTTTATTCTAATTGTATTATCATGTTATTATATTTCAGGGAGGCTAAAAATAATGAATAAAGAAGGAAGAAAAAGAAGATAATAATGAAGAAAGGAGGAGACTCCGTTCATTGCATATCTAATTTTCTGTTGGACGAGGAGGTCCCGTCCATTGCATATCTAATTTTTTGTTGCATATCTAATTTTTTGTTGGACGAGGAGGTTCCGTCCATTGCATATCTAATTTTCTGTTGGACGGGGGGGGGGGGGGGGGGGGGGGTTCCGTCCATTGTTTAATGCGGGTTTGTATAACTGCTTAGGAATATTAGGAATTGTTTAATATGCTTGCTCAATATTTTTTTTATGTTGTTATTATCTGTGTAATTTTAGGATCTTATATCTTGTTATATCTGTTTAGATTTAATTTAGCGCTGTGCTAAATTGGATCTAGTTGAATTGGCATAAAGTTCTAATCCGAGAATCTTACTTATCTTCGTAACTCGCGGACGTTAAGCGTTGGATATAATTCCAAGTAACTGGGCTCTAAGTATAAGCCTTATGTCCGATCGTTAAGTCGCTTAAGGATTTGTTGTGATGTGTATTTGTTTTCGAACTTAGATTAGGGAGGTGTTAGAATATTATTATAAGTTGATATTAATTTTTTATTTATTGAATCTGTGAATTCAATCTTAAGGTTTATCCTTATGTACGTTTTGTTAAGTCTTGGGCTCGAAAATATTTTATTATATAGAGTTGAGTAATTTTTTTTTTGGGATGAATAGGCCAATGGTCCATTGGAGCCCAACTCTTATCAATAACTATTTTAAATTGATACCGGCGATTTGGAACTTTTAGTTCCTGCTTTATTTGTCTTCGGACAATATTCCAACCTAATCATAGTTGTTGTCGTTTTGGAGGCATAGACACCTTTTATATGATATTAGGGGATTGTATGGGGGCCACGGAGACCTCGGGGATAGTCAGGCGTGGATACTGCCAATGGTTCGGTGTATGCAGCACCGGTGCCGGTGAAGACCTGGACAGCAGGGCTATCTTGAAACTCCACTAAACTAATTACTATTCAGATGTTAAGTACTCTCGTGTGAAAGCACCGAGGAGATGGTTGTTAGCGTACTCCGATTTTGGACACCGAGTTGTTACACATATTACCTGAATGCTATCTCGACAGAACGTTATGACAACAATAGTCTCCATGGAGCAAGGTTAGGTCGAAGTCTTAGGCATGCATTCGAGTCTCCGCCTTTTCTGAAATGATATATATATATATATATATATATATATATATATATATATATATTATAAAAGTTTCCCTAACTATATGTATCCACTTGATTGATTGTTTGTCGTTGTATACCCATATCTACATTATGAGCTTGGCATAGAATCTTACCTTCATATGCGTTTCTTCTTTCTTCTTGTATATGTGAGTAGTTGACTCTGATGGCCGCTCCGTACGTGGGACCAAATTGTTTAGATTTTTTAAACAATACGACGAATATCAAACTTAATACAAAGTAACTTAGACTCTCGTAATTGAGCATGCACTATAATGATAACAGGACAAAGATGAGTGTTAGCAATACACTCTCTTCTATTGATAAAATTTATGTGGATCTCATTATTTTGAAAATGAGTTCCACTTAAATTTTGAAGGATTCATACGAATGTCAACTAACAGAAGAAGTATGTTAAAAACAACATTTCTCC
Organism: Sophora flavescens; assembly: GCA_030762895.1. Lineage (NCBI taxonomy): Eukaryota > Viridiplantae > Streptophyta > Magnoliopsida > Fabales > Fabaceae > Sophora > Sophora flavescens. The sequence goes on from CM061066.1 coordinate 171,126,003, forward strand.
TTGACGAATGAGTGACATTAAAAAAATTAAAAAACAGGCACTTAGCAGCCGAGGCCAATCGCCGAAGATGCGTTTTTGGGAGGACCAGAGAGTACAACAGTACGCAGCACACAGGCTGCTACTTGTTTTGGAATGGTGGCCCCCCCTTTTCAAACAAGAAAACCTCGGTGTTCCCTTTCCTATGGAGCCTGCGCCTGTACCAGTAAAAAGATGCATCACGCGCCATTGCTGGGCCCTCCACTTCAAACGCATGTTTTGCATGATCCAATTCTCCAAGGTGCTTTGCAAGTTGCTGGCTTTATGGCATCTTACCCAACTGTTTTAATTATGTTAACTAGTTGGTTAAAGGTCCGTTTGGTTCAGAAGAGAAGAGAAGAGGAGAGGTGGTGGATTTTAACTAAATATTATGTTTGGTTGAGAGAAGAAAAATGGAGAGATTTTAACGGAGGAGAGATATTTTAACATAATTCATGTTTGATTTATAAGGAGATGAGAGATATTTTAAAACAAAATTAATTTTATATTCTTATAATTTTAGATTTCTAAATACATAAGTAAGGATATTTTAGTCCATGTATTTAAAATGTTTAAAATCCCCTCCAAATCCCCCAATATTGAAGGAAATGTCAAAATTGACTCAGGATGAATTTTGCTCCATTCCCCTTCGTTCGCCTCAAAAAAAAAAAAAACCAAACATGAAATATTTAAAATAAGGTTCTTATATCAAGTGCAATTTTACACAGGTTAAGAATATCAAAAGAGTAAATTTATATGAGAACTTGTGTATTTTATACTCTCAAAACTGAAATGCTTAGTTTTCCAATAAATAATTGTTGTGTTTTGGTTTCTTAACCTGTGCAAAGTTGCACACGATAGAAAAACTCTTTAAAATAATCCTTCCCCCCACTTCCCTCCATTCCCCCACCAACTAAACAATATGTAACATAAAAAAAAATTGACTTACAAAAGATTTATATAGATCTTGAAGACACATTTATTTTTTTTAGGTTTAATTATTGTTAGTCTCTGGACTATTTAACAATTTTTAAATAGGTCCCTAAACCTTAAAAATATGTAATTGGCTCTCTAAATTTATAAAAAAAATTATAATTGAGTTCCTCATATATATCTTTGTCAGGATTCTGTTAGATCTCCTAAAAAATATATGGACCTATTTGAAATTTCTCAAAAGTATAAAGGCCAATTTGAATTTTTTTCAACAAATTTAGAGATCCACAAATGTGCGAATTGATAGGTCACTTAAGACTTAACGAAACCCTAATGAAGACGTATATGCAGGACTCAAATACAAATTTTTATAAAGTTTATGAATTCAGCTATAAACTTAAGTTTAAGGACCTATTTAATTTTTTTAAAATAATCTAGAAATCAACAGAACAATTTAACATTTCTTTTTTAACAAAGAAAGGCAAAAGGAAAGAAAGAAAAGTTACTTAAACACAAGGCAAATTCAAGCAACTCTGACAAAAGATAAAGTCACATATTGGAGGATTAGTTTAACAAACCACATCCCTTTGTTTCAAGGCACCCTTCTTAGTTAGTTTATCAATTGTTGTTTAATTGTTTCCTACTTTCCCACATGAGAATACGATGCAGACTGGAATCCCTACCTATGGAAGATTAGATCATACAATATGTTTCAAAGGGGGTCACAAATACTCATAATCCCACAGAGGCAGATAACCTCTAATTCGTTACATTCCAGAATTAGATTCATTCACTTGTCAATTGTCACAAGCAAAAGAAATAGCAATTGATGTAAAAATATTAAAGATGAAAAAATTCATATAATTAAGGTTAAAAAAAAAAGGAAAGTAAAGGCACATTTGATTTTGGTTTATTTTTTTCAAAAATATTTTATAAATTATTTTTCAAAATAATATTGCTAACAAGTATCCTAAAGATGTAGGTTAAAGAATTCAACAAAAGTAAGAATATGTTTGATTTATCATTGTAAAGTATATTTAAGTTCAAACATACATTTATCTCATAAGAACATAGATATTTTATTTCAAATCTATGTTTGTAGTTTCTCAACTGTCAATCAATCTTGCACTAAGTTTTCATTAAAAAGTTAAAGATAATATATATCAAAATGTTGCATACATTATTTCAAACCTTTTTTTTATGTAAAAAAAAACCTTTTTTAATTAATTTCTTAACTAATGGTGCTTAATACAAATGTGAAATGATTTTTTGACGTCACAATTCGACAAAATACGTCAACACCGTATTTTCAATTAAGACACTTGTCGGGCCTAATAAAAATCATGAATTGTATAAAAATATTGTGTCGGAAAAACAATCGTGTGTTCAAATAACATATCTCAATACAAATATACAGTTATAGTAATTTGCTGCTTTTATGATTATAAAAAGAAAATTAGAGGTTTTATGGCAGCAAGGCGTTATCATCAAGATGAATATAATAATTGGCGTTCCAAGTTGCAAGTGTTTAACGTGCAAGAATACTGCTATCATGGTTTACGGTTTGAACTTTGAAAAATGTATAAATATATATACGAATTTTCTATGTTTTACAATCTTATTTAATTTCTTAAATGTTTAGAAGCTATTTTTTATCCAGCATTTCTATTTTTATTTATTTATTAACGTGTACCATAAGGTTACATATGTTTTTTTTTAGAAAAGAAAAATTAAGCAATTTCATTAATAATGGAGAACATAATAAATCTGATAACATCATCATAAATTTGAAGAATAGTAATATATGTAGTCATCCCTAACAGAGCGTGAGCAACTATACGAACTTTGTTCCTATCAAACTTTATCAAAGAGTGGATAACATAAGATGATAAAAGATTCCTATAATTTGAATTAACAGCCCTATAATTAGCTTGATTCTCTTGAAGGAGATCTAAGACTTCCTCTTTTTATATCTAAAATTTAAAAGAATAACTATAAAATTTAATTTTGAAGAAATATTCTCACTGTCGCGAAAATAACTGTGACCGGAATTAAATATTAGGTTTTCTTTTGCTTCTGGATGGGAACGTTGTCGGCAAGATGTACGAGGTTTAAGCATAGGGAGACGTGGATGTTTCTTCTCCATTCATGGAAAGGCCTTCTTCAATATCTTATCCCGTCGTTTTTGTCAAACTTTTCCATTTCCCCAATATTTTAATAAAATCATTACTGTTATTTTATTCTCATTTTCCACTTTAATATAGCAGGTAGGGTACTTGCGGATTATATGAATAATTTTTTGCGTCCTTAACCCCCCAATTATTGGTTTAAGAATCATACTGTTTATTGAGATGTGCTTAGACTGTTCCTTATATTATAATGATTGATTGATTCCATTTGTGTGTGCCTTGTGCCGTGCAAAGAGGAGAAGATAAGGCGCAGTCACTATCAACCTACCGATAAAAGGAAAGGACACCTGGCACTGTTTTTATTACGGATTAAGACATATACTCACAGCTACATTAGTTTCACATGGCATAGAATCGGACTACAAGTGCATGAAAAATTAAATAAGTAACCATATTAAATAATAAAATGATATAAACATTAAATAATAATAAGTTTAATTTATATGTAAATATTTTTATTATATACATTAAAAAAAGTGACAGTGAAGAAGCTCAAAGCCAAGGACAGAGCTTCTTGATGATAGGATGGAGTCTCGGCTCGCCCAAGCATATTACAAATTATGTTATATATATCATGCTTGCAACATTCAGAACAAATAACAGTAGTGGTGTAGTGGTTTGGTAATACTGTGAGATTATTAAGACCCGTGAGATTATTAAGAATATATATATATATATATATATATATATATATATATATATATATATATATATATATTTATATTTTAACTAATTGATCCCCTAAAAAATAACAGTCAAGCTCTGCCACTGCTCAAAGCAGTTGCCCCCGCTCAAAAGCAGCAATTAATTGATCATGAAAATTGAACGTGCCTCTTGAAAATTTCAGTCAATTTGGTTTGCTTCACTTCTCAATGGTTGTTTGCATTTTCAGCAAGAGAAACATCGATTTATATAAGAGAAGAAATACTAGCAAAGAATGTCATGAAATCAAAATGAAAAAAGGGATATAATTAAGTACAAAAATTCTGTAATTTTTTTTTTTTTACAAAAATAGAAAGGAACCCCATGGTTTGAAATTCGTCTTTTTCATCTTGGTGTTTAGTTTTTGTGCAATAATAATGATCCGCCTTCTCTTGATTAGAAAAGAATAAACAAAACATTAATTGCCTCACTTTTGCAATTAAAGATAAGCTTATACATTAATAAAAATGAAAGGAAAACAAAGTTTTATTAATTATATAAGTAAAGGGTCCATTTGTTCAAATTTACTCCTAATAACAAACAAGGAGGTTTGAAATTTAAACTTAGTCCAAAAATAACAAGAGTTTATGAGAAAATTAAATATACAACTTTTAATATTATTAAAATATTAATGTTGAACCGGAGGGTGAAGAAGCTTTAAGTGAACCTCTAAGAAATAAGTTGAAAACAATTCACAACTTGGATATACTTGCTCTTGATATTATTTAAAGAGCCTTGGATAAATAGTTATTAGAAAAAGTGGCTTATGTAACGAAGGCGAAGGAAGCTTTGAGACATTCTCCAAACAATGTTCTCCTTGGCAGACAAAGAGAGAAAAACATAGAACTAGTTTAACCCTATTTTGTTTTAAACTTCTTTTATTTTTATTTTTACTTTTTTACTTTTTTTTACTCATCTTCCAAAAAAAAAAGGCCTTGTCAATTACAAATAAAACTAATTTAAGACATAATAACTTATAGAACTAATAAATAAACCTAATAAGCTAAATCGAACAAAATATTAAAAAATTAAAAACACAAATAAAATAATAAATAATAAATAAATTTTTTTTGGGTAAAAAGAATAAATAAATTTAACGGGTACATGAAAAATGTGGAGCATCAAGTCCACGTGCTAAGCCAACAATATATATATATATATATATATATATTTTACTAATTCAAATCCTTAAACTTTACACTGAGAGTTAAATAAAATAAAACACCTGAAAATCAATTCTTTATATAAGATGAGGAGAAAGAGAAGGAACATGATTATTGATATGAAACTGAAAAACAGTCTTAACAAATTTCTATTGATCTTCAAAGCTTATCTTTACAGGAGGAAGCTTTGCTCTTTATATAGAAGCAAAGGAAAATGGAAAAGGCAACAGAATTCTGTTGAGAGAAACAGAAAACAGAAAGAAAGAAAAACTGGGCACAAAGACAGAAAAACCCCTAAGATGCTTATCTATACAAAGGCTAGAACAACTACAGAGATCAATAATACTGATCTACAAAACTAATACAAACTAATATGATAAGCATCCAAATAGAGTCCTATCTTAATACTCCCCCTCAAGGAGCAGTGTGGGGACCTTAAACACCAACCTTGGTCAGCAACTCTTGAAATTGTTTTGCTCCTAGAGCTTTAGTAAACATGTCTGCTTCCTGCTGCCTTGTGTGCACATATTCTGTCCTGATAACTCCATTTTGTATGTGTTGTCTGATGAAGTGACAATCCACTTCAATGTGCTTGGTTCTTTCATGGTAGACAGGGTTGGCGGCCGGATGCATGGCCGCTTGATTATCACGAGAAGAGCTTTGTAGGCTGATTTGCAAGGGACTTGTAAAGTTTCGAGAAGCCCTTGAAGCCATATGATCTCACTAGCAAGCATAAGCCATTGCCCTATACTCCGCCTCACTTTGGATGACCGAGATACAATTGTTTGCTTCTTGGTCTTCCATGAAACAGGGGCTGAACCCAATTTCATTAGGTAGCCGATTCACGATTTTTCTCGGTCGAGGCGGGAAGCCCCCAGATCGATATCAACGATATCTTGTCACTCTCTAGATCATTGTTCTTTGGCAAAGCAAAATCCCTTTGTCGGAGTCTGTTTCAAATACTTAAGAACCCTCAATGTAGCATCCCAATGTCCTTGCCTCGGGGCTGCATATAAACCGACTTAAAACATGCACGAATATGTCGGATCTGGTCTTGTAATTGTTAAGTAAATCAACCTACCAATCAGCCTTCTATACTGTGAAACATTTGAATGAAAATCACTTTGGTCTAGAGCCAACTTGTGGTTCTGTTCTAAAGGAAAAGAGGCAGGCTTGCAAGCCAGCATGCCACACTCAGTGAGGATATCTAATGTGTATTTTCTTTGGCACAGAAATAATCCTTCATCACTCTTAGCTAATTCAATTCCAAGGAAATACTTAAGTCCTCTTATATCTTTCATATGGAAGCAAGCACTTAGATGTTTCTTAAAAGCATTGCAGGAATCATTATCATTACTAGTTATGATCAAGTCATCAACATAAACTAACACAACTATAAAGCTAGTGCCTTGTGTGTAGGTGAACAGACTATGATATAATTGAGATTCAATGAAACCATAAGAAATAAGAGATTTAGAGAGTTTAGAGTACCAATTTCTTGAGGCTTGTTTAAGGCCATAGAGAGATTTTCTCAATTTACAAACTAATCCTTCTTCAGAAGCTTGATAACCTTGTGGTAGATCCATGTAAACTTCCTCATCTAGATCCCCATGCAAGAAAGCATTACTCACATCCATTTGGTGGAGTTGCCACCCCTTTGCCACAGCTATGGTTAAGACACACCTAATGGTTGTCATCTTTGCCACAGGGGCAAAGGTCTCATTATAATCCTCTCCCTCTATTTGTGTGTAGCCCTTTGCAACTAACCTAGCCTTGTACTTCTCTATTTCTCCAGTGGACTTGTACTTGATTTTAAAGACCCACTTACAACCTACTGTTTTCTTACCCTTAGGGAGCTTGATTAGTTCCCATGTCTCATTTTCTTCCAGAGCCTTGATCTCTAATTCCATTGCATCCCTCCATTCCTTTTTCTGGCTTGCTTGAGCATATGATCTGGGTTCTTGAAGTGTGGTTGCAGCTAGGTATGCAAGATACCCCTTGGAGTAATGTGAATTGTCCAAAAAATAAGAAATGGGGTAGGCTACTCCCTGTTTTGTTGGACCAGTCATGTTGAAGGCTTCTTTAGAGGCTGTGTGAACATAGTAATCCTTCAAACATGCTGGTGGTTGTCTGGTCCTTGGTTGTGCAGGGATGGCTTCCTGATGCAGAATATCATGCTCCCCCTCACTGTGAACTTCAGTTTCTGGTTCAGCAGGTATGTATGCAGTATCTACCTCATGCTGAGACTCATTTTCCCTTGACTGGTCAGATTTACTGCTGTCCCGTGGTTCTTCTTCATCATAGAAGTGAGATACTTGTTCATGACTGCTACTGCAGTGGTTCTCAGTGCTGGTTCCTGTACTAGTCATAAAAGGAAAAACATTTTCATAGAAAACAATATCTCTAGAGACCATGAAATCCTTGGTTTTTAGGTTATAAACCTTCCAACCCTTTTGACCAATGGGATATCCAACAAAGATACATTGTTCAGCTCTTGCATCAAACTTATCCCTATTCTTGGATGCATTTCTGACATAACATAGGCAGCCTAGAGTTCTCATGTGCTCATAAGAAGGAGATTTATTAAACAACATCTCATAGGGAGTTTTTCCTTTATTAGCAACAGTAGGAGTTCTATTTATGATATATGTGGCTGCAAGCACACATTCTCCCCAAAATTTCAAGGGGAGATTCCCTTGAAACCTTAGAGCCCTAGCCACATTGAGCATATGCCAATGCTTCCTATCAACCCTTCCATTTTCTTTGGGGTGTGGCTATATAAGAAGTCTCATGAGAGATTCCTTCTTCTTCAAAGAATCTTCTCATAACAGAATTCACAAATTCTGTTCCATTATCACTCCTAACACATTTGATTTTCTTATTAAATTGAGTCTTTACCATATTATGGAAATTCATAATAATCTTACTTGTTTCAGTTTTCTCCTTCATCAAGAAAGCCCAAGTTCCTCTAGAATAATCATCCACAATAGTTAAGAAGTAACAAGAACCATTATGGGAAGGAGTTTGGTACTTTCCCCATAGATCACAATGAATAAGATCAAAAGCCTCACTAGCTTTATTATTACTTTGACTAAAACTCAATCTACACTGTTTAGATCTATGACAAATGTCACAACAATCTATTTTGCTAAAACTGAAAGTATTGTTAAGAAAAGGAAAAATACACTGCAGATTGCCTTATTGGAAGGATGCCCCATCCTCTTATGCCAAAGATTGGTAAGATCCTTTCCAACTGCCGGTGAAGAGCCATCCACCATTCCTTTGATCAAGTATACTCCATCTTGAAGCTCACCCACCCAATCAACTTCATTGAGTCCTGGTCCTGGATTTCACAACAATTCGCATTATAAGTAACTTTGCATTTCAGGTCATGTGTCAATTTATGTATAGAAACAAGATTGCAATTAAAACTAGGAACATAAAGGACATCATGCAATATTATATCTCTATTTAGATGGTAAGTTCCCATCTTATCTACAATAACGAGTGTCACCAGAGAGGCACAATTATTCTAAAAGGTTTCTTTATCTCCCTCACTCCCTCTAGGAGAGTGAAGATGTGGGTCATGTGGTGTGAAGCACCACTGTCTAGAACCCAATTCAGCCCTTTAACTGTGCCTACATTACCCGCCATATCATCATAGTTCATAAGGGTGCCATGAAGGGCATGCCCTTTAGCCTTTTCTCCTTCTGCACAGGCTCGATGAAAAAGCATTACTCGCGCCTGCATTTTCTGTTTGCATTTCTCTGTGACCTCTTGAAATCCCAATTAGGTGGGTATCTCACAATTTCAAAGCATTTTGCCTTGATATGCCCTGTCTTGCCGCAGTGATCACATTTCGGCCTTGCTCCATCTCTGAATCTCTGCTTGTTGTTGTTTGAGTAGAAGAAGGCGAGGCGATTCGAGTCTTGATGTTCCTTTCCCTTTCTGCTTGGAATCTTGATTCCTCTCTCAGTATGTGATTAAAGGTTGTGCGTAGAGAGGGCAAGGGATCAGAATTGAGAATTGTAGCCTTGATATGAGCATACTGATCACTGTCAATGCTCCCAAGAAAGAGGTGGACTCGGTTCTCCTCTTCTCTTTGGGTTAGGGCCCTCGATGCTCCACAAGTGCACTCTGGCAAGGGTTGGAGCTCGCTGAGTTCATCAAGATACCCTTTGAATTGGGTATAGAAGTCTTTGATATTCATTCCTGATTAGCACAGAGTGCGCCATAGTTGGTGAATCCTGGGTGCATTTCTTTGCGCGAATCTTTCCTCAAGATCATCCCATATCTCTTTCGCAGTGGTCGCATGCGAAATGCTAGCATGGAGTTTGGGGTCGACCGAATTCAAGATCCAGGCCAACACCATAGAATCCGCCTTGTCCCAGCTTCCAAAATCCGCAGCGTTTGAATCTGGCCTTGTGATTGATCCATTGATGAACCCTAGCTTGTTTTTAGCACGCAAGGCTGCCTTCATCGATCTTGCCCAGGTTATGTAATTGTCGCCATTGAGGACTGAAGCAACCAAAGGGATTCCTGGATTATCAGAAGCATTCAGCAAGAAAGCTGGGTTAGGTGGGTTCTCATTCACGACACCTTTTCTACTATCAGAGGTATGATCTTCCTTCTCTGATTTCTTGAACTCATCCCCAGAATCATCAACCCGCTGTGATGCCATATTGAAAAACAGTCTTAACAAATTTCTATTGATCTTCAAAGCTTATCTTTACAGGAGGAAGCTTTGCTCTTTATATATAAGCAAAGGAAAATGAAAAAGGCAACAGAATTCTGTTGAGAGAAACAGAAAACAGAAAGAAAGAAAAATTGGGCACAAAGACAGAAAAACCCCTAAGATGCTTATCTATACAAAGGCTAGAACAACTACAGAGATCAATAATACTGATCTACAAAACTAATACAAACTAATATGATAAGCATCCAAATAGAGTCCTATCTTAATAGAAACCTTAAGCAAAGTGATCGAATAGCTTATCAATATAAAGCATCAATACTTATAATAAAACAAAGTACTATTTATGTGGGGGGAAAATAAATGCATATCTTTTTCTTTTTTATTATATTATTTATTTATTATTATCATCATCTCAGCTTACTCCTTTTTTATTATATATAAAAAGGCTTAAACAAAATTAGATATTTACAGGACTTAGGTTGTGTGTAGGGTGGTAGGTCGATATTAGGCTATTAGCTGTGGCTTGGGAAGAGAAGACGGAAGGCGGCTCTAAGGATAATAATGTCATAATGATGATCCATTATTGAGATAGAGTAATGAGATACTCCTTCGATCCATGTATAACACATATATTAAAATGATTAATTAATTTTATTGAATATTATAAAAATGTCATACTGATGATCCATTATTGAGATAGAGTAATGAGATACTCCTTCGATCCATGTATAACACACATATTAAAATGATTAATTAATTTTATTGAATATTATAAAAAATTAGATTTGTTATCTAAATTATCATTTATCTAAAATTTCAATCTTCATTAAACGAGTCATTGAAATTTATATTAAATAAATGATATTTTGAAAATAATATCATTAAATGAGTCATTGAAAAACAAAATTTATTTATATATTGGATCAAAAGCCTTTGGACTTTTTTACTTAAATAATGGATCAGAGGGAGTATGTTATTTGTACAACTTTTGTGGACAATTAAGTGACACCCACACTCACAATTGCATATTATATATCTATTCTATCTCAAAATATAATATATCTTCATCTCATCCACTCTTACATCAATATACAGTATCTATACGAGTGTCTAAATCAAGATGTAAAAAAAAAAACTTTAGTGTAGAGTAATAAAAATAGAAAAGAAGAGCCAAACCTATGGCCGGCTAAAGAGGAAGCATAAGCCATATATAGGCTGGAAAATAGTTATTGTTTAATGCAGTTGAACTTTTATATATAAATATACTTAAACTAAAATATTGTCTCACACTTGTGATTCCTTCAAAGTAGAAAATTTAACAAGTAAATGTTTAGCTTTAATTAAGGTTTGCAAACAATTTCATTTCATATTCTAAAAAAGGACTTTAATAGTGTTTTTCTCCGCACATGACAACTATAGGCAGCTGACCTCATAAATATCATTATTTTGGACGAACCTAATATAGCACATGCAAGTTGCCAACGCTTAATATTGTTTTAACTATATCCAACTATAAAGTGGCACAGGTGCAGTTGTGAGGAAAAATACAGAAAACGAGTGGAGATAAATACATATCAAGAAGGCAATATCTTTATAAAATGTTTTTTTTATTGGACAATCAGAGAAAGTTATTTAATGATTTATTTATTTTTCTAACCGAGTATGGTATGGTGCAACCTTTTTTAAGATATAATAACTTCTAAAGTGAATATGTCTTTAAAGTAATAATTAAAGGTCTTTAAATCATTTAGTGAGTTAAAGTTTCAATAAATTATATCAAATCAAGAATAGATATCATTTACGCTAATTTTTTAAAGACAAAATTAGTTTAAAGATTTTTTTTTTCTTTTCTTCTTTTAAATGGTAGCAACGAAAATTAAAACCATAAAATGTAAGTTATTCAAATCCCTCACCGCTACCCAATCTTTACGGCTTAATAACATGATGTAGCACTTTAAATGGCGCTATTTTCTGTGTTCCTCAGCTGTTATTATAATAGAATACTACTATCCATTGTAACCAAAAAAAGAAAGAATACTACTCCATAGGATACAATTGAAATTTCCTTGCCTCAATGAAATGAAATGCTATTTCTATTTGCAAATAAAGATGACGGCATCAGAATATTTTAAGTTTCGATGAAGCAAAGTCACTACAAAAACGTATGAAGCTGGGATGGTTCCTCATTAAAATATAAAATAATTTTCATCTGGAGTCATTTTAAAACTTTCAAGTTCACATGAATCAAGCCATTTAAGTAGCTGTAAGGTCTAGCGTCTACGAATATAAAAAAGGCTAAGAAGTATCAAAATTTGACAAAACACTTGTGCCTGACATTGGGATTTTAAGTTCACACAAATATCGCACTGAAACAAAATTTAGAATATCCGATTTACATTTAAAGAGGCACTATATTTGAGATTTATCCAACGGTGACAACTTCTGTTACTTTTGCAGCTCATGGTTCCTAAGTATCAGGGAACAATGTATAAATACATGTATTCAATTGTATTCAGTCTGTATAAGCTATGGTAGTTATGTAATAGATTGGTTAGAAAGCGGTTAAGTGCCAGTTCTATCCAGCTGAGTTAGTTAGCAACAGTTTGCACATCTAGCAAGGGTATAAATACCCTACCCTTCACTGTGTAACAGTTACTCATCAAGATTAATTACACAATTACTCAATACAATGAAATCTTCCATTTCTCTTTTCTCTCGTTTCCCATTACGGTATCAGTACCTTTTTCTTTCTTGGGCCTGAGATCTTAAAGATCAAGATCGTGAAACTTACTCACGATGGGAACACGTTCGCATAGTTCAAATCTTTTTAGCAATTGTAACACTTCGATTTTTTCTGCTTTCTAAGATTATTATAAATATAAATAAACGTTTATATTTTTATCTGAAACTTAGAAAATGATTTTGGAAAAACCAAAGTCATATTCATATTATGCTTATTTTCATAAGTATACGATTAAATTTTTTGCTGAAAATTCAGACGGAACTCGGTCTGCGTTTTCGCTGACAGTAAGATTTTACTAATCAGAAAACCTAATTTTGACCCGAGAACAAAATGAATAGATTTTATATCTCATTTCCAACGATATAGACTATTTTGAAAATTTTCAAAATAAATAGGTTATTATCCTTGATTCGGGCATAAAAACCTAAATCGGGTAATCGACATAGTCGAGAACGGAGGTGCAGAGACAAAATCCGACACCCAATGGATGAAGACAATGAGTCATCTACGATGACTCATAAGGGTGAGTCAGATAGGTGACTCACAAGTGTCATGATGGCTTTTGAGGGAAATTACCTTTATGTTCTTAAGTTGTCATTTAATCACAAAATTGTCATTTTGTAAGATTATAACCTTGTCCCCAACAATTGAAGACTTGGACCCTTATACCCCGAAATCCGACGGCCCAACCTCCTTTTTGAGCCCATCCCATTGCTATAAAAGCCTAACTTCATCTTCTTCATGAAGTTGTTCATCTTTTTCTCACAAACTTAAGTTTTCCATAGCCATTTTTGTGAAGCAACCACTTGATTCCTTGCTCATTTTCTAATTCCAAGAGGTAATCTTTGTTCCTCATCATCAATAAGCTATACGTTCTTCAAATATTTTCATGTTTCAAGGTCATGATCATCTTTTTCAATTCCTAGATCTAGAACTTTGAAAATCTCTAGAAAATTGTAGAAAAATCCTATGATCATGAAACCAATTTCTATGATCTTGTAATCATCTCTATATTGTATATCTAGAAGCATGCGATCAAACAAAATTTATATTCTTATCTTCCAAGCTTGGCCGAACCTATGGGTAATAGGAAAAAAAGATGTTTTGTTTCAACTTTTCAAGCATGACACTTGTTTTGATCTAATGAATACCTATTATAGTGAAATCCAAGAGCTTGATGATTTTAAAACCCCCTAGCCTATTTTATGAAGCAAGGCCGAAACCTTAAGTTCATGGATTGAATGAGTTTTGTTTCAATTTTTGAAATAGAACAATTGATTTAAGCTTTTCAATACCTATAAGTGTTGAATCCAAAAGATAGAAATCAAATAAAATTCCTAGCCTATTTTACTATTGATGGCCGAAACTCTAACTATTTGGGTTAGATGAGTTTTTGATTCAATCTTTGTCAAGTGACAATTGATTATGTATCTATAATACTTAAGGATCATTAATCCAAGAGTTAGTAAAATTTGGACATCTCTAACCTATTAATCCTATCATGGCCGAACCCTAGTCATGAGAACTAGGTGATTTTTGTTGTTTCATTTGGTTGATTTTGTTATGATTTGTATGTGAAGCATTAGTTGTGATTGTTATGCGAAGTTATGCGGAGAATCAGAATTTCCGAGAAGAAATTTCAAAGAGGAAACTGTAACTTCAAGAGGTAAGGGGAGTTACCTGATGGATTTTTTCGATAGCTATATGCTATTAGTTGTGGTCTGTATAATTTATTTGGTGTGTTTATTATTTTATGTAGTTTAAAATTATCTGTTTTGCAATTATCTACTTTTAATTGGTTATCCGCATTTAATTGTTACAGCATTTTAATGCATGTCATAAATTGTTCTATTTGCTATATTATTGGCATGAACTTATTGTTGATGTTGATTGTGGATTGAAAAGCCTGATAGTGATCAGTGCTCAATTAATTACGAGGTTAAAAGCATTAAAAAACTCTTTATGTAATAATGAATTTTAATTGATGGAAAATAGTAATATAATATTACTTAATTATTTGGTTGGTTGAAAATGAGAAAGAGTTGAAAATAATATTATTTTAATGATTTACCGGTGTAATAGTGTTTTATGAGTTACAGTGAGGACGTAACTGTGAAAATATTTTAGTACTGCTAATTTTTTCGTAAGAAATTTTTAAATATTAGAAAATGTTATTATAAAAAAATAAGTTTCAAAAATAATTTTATTATGGTGCTGGGAAAAATATTTTACTAGAAAAGTCATATTTTGACTAAAAACGTTTTTAAAACGTCAAGCGACAAACAATTCCGATAACCTTTACGGAAAGCATTATTAAAACAGCAACTTTGGTTAAAACAGAGAATTAATCTCAAAACGGTATTTTTTTTGGAACTAAGGTTCGAAGTAAATATTTTTAGAAGAAAGTTAGTTTTAAGTGATTTGATGATTTTATAAACGAATTTTCAACGTAAAAAGATTTTTTGTAAACTAGTTTTATAAAATGGTGTTATTTCCAACAACTTGGATAAGTCGTGGAGTTTTATTTTGGATTTGTGTTTCACAGAACGAAGATGGTTTTAAAGGGATAAACGAACCTAGTGACCGAGACGTCGGGGTTCTAGTATTCTATGGTATGGACCGTGTGTCCTAAAGGTGAAGTTATGGACTATTTGTCCTATAAACGTTATCATGGATCTGATTGAAAAGCTCAATGCCACCTTTGCACTTAAGCAGCTAGGACGCCCTGATTACTTCCTTGGAATAGAGGTCAAGTACCTTCAAAATGGCTCCCTCCTACTGACACAATCCAAATATATCTGTGACCTATTGCATAAAGCAAATATGACTGATTGTAAATGCATCTCAACTCCCATGCATCTCAACCCTGCCCGATCTTTTTGTCTATTGGTCCATAGTGGGAGCTCTCTAGTACATCACTTTAACTAGACTTGAGCTTTCATTCTCAGTCCATAAAGTGTGTCAGTTCTTATCTGCACCCTTGGAATCACACTGGCGAGCTGTTAAACGCATCTTGTGTTATCTTAAAGGGACCTCTCATTTTGGTCTTCTCCTTCAGCCAGTTCCACTTGATGGCAAGCAATCCCTTAGAGCCTACAGTGACTCGAACTGGGCCAGTGATCCTGATGATCGCAGGTCCACCTTGGGCTCTTGCATCTTTGTTGGGCCAAACCTAGTGTCCTGGAGTTCCAAAAAGCAAACCCTAGTGGCACGCTCAAGTGCAGAAGCCGAATACAGAAGTATGGCTCACACCACCTCTGAGCTCCTTTAGCTGCAATCTCTCTTAACTGAACTTCAAGTGCACTTCCATTCTCCAATGCTGCTTTGTGACAACTTGAGCGCGGTGTTACTGTCACACAATCCCATTCTACATGCACGTACGAAACACATGGCATTAGACATCCATTTTGTAAGGGAGAAGGTGGTTTCCAAGTCTCTTATGGTCCAACATGTTCCTGCTGCAGCTCAACTAGCTGACTCTCTAACTAAACCAATGCCTACATCCAAGTTCTTGGATCAACGTACCAAGCTCAAGGTGATTGCGTCACATCAACCTCCTTGACCTTGTGGGGGGCTATCAGGGAACAATGTATAAATACATGTATTCAATTGTATTCAGTCTGTATAAGCTACGGTAGTTATGTAATAGATTGGTTAGAAAGCAGTTAAGTGCCAGTTGTATCCAATTGAGTTAGTTAGCAACAGTTTGCACATCTAGCAAGGGTATAAATACCCTTCACTGTGTAACAGCTACTCATCAAGATTCATTACACAATTACTCAATACAATGAAATCTTCCATTTCTCTTTTCTCTCGCTTCCCATTACTAAGTAGAAACTTTAGGACTAGCTACCAGATTACCGGATCCCACAACGCCTATAACATAATATTCAACCAAAAATAACAAAGCCCCAATTTACAGATATGAGAGGCGAAACTGAATGAGAGTAGACTAGTAGAGGCATGAAAGACGAGCAAATGTATGTTTGGTTTAGCGTTGAGAAGTTGCAATACGTTTAGGACAAAGTATCCATAGAGTTCCTTTGGAGCAAACGTACTTGTAGACCCAAAAATAGTTTGCAATAGTAAATGAAACATAATTTAAAACATATTTACTGCTATTATGGACTAATGGGATTCTTCCAAAACAAAATAGTTAAGCAGCAGGGGTGGTTTGAAGTTTGAACCTCCTCAGGTAAACACACCAAAAGTTGACAACCAGCAACTACAAAATTAATTAAAGAAAAACATCAGGAGGACCAAAAAATAATATTAAATGTTGACCATGCCCACCTACTAAGATGCCACTAGTAATAATGTTATAATAAGATTTAAATAAGGTTGCCTTGCCTTTAAACTATTGAAGGGGCATTATATTTCGAGGAGATTAAGATGCCACGTCTATAAATAAACAGAAGAAGGCCAGCAGCCATCAGAACAGAGCCATATCAGTATTAATTAATTATAAGCAATGTTGATTATACCTATGCTTAAAAGTTAAACAACGATAAAAAACATTGGACCAGGTCAGGTCGTAAGATTCGTCACCTTTTCTAACAGCCACAGAAACAAATAAATTATAGAGGCCCGATTTGTCCAAATGAAATCATGTGACAGCGTGAACCGGAGAGGAAAAACGTGTAATCGAGTGGAATCTTTTGCTTGTCGCAGTACTTTATCTCGATCAAGAAATCGAAGCTAGATTAGAAGCAGTATACTATACGTCCTCTTTAGCAAAGGAGAAACGACAAAGTAAGCATTTTACATTTATTATGATTGAAATGCATCCTTCCTCGGTTCTTTAGTAAAAGAAAAATGACTTGTAAACTGAATGTGGATAAGTGTATGCCAAGATATTCTCTTTTTTAAAATCTTAATAGATCTGTTTTATTTTATTTTATCAAGGTAGTATACTGACATCCACTAACATTTTGACATATGTGCTTTTATTTTAATAAAAAAGATAAATAACAATAATACTAATTTGTCAAAATGTTATTGAATGTCAGAGTAAAAATCATTTACACTGACAATGCGTAGAAATTAAACTATTTTTTAAGAAGATCTACATGTAATGTTACAATAAAATATTTTATATTATCAATTAATTAAATATTATCATATAAGTAAGTTTTAAAGTAAGTATTTTAAATTTAGCAAAAAAAGGTAATTATTTTAAATTGAAATATTCTTAATGATATAATTATAATTATAATGGATAATATTAAAAACATTTACACTTGAATCGCGATTTTTTTAATCATACTTTTCTTTGCACCCTTTTTTATACCTATTTTATAACCATTGATGAAACAATTTTTACTTTAGAAACAACAATAAATAGATGATATATGGTTAAGATAAGTGATGTGATAAAAAGGGTGATAGAATGATATTTAATTAACACCAACACAACGTCATAATTAAATCTCTCAACTAGATAATCTTAAAAAGTTGTCATGTCACGATGCATATACAATTCCTAAGATATCAAAGATCAAGATACGTGGTAGATACCTTTGATCTAATCGAGAGTCACATACTGCACCTTTTAGTATAATGTCATGGCCAGTTTTATGGTGCACTCCATAGGTAAGGAGTGCACTGGTGCACGCACCATTTAACCTGCTTTTGAGAGTCATTTTAGGTGTGTTTAATAAATATTACTGGTAGTGAGGACTCCATTGCAAATAGTACAATGTTATCTTTGTCCGTTTCTACCCAACGAAAGATAAAGCAACATAAGATATAAAACACTCCATGTCAAACAGATTTGTTCCCTCATCTTCAGCAATCCCTTCATATCATATATGCTCCCTCAACCACAAACGGCAGCAAGAGGAAGGAGATAATTTCACCTTCATATCAGATCTGCTCCCTCAACACCTTTACATTCCACCTGAAGCACGATCTCCCTCAACCTTCATATTCCAACAACACCGCATTTGCAGAACAGATCTGGGTTACACTTTTCAACAGTTTAATGTATCCAACATTTCATATTGCCCCACCACCGCCACTTCAAGCTAATAGTTATCACCTAATTAATTGGCTCAACCATAACAATGGTTCGCATGATTTTTTAGTTTTCTCAACAAAAAAGTTATTTTTATAGAAACAGTCATGGGTTTAAGGTATTTAAAAAACATTCAATTTTGTTATATCTTCTGCAACATCATTATAAAAAAATATTGTTTGTAACAACTCCATCCCTACCACCTATCACTATGGCCATGACATCAACCACCGTAGCAGCTACTAGCATGTTCTTGTCTGGGTCAATGTCTAGTATCCATGGGTAATCACTAATGAACCCCAATTTGTTAGTGAGGGGTATTCTTTCTTGCTCTTCTACTTCTACATGGCAACACTTTCAACTTCAGCCCCATTCCCTTCCGTCACACTGGCCTCACATGCAGCCCAAAACACATATCACTACCAAACAATCAGAGAGTGCACCTTGAAGGCATATCACTATTTATGTGCAGGGAGTATAAAATAAATATTCAAATTTTATGTAGGGGCTTATAATTAAATTCCAGAGTTTGGGGGACTTGTCCATAAATATTCTGAATGACCACTTTGAATGGTTACTGGTAATCATTTAGGACCATCGATTCAATTTAGAACAACATCCAACGGTGACAACTGATGCGTGCACCGGTGCACCTATACATGACGCGTGCACCATAAAACGGCCTACTGTCATTCTCTTTTAGGTTTATGTATTTAGGAACTTGATACCTAACAATCTTAAATCGGATGCATTTAGTCTTCACAATCAATTTTGCACATGCTTGCAGTATCAATGAAATGTATGAAAAACAAGCATTCGGCATTACCTTATATTATTGCCTAAGTTCCTGCATAGAACAGGTGTATCAAAATAAAAAATAACTGAAATGACAATGTTAGAATTATGTTAACTCTTGAATTATGTTACACATGAAGGTTTCTCCTGTAGCCTTATTATTCTGAGGTAGCGCTTGATACAAATTTTAAAAAAGTATTTCCAATAATGTTGGCATAGGAATAAAGTTTTCCCATGTTTATTACAAGTTTTAAAAATTTATTCCCAGGCATAAAAGATTCACGGAAATAAAATTAGTGAATGATAGTTATAAACTTAGGAAAACTCTATTCCTATGTGTGAATGTGGGAAAACTTTATTCTCAGGAATCACATTCCCAGAAATATAGTTTGCCTGGAAATAAAACATTTCAAATACCAAACACTACCTGGGGTTATAGTATCTCTCCACTAATCGCTAGTAGCACTAATATCCTAAAAAACGAATGATACCGAATAATTCTACATCATGATCAACTATAAATAAGACCTATAACTATCAGTTATGATATTCTAACACCAGTTTTTGACACCAACATGGACACCTTGGTTAATCATGTAGAAATTTTTGGTTAATTTAATTCATTATATAGTTAATGGGTCATTTAAAGCTTATTTTCCATAACCATATAAATATTTGGTTAATCACATACAAATATCTGCTTAATTCAGTTCTTTATATGATTAATGGGTCATCATGAATTAACTAAATATTTACATGTGATTAACCATATAATGAACTGAATTAACCAACTATTTGTACCGATTAACCAAGATGTCAAAAGTTGATGTCAACTTTTGGTGTTCAAATATCTTGTGAATAATTATAGGCATAGCAAAATCATAGTGAGGTTAAATTCACACTTCAATATTTAAAATAATAATAATGTCTAATTTGTGTATTGATTTTTTTTTCCGACAAAATTGTGTAATGATTATAAAAACACATAAAATGCTTTTGTATTAATAAATAAATTACATGAACATAATAAGTTTAAGAACAAGATTGAATGTAAGGGAATTTTCGGGTTAGTCCGGATGTATTTAAGAAAATTAATTTCCTTAGGTAGTACAGGAGTTGAAATTTGACTAGTCAAGGTAAAAAAACATTTTCTAAACCACTAAACTACACGTTATATGAAAATAACACCACTCATCCCAACTAATCCGGGTTTTTGGAACGATAAATAGAAGAGACCTGGAAGCATATACATTTCCACGATAGAGCCATGTGTTAAATCCTAAATGGCATTCGGACTAGAAAAGCTACATACTAAATTAACATCAACTCGCTGGTTCGTTTTAAAAACTAATAATTATAATATGCTGCACATTTATCACGATGTCTTCACTTTAGATATTCATGATTCTTTTATGTTCAATTTTAGTGTGTTTAAATTAGCGTATTTTTTTTAATTTAGATCAAAATAGTTTATAATCCCTAGAATGACCATTTTACTCCCTTTTTCTTTTTTCTGGTGCGCATTAGAAGTTTAGAACCCCACTCTGTCAAAAAAAGAAAAAGAAAAGTTTAGAACCCCACCCTATGTCTAGCATATACTGCTTGACATGAAACATCTATATAAATGTCTGAGGGTTACTCTCTACTTATAACCATTCTTCAAATCATATCACTATTCAATGTGAGACTCTCAACTCCCTCCTCATGGATATCTTGAGCGTAAAGTTTGCAGGACAAAGAAATAGTTAAACGATACGCTCTGATAGACTAATACCATCTTAAATTTGGGTTTGGGGTCTAACTCAGCATCAAAAGCTACTTCATGAGATGAGGATTGTCCGCTACTTATAACCATTATTCTGGTCATATCACTATCCAATGTGACACTTGCAATCTTTGTAAAAAAAAAAAAAGGCTTACTATCAACATTACATTTCTTGTTGAGCAACTCTTAAATGTTGATTGTAAAGCTTGACAGATAAAACCGTGTCATTAGTCTTTGACAACTTGACAGATTAATCACTCTTTATGCTTTTCAGCATTTCAATCCCTACTCCCTAAACTTAAATGGATAGTCAGTCTATTGCAAATTCCTTGTTGAGATAAGGTCGCATGGAACTAAATAAATTCTTGGAACATAGTTAAAACAGTTTATTCCAAAGAACAAGAATGAGCATACAGATATCTTCAAATCAAATGAGACAGGCAATAAGAAATGAATCATCTTTGATTTAGATCATTTTCGCTATTTCTAGTTCATATATCTTAAAATTAAAGGAAAGAATAAAAATCTACCATATCCAAATTTCAGCAGAATCAAAATTGATACGAGAAGTCAACAAACTTGTAAGCATTCCATCAAAATCATCAAACAATCCGAGCTCCAGCTATGGTCATATGCTTTAAGATATAGTTCACTTATTTTATTAATTTAATACTCTCAATAAATTGAATCAGCCTACACAAACCCTTTCCACCTCCATACATGAAGTTGTATTTTATGACACTCGTATCGTTTAGACCTTTCATGTGGTTAAGGATATTATCAAGGTACATACTAGAAAATTGTCAAGGTGCTCAAAAAACAAAGTGTGTGATACATCTATAGTTAACATTTCTATGCAGATAATTAAAATTTCTATGCAGTTGTCTCTTGCATAATTTTCACAATTCATGATAACGTCCCTAGACAAGAAACGGATGAAGGTGAGGGAATCGGAATGTAAAAGCCCAATTGACAAACAGATATATCACATCATACAAAGACAAGGCACATAGCTGTTAGTAGTGATAATAGCAGTGTTATACCAGCAACTGTCCACAACTAAATGTAAGGATCTAAATCATCTGGTAAAATTGAATCGCAGTACAATGGAACTGTAGCCTTAAGACACATTAAAGATTTCAGATTCAACTACCATAAATAATATCATGATAATAACAGAATAAATATTGTGAAAAAAGCGGCCATAAATAATCAACCAGAGAAAAATAAATATGGAAGCTCCTGCTCAAGTACGATAAACTAGAATAATAAAATTAACATATACATCCCAAGAATGAATTTAACATTAACTAAGCTAACCTCAAAATGTCTGAAAGAAAATGGGTGCTGAACTGGTGATCCCAACTAATTTTCTTTCACTAGGCAAATACGAACAAAGAAAAACGGATAAGCATGTCATGTGACACCCCATAGAAATGGAAAAAGCATATAATGGACTGATTTCATTGGAGTCTTACCCCTTAAAAATTAAACAAAGCATTTTGACCTGCATATTTTTCATGAAAATTTGAAACTTGATAAGTCAATAGTTGACATTTAATATATCAGAACAAACAAAGAAGGAACCCCCAGGGAAAAATATGTAACTTGCATTACTCAGAACGCAGGTACACAGAATTTTGTGGAAACTGACTTCAGTAATGCTTTGAACAGTGACTATAATTATTTAATCATGCAAGAAGGTGATCTAGGTCCCAGGTTTGGCACATTTAATCCATAAAAAATTTCCACCAGAACAAGAACTTTTTTCTATGGCAATCATGCTTATATTAAAGAAAGAGTAACAAGGCATGGTTCAACTTTCCAAGCATTTTTATTACTCACTTAACATGTAATCAGAAGACCTAAAAGCAAGAAAGATCAATGACAAACCTTGGCAGTGGATAGTGTTTATTTCTGGCCCTTTCATTTCTATCCCATCATCATCCAGCAGAACCACCCCTGATGAAGTTATGTTAAAAGGGAAAGCGAGAGGGGGTGATATGGGAGATTTCGCTAACTTAATAAACCTTTGACCTGCAGGAAAATGAACTTCCGAAATTCAAATTTTTAAAACAGACGCATATACAATAAAGAAATGGTAGTTGACACATTGGGTAAATATACTTCCTATGTTAAATATGCTACACTTGTACTTACACCTAGATTATTAACAAAAATATGGTACAAGGTCAGTTATGAATCACAATTATTCAGACTCTTTTCAGTAAATAATAACATCTTGTGCTCCATTTCTATTTCTCTCTTCCCCTTTTTCATCTAATCACTAAAATTTCAGCAGACCTTAATATTTTTCAAGCTCAAATCATTACACATTTTTTAACCAAAATTTATCAGAATTCAAACTAAGAATGGAGATCAACTCATCCACATAAAATTCTTATCTTTCAAACAGAATGACATATTATTAAAAGTTGGTATTAATTTCTGACTTTTCTCTTCTTTTGGTTCAAACAAACAGGGAGGCCGAAGACTTCAGGCATAACAGATACTTAGTATCTTGGAAGTCATTACCATGACTTGAACTTAAGACCTCTACCAAAATCCCTTCCTTCTCCAACAATTTGAGTTTAGCACTTGAGCACAGGAGGCATCTAGGCACATTTGTTGTAGAAATTTGCATTTTAAAATCAAGAGGGCACAAATCATTGCAAAGTAATCAACCTGATTTGGCTTCAAGTACAAGCCGGATGGTCACAGCATGAGCCCAGTTAATCCCCAAAGCAGCAATAAGATGAGAATCATATGTAGCAGGATTGTCCTTTTTTATAGAGCGACTCTGTGCTGCTTAGAAAGTACAATGATAGGTTAACATAGTAGTTGAAGGCTTTCCTAAACATAATCTGTTCATCATACCTTGAAAGGAATACATGAGAGGTTCATCACCAATTTGAGATCTCACTTGATTTGTTACTACAATTGGAATTCGTGAAAATTCAGCAAGTGACCTAGACACTTTCAAAATCATTACCACTTCAAGGAAGAAATATCACAGTCCCTCTTTGCAAGAATCTCACGAATTTAACAGTAAAAATGGTAAGGTTCTTACTTGATAAAAGAAACATGCCAACCCAATGCTTGTTGTCTAGAAGCCCCAGAATCATGTTCACTGAACAGAAAATTGACCAGTTTCTATGCATGAGACATCCACGAATAGGAGGATATTATAAGAATATTTACAAGTTTGATGAGCATTTGAAGCGAGCATCTTTGACTACATTATTCACAATCACAATTATTGCACAAAAGTTGAACCCACCCTAAAACAAGAGCAGCCATACTATCAATGATGAGCAACTTTACTTGTTGCTGGAGGAGCGATACTTTGATCTGGTGCAAACTGGAAGTGTTAATGCATCATTTAGTACATTGAACAGTTTCAGTAGTCTTTTAGAAACTTAGAAAAAAAAAATCAGAATAAAATAGGAACAATGAGATATGGGAGATCCTCCATACATAATCTTCAGAATGGTATAAGTACCAAGTTTGACACCAAAAATTTGGTACATTGGTTAAGACTTAAGAGTATCATGAATCAGAAACAGACTTTAAGACTAACACAAACCCCCAACTGGCATATCTAGTCTACTTCTCAACTATGAATCTGCTTTACTCACCACTGATACAGTTCTTTGAAGAGATTTTCAAATTAAAAATGTTAAATTTAGTTATGTTATTTTCAATTAACATGCACTACTTCTTTCAGAATAGGTACAAAAAGACAGTCTTGACAGCGGTATGATGATGTATCAGTAACATTTTTCAACTGGGGAAGAGGACAGAAATAGATGTAAGAACAGAAGAGCTAAACCCATCTAGTAGCATTTCAGTCCATCCTGAAGGCGAATCATGATCTACGATGTCCTTCTGAATGATCTTTTACCTAAAAGTTACTATCTCAGATGCATAAACAAACTACAATAATTTAATACCAGTGAATTCTGTATTATGGCAAAATATCTGTTTTTTTCTGGAGTGGGGGCTAAGAGTGAAACTATTAAGTAATCACATTTTGTTTGCACTATATTTCCTTTGTCTTTCTGAATTAAAGCTTTGATAGTTCTTATATCACATTGACCTTCATCTAACGCTCATACTTTTCTCCAAACTATTGCATCGTCTTTTTAAGACTCCACAGGTTTCATTGTACATGAACCAACATCAGTAAGTTCTCATCTTTGAACCTACTAATATGGTACCTAATTCTCTTGTACTTCTTATATATCAATGTGCTTACCATCATTGCTGAGAATAACTACAATCAAGTCTTAGGAAATTCACACCTCTCAGCAAATTCAGAAAGTGATGTAGGGCGCAAAATTAGGATTCTACCAGCCATCTGTGAAATGTCAAGCAAAAATAATCCTCATCAAGTTCCTAGAGATTATGAAGTTAAAATGGGGCAGAAAATTCAGACAAAAAAAACAACAGAAAAAGAGAAATAACCCGCATACTTCTTGTGCCATTCCTTTCTTGTGAAATATTTCGGGAAAACTCGTTATTCCAATCTCTATCAATCTGGAAAAAAGTAAATTCACTAGTGGAAGATAGTTTCTTTTCTATCAAAGAATATAATTGTAAAAAAGATCATATGATTGAAAACAGAAATACAGTGCCCGTGTGCTTCAACTACCTTCTTGAACTAAATTTGGATTCAACATCAATATATATCACGCGGCCATCTAAGCCTCCAAAATTTACCGGCAATGAAGCCAGCAGTGAGAGCTTCAAGCAGAACTGCATTAAAAGATTTACTCATCCTGATTAATGGTTACTGGAAAAATAATATTAACAGGCAAATGCCATTTTTTAATGCAGGTAGAAAGCTATATCCATATGCATAGCCCTAAAAAATCACAATAACATTGTTAGGAACCAAGGATTTAGAGCTGAAATATAGAAGAAGTAACTGTATTATTGCTGTTCTCAAGCCTGTATCAAGATGATAACAGTGCTTGGATATGGGAAAATGGAAGAAAAGGTTACAAAGCAAAGAGAAAACGATATCCTAGGCAATTCGAGAGTGCCCAGTCTCTCCCAAGGTTCCAATCTAATTCCAGCCTACCCTCCCTTTCTCTCCCGTCATATAAATACCCTCCCTTAGCAACAGAATTCCCACTCACACCCTCACCTCACTGCTACTGCCAACAAGCCAGTCAGTTACACATTCTCTCTCTTAGATCTGATCATGTGCATCACAGGTGCATCATCCTCACCTACACTTTAGTAATAGTGGGCTTAGTAATATTTGGGTCTTGGGTCTGGGTCCCTATCAAACATACAGCACATATTTTCCTCAGAACAGGCACGAGGCAGCAGTTCGTAGTGCAGGTAAACTTTCATATAATAAAAGCTCTGCTGATGAACAAACTTTACTCAACTTGCACAAGTGTTACAGAAAGGAGTCAAACAGATAAAAAGACAAACATTTTTTTTTTCTCAGTTAAATTTTAGATTCAGTTCCCCATAGATCAAGCACAGCCAAATTTCCTTTCTGGATATAAACCCCTATCCCTTCCTGTTTATAGAAAGTTCATATCATGTTGGCTCTGGCTAATGTCATATGGCAATTATCATCATCACAAGAGTAAATTTTCAGCAAGGTCATCTTTACTTGTCAACACAAGTTGCCCGACAATTGCTTTTAAGAGCCTCAGATCTCATGTCTCAAGCTAGTGAGCTTTTGTATTTAGTCCTTTCGAACAAACATTTATATATGAAACCGAGGTAGTTCTCGCAAGTCGCGACACTAGTTTATATAAAAAGGATAACTTAGCTTGCAAGAACTAGTTGCATCGCAAATGAACATAATTGGACTGGATGTGTATTTTACATGTTAGTCCATCAGATAATGGCAGTTTTGAATAACTCTTTTCTTTCTATATAGATAGAAGAAAAATAATAGTATCAGTAACACACTATGCTATGAAGGCATAAAATGGACATGTTAACATATTAAAGTAGAAAATAACCAAAATAGCCGGACCATAGATGCACTTCTATCGTGCTATGTGTAAGAAAGGCGATGAAAATATCCTTAAATTTCACCAGAATCAATCCTGGCAAGAATTCAGATGTAGAATGTTACATAACAAATCCAATATACCTGTGTTTTACCAATTCCTGCAGGACCAACCAACTCTGTCAAAACACCAAATGGTATACCACCACACAAGGCCTCATCCAATCCTTTCAAACGAGTTGGAAGATGACCGGCCAAGCTCTCATTGCGTACTCGCTGCTCCATCAGAAGCAACGCCTATAACAGTATTATTACCACAAGATTCAGGAATTTCTGAACAAATTGAATCAGATAATAATAACAATAATAGTAATAAATCGAAATTATAACAGGAAATAAATAA